>LR812522.1:1303895-1396395 GCA_903798195.1 Danio kyathit | reverse complement strand
GCTGTAAGTGAGCGCTCGCGGCCGCAGAGACGCGCACCGGCCCCTGGCGTGACGTCACCGGCCCTCCGACCGACCCAGCGCTCAAACATTATATTATTAAACTCATGTTATAGTGTAGTTTATATTGATTATATTGATATATTATTATAAGTGAAGTAGAGTCCTGTGTTCATCAGTGACGCATTTACCAACATGTATTTATATTATTATTATTTATAGTGTCGCATTTATTAAGAGCGTCAGAAGAATTTGTGTTTTCTGAATTTGCATTGTTTTCTGAAACTTAAAAAAAAATATTTAGAGAAATTATAAACATTCATATTTAATTATTTATTATTATTACTACTAGAGCTGCACGACATTGGAAAAATCTCACATGGTGATATTTTGTTTTGCTGCAATAAATGGGATTATAATGTCACCAGGTGATTTTGAATAGCTCTATTTGGAAAGATTTTAATAATTCAGCTCTACTGAAATGATCTGCATGAAATATAATAAATTACAATTATATATAAATACGACAAAAAGTGAGATATGCAGTGCTTTACGATCCAATAGTGTTCAAATATAAAAGTTAAACAATCAAACAAAATGACATGCTCATCTTCATGTAGAAATAATTGTGTACAATAATATAGAATAATATCTTCATATTTTAATATTTAATAAATAATCTAATCCAGCAATGTGACTATTGCTGATACACACATTGCGATATTGATGCTCAAACGATACATTGTTCAGCCCTAATTACTACTACTACTACTAATAGGGGTGTGAACCTACACTGGTCTCACGGTTCGGTTCGGTTACGATTATCATGCCATCAATTCGGTTCAATTCGATATCACGGTGCATTGACGATGCTTTCTATACATAATTAGATTTTTATAATTAGACAACACAAGAATTTTTTTTTTTATTAAAATCTATAAATATGTTTATATTTATATATTACTTGTAATACAATTTTGTCCTTTAATACAAGCAGTCCGATATATGAACTGTACCATAATTTTACCTGCTCAAAAAAAAAACACTCTTTGTGAACGAAAACTCCCAATACATGCTCAGAAGACAGCACGAGCAATTCATAACGGTTTCATAACAAATAAACTAATGTAAATATCATCCCGCTTGCTTTTTGAGCGCTGGCAAGTTCTTACACCCCTATGATTGGTCATTGTCTTCACCCGCTCAACAGAAAGGGCTGCACTTGGCTTTAGAAACGAAAGCACTGTTCACCCATGAGTGACGCGGGAAAAACAGCCGCGGGTCAGTCTATATGCACATAATACGCGGTTATCAGGTAATCCGTAATAGAGTAAATACAATACAATAAACTCAAACCACAGGCACGCTTGTGTCTCGATCCACAAACAGCCGAGAGGAGGGAAATTTAACTCACGAACATGCCAGCCGGTCAAATGTCCAAAGTGTGTGTGTGGGTGGGTGGTGGGGGGAGTTACGAGTTTTACAGCATTTCTTCCTAGTAGTGAAATAGCGGCTCGTGCTTTACCATTCCTCAGTGTCAGTGAAAGATCTGCTTTTTAAGTAGTAGGAATGTTTTATTTACTCGCCCTCGCCTCCTTCGACATAGTATTCTACCGCGGCATCGCGCATAGGGGATAAACGACGTCAGTGCGTAATAACCGGTTATGATCTATTACTGAACCGATATCGAATTGTCCCCATCTGCATCGCGGTGCACCGAAGAAACGATTAATTTTGACACCCCTAACTACTACTAATAATATTGACTGTTGTACACTTGAAACAGTAAGCTGTGTATGATAGATAGATTCTTATGTTTTATATACACATAAGAATTGGACCAGTGGTTCGGATTTTTGCTTGCCCTGCCAATATTTTTACTGGCCCCACCAAAAAAAAAGTTAATAGCTATTTCTTAGCCACAAATTTAAAAAAGAAACATGTCAAAATGTAAATCTAGAATTTAAATATTTAAAAAATGTTAATAAATGTATAATGAGGAAAATTAAAAGTGTTATGCAAACAAAAGTAGCAAAATGTGCAGGTATTTTATTGCAAAACAAAAGGTGGCTGACCTGCCAAACTGACGGCAAACTACAAAACATCACTTCATTTTTTAGTCGTGGTCTACCCTCGTAAATGTCTGCTTCCAAGACGTTGGAAACAAACGTTTTCTTTTAGCATCATTATTTGATGTTGCCGCCATGTTGCTGTCTTTTCGCTCTACTGGTTGTTACGGAAAACAATAACGTGCTCACAACATCCAATCAGATAAGAGGAACTTGGATAGCGTTTGAAGGCTTAAAAACACAAACTGTTTCTCGATTTTAAGACTGTATTTGCACGCAATTGACAAATAGTCGCAGGCAAATTAAACTTTAGTGACAAGGCAGTAGTGGTGTAACGGATCACAAATCTGCAGTTCAGATCACACTACGGTTTTTGAGTCACGGGTCGGACCATTTTTCGGATCAGCAAAAAAGTGAGGATACATATGTCATTTGCTTTCCATTTATGCAAAAATATTACTGCAAAAAGCATTGCTTTAACAAACAGAACTACGAACCTGTAATGTTAATAAATTTAACAATCAAGAAAGAACAGCTGAAGAAAGAAAAGTTTTCAATATGAAATATGATCTTCGCTACTGTTGCTGATAATGTTAAATATAGAAATCTAACATCTACAACAGATCATATTTATCTTCAATTAATGATTCAACAATTCACACGTTAAACTTCATGTTTCATTATAGGTGTGTTATTTTTGAAAACATTTTCAGTGACATCATTTTGATGGTTGTTTGTCGCCATCTGTTGGTTACGCAATGTAATTGCTTTCACCAGCGTCAAACATTCAGCGTCATGTTTCATTAAACGGTGATTTTAATCTTTACCATAAACATCAGTGTTCATATCTGAACTATAAACTGTTCTCCCAGCACTTCTGTGTTAATTAATTAATTGTAACTCACTGAAAAGGTGTAAAAACTAAATCTCGATGCAGATTTGAATGCAGCACTATGAAGGGTTAATAAGCATATGCAAATCATTATCATTTATCGTTAATGTTGCGCGGGTTTGAACTGAGATCGCGATCTTTTAATGTTTAATTGAGCAGCTTTACACTGAATGCATTAAAGCAGGCTAAACAAGCAGTGACAGAAAACACCTTAAATTAATAGACAAAGAAAGCATTTCGGAAGGTTCCACCACAACTTTTCCCGTCGTCATTATATCTTACAGAGAAGCCAAAATGCTTTCATATGCTTGATTTGATTGACGCGGGAGGCGATCTCTCTGCAATGGTAATAAATGTTGGATTAACCTACAAATTCAAAAAGGTTATTAATCCGCGGTCACATGTGTTCCCAACCGCAGGTTGTGATCCGTACAGATCAACAGTGATCCGTTACACCCAGGGCGGAGCAAGCTCAACTGGCGCTCCAGGCAAATGACAAGAATGCCGCCTTAAAACCGAAAGTTAAGCCGCCTTCAATCCGAAAAAGCCGGCGTAGGGTGGGGAGGGGGGCGGTGGAGCTGGGTGTTGAGATTATGCGGGGATGGTCGCGGACGAAATTGAAGACCGAGGGGCTCTGAGATGATGCAGGGTTTGTTGCGGACAAAAGCGAAATGGGGGAGATGCGCCGCGGAAGCCGCCCTGACTGCTCTGCCGCCCTAGGCAGCCGCCTAGGTCGCCTCTATGGAAGCGCCGGCCCTGGTTACACCCCTACAAGGGAGCAGTAGCATGATAACAATCCTGTCTACTGTCCCCAGCATCTCACACGCTGGCCCCGGGCCATCAGGCAGTCCTTAGGCCGTACTCACACTATGTACAGTTGCCTTGAACCGGGCCAAAGCATGCTTCTCCCGCCTCCCCCGACGGCCCGCACTCACATTACATTCGGGCCTGGGCACGATTACGTCATCGATGACGCGCTGCTCAGTAAGCGCTCTCGCTCAGCACAGTGGAGATTTCTTTAGTTATATCGTTTAAGTCATTTAATATGCGGCGACACGCAGTCTAATATTTCGCTGAACAGATCAGCCAGACACTCATAAACAATCATAAAGTCCTCGTGCTGCAGGAATTAGGAGGTTTGCTGAAGGTGCAGCTGACGTGCAGTGAGGGGTTTGCGTCTTTAATAATCTACGACAGTTTGTGTTCATTGAACAGTACGAATGATTAATTAATCCATATCAAACAGTCCCTTTTTAAAAGTCACGTCTCGCTTTCAGTTTCGGGCTCAAGCACGCTTGCACTCACACTGTAAGCGTACCGCGCCTGAGCCCAAGTGAACCGCGCTCTGGCCCACCTCTTCCAACCGGGCCAGGGCCACCCAAGTGTACCGTGCCTGAGCCTGATTCAGAGCACTCACACTTCTCAAACGATCTGGGAAACGGTTCAGATAGCATAGTGTGAGTACGCCCTTATTGTTGAGCCCTGCACAGTTTAATTAATGGCTGTGTGGGCGTCTAATAGTCTTTGACTCCACAATTATTTCCAGAAATAAGACATTTTATTTACCCTAAATTACCGTTAAATTATCATGTTGTGATTTTTAAATAAAAAATAAATTTACGGCTTAATTATTTTATTATTATTCTTTTTTTTAATCGACCTTTATTTAGATTTTCATTCATTTTCTGGCTGTATATTAATTAGGTTTTCTAATTGGCTATTTCTAATGAAGGAAACATCTGCGAATTTTCATAGAGTTTTTTAGAGCATACTCACACTATGTACAGTTGCGTTGAACCGGTCCAAAGCACGCTTGTCCCCCCTCCTGTGTCCCCCGACGGCCCGCACTCACATTACATTCAGGCCTGGGCACGGTTACGTCATCGATGACGCGCTGCTCAGTTTAGGAAGAGAAGCGCTCTCGCTCAGCACAGTGGAGATTTCTTTAGTTATATCGTTTAAGTCATTTGATATGCGGCGACACGCAGTCTAATATTTCGCCGAACAGATCAGCCACTTTTGACGCTCATAAACAATCATAAAGTCCTCGTGCTGCAGGAATTAGGAGGTTTGCTAAAGGTGCAGCTGTCGTGCAGTGAGGGGTTTGCGTCTTTAATAATCTACGACAGTTTGCGTTCATTGAACAGTACGAATGATTAATTAATCCATATCAAACAGTCCCTTTTAAAAGTCACGTCTCGCTTTCAGTTTCCAAGTGAACCGCGCTCTGGCCCACCTCTTCCAACCGGGCCAGGGCCACCCAAGTGTACAGTGCCTAAGCCCGATTTAGAGCACTCACACTTCTCAAACGATCCGGGAAACGGGCCTGGGCACTGTTCGGATAGCATAGTGTGAGTACGCCCTTATTGTTGAGCCCTGCACAGTTTAATTAATGGCTGTGTGGGCGTCTAATAGTCTTTGACTCCACAATTATTTCCAGAAATAAGACATTTTATTTAACCTAAATTACCGTTCAATTATCATGTTGTGATTTTTAAATAAAAAATAAATTTACGGCTTAATTATTTTATTATTATTCTTTTTTTTAATCGACCTTTATTTAGATTTTCATTCATTTTCTGGCTGTATATTAATTAGGTTTTCTAATTGGCTATTTCTAATGAAGGAAACATTTGCGAATTTTCATTTAGTTTTTTACTCTATTTATTTTACAACGTGACCTTTCAGCCTACGCTTATTCCAGCCTCTTAAATGAGACGTTTTGTTCTATGTAATTATATTATTATGTTATTATGCTGATTTTAGTGCTTAAATTCTAGGAGTGCCAGTGTCATTTCTATTATTCTATGCTCTTTATATTTTAGTTAAATATGAATGACCACATTATTTCAGTGTTTAAATATCAGGAATGCTGCTTAATGTGAAATTAAGTTAAAGCTGTAAAGAATAAAGGAGTGCAATTATATAATACACATAATATTAAGCGCAAACTACAGTGAGAACGGGAAGTAAACGTTCATCTTATTCATTCATAAATGGTGAAGCTGGAATAAGCCTTTAGAAGCTGTGCAGACAGTAAACACACACACACACACACACACTGATTTGCTGAGTTCCCACACACAGAAAAGAATGCAGGATATTCATAGCAAATGGACTGAGACATACCACACGATACGAGACGCTTCAATAAATCTCTGAAACATGAAGAGAGTGTGTGTGTGTGTGTGTGTGTGTGTGTGTGTGTGTGTGTGTGTGTGTGTGTGTGTGTGTGTGTGTGTGTAGACATTTAAACAGACAAACAAAACCATAATAATGACCTCATGAACACAACCACTGTAAACACACACTGTTATCAGCACACAGGGTGAGGTCACTCCCACACACACACACTCACACAGTCACGCACATATACAGACATACACAAACAAACACACACAATCATATGGACTCATACATGCTCTCACAGATGCATACACACAGTCACACATGCAGACTCACACATACTCACACACACACACACACACTCATACATGCTGTCTCTCTCTCTTTTACTCACACAAGTGCATACACAGATTCGCATACAAGCACACATTCACAGACTCTCCCGCTTTTTCAAACACACACACACACACTCACAGACTCACACACACATTCACCAATCATTCTCAGACTAACAAACACAATCACACACACACAAACACAATCACACACACACACATTTACTCTCTCATTCCCTTCTCTTTCTTGCTTACACACACAATCACACAAACACACACACACACACACACACACACACACACACACACACACACACACACACACACACACACACACTCTCAATCACAGACTTGCACACAAACACATTCACAGACTCTCAAACACACACACACTAGTCATGCACACACACACAGACACAGACACACACACACACACTCTCTCTCAATCACAGACTTGCACACAAACACGTTCACAGACTCTCAAACACACACACACACACACACACACACACACACACACACACACACACACACACACACACACACACACACACACACACACACACACACACACACACACACAGTCACAGTCACAGACTCACCCATACACATGCGCACACACACACACACACAGTCACACATTCACAGACTCACCCATACACACACACACTCATTCACAGACTCTCAAACACACACACTAGTCATGCACACACACACACACACACACACACACACACACACACACACACACACACACACACACACACACACACACACACACACACACACACACACACACACACACACTCTCTCTCAATCACAGACTTGCACACAAACACATTCACAGACTCTCAAACACACACACACACACACACACACACACACACACACACACAAACACACACACAGTCACAGACTCACCCATACACATGCACACACACACACGCACACACACACAATCACACATTCACAGACTCACCCATACACACACAAACTCATTCACAGACTCACCCATACACACACACACACACACACACACTCACAGACTCACACACACATTCACCAATTATTCTCAGACTAACATACACACAAACACTTTCACACACACACATTCACTCTCTCATTCCCTTTCTCTTTCTTGCTCACAAACACACACACACACACACACACACACACACACACACACACACACACACTTTTACAGACTCAAACACACAATCACCAATCATTCTCAGACTAACATACACACACACACAAACACCCCCCCCCCCCCCCCCCCCCCCCCCACACACACACAAGCATTTCTATAGTCAGCAGAAAGCACATGCTCAGTGTTACAGTGAGCTCTTCATTCACACCACAGCACACACTCATCAGGACTGCTGTGTTTTACAGGAATACAACACACACACACACACACACACACACACACACACACACACACACACACACCTGGGAAATCTATTGATAAAAAGCCAAGATTTGAAGCTGATTTTCCTCTGAAGTGTTGATAACATCAGCTTAATTCAGTTAAATGTGAAGCTCCTCCCACTGCTCTGACTGACAGCAGCCAGTAGCCAATCAGGATTCACTGCTGTGATGCAAACTAAAGCCTATTGGCTGGATGTAATCAAATATTCCGTCCAAACTGTTTTTGTTTTACAATTTGAAACCGGTGTATTTTATGGTGATTGAAAACAAGCTGAAATAAAGTTAAACATAAATATTAGAGGAAAATCTAAACTAAACTACAGGGAGTGCAGAATGATTAGGCAAGTTGTATTTTGAGGATTAATTTTATTATTGAACAACAACCATGTTCTCAATGAACCCAAAAAACTCATTAATATCAAAGCTGAATATTTTTGGAAGTAGTTTTTAGTTTGTTTTTAGTTTGAGCTATTTTAGGAGGATATCTGTGTGTGCAGGTGACTATTACTGTGCAGAATTATTAGGCAACTTAACAAAAAACAAATATATCCCCATTTCACTGATTTATTTTCACCAGTGAAACCAATATAACATCTCAACATTCACAAATATACATTTCTGACATTCAAAAACAAAACAAAAACAAATCAGTGAGCAATATAGCCACCTTTCTTTGCAAGGACACTCAAAAGCCTGCCATCCATGGATTCTGTCAGTGTTTTGATCTGTTCACCATCAACATTGCGTGCAGCAGCAACCACAGCCTCCCAGACACTGTTCAGAGAGGTGTACTGTTTTCCCTCCTTGTAAATCTCACATTTGATGATGGACCACAGGTTCTCTATGGGGTTCAGATCAGGTGAACAAGGAGGCCATGTCATTAGTTTTTCTTCTTTTAGACTCTTTCTTGCCAGCCACGCTGTGGAGTACTTGGACGCGTGTGATGGAGCATTGTCCTGCATGAAAATCATGTTTTTCTTGAAGGATGCAGACTTCTTCCTGTACCACTGCTTGAAGGTGTCTTCCAGAAACTGGCAGTAGGACTGGGAGTTGAGCTTGACTCCATCCTCAACCCGAAAAGGCCCCACAAGCTCATCTTTGATGATACCAGCCCAAACCAGTACTCCACCTCCACCTTGCTGGCGTCTGAGTCGGACTGGAGCTCTCTGCCCTTTACCGATCCAGCCACGGGCCCATCAAGACTCCCTCTCATTTCATCAGTCCATAAAACCTTAGAAAAATCAGTCTTGAGATATTTCTTGGCCCAGTCTTGACGTTTCAGCTTGTGTGTCTTGTTCAGTGGTGGTGGTTTTTCAGCCTTTCTTACCTTGGCCATGTCTCTGAGTATTGCACACCTTGTGCTTTTGGGCACTCCAGTGATGTTGCAGCTCTGAAATATGGCAAAACTGGTGGCAAGTGGCATCTTGGCAGCTGCACGCTTGACTTTTCTCAGTTCATGGGCAGTTTATTTTGCTCCTTGGTTTTTCCAGACGCTTCTTGCGACCCTGTTGACTATTTTGAATGAAACGCTTGATTGTTGGATGATCACGCTTCAGAAGCTTGGCAATTTTAAGAGTGCTGCATCCCTCTGCAAGATATCTCACTATTTTTGACTTTTCGGAGCCTGTCAAGTCCTTCTTTTGACCCATTTTGCCAAAGGAAAGGAAGTTGCCTAATAATTATGCACACCTGATATAGGGTGTTGATGTCATTAGACCACACCCCTTCTCATTACAGAGATGCACATCACCTAATATGCTTAATTGGTAGTAGGCTTTCGAGCCTATACAGCTTGGAGTAAGACAACATGCATAAAGAGGACGATGTGCTCAAAATACTCATTTGCCTAATAATTCTGCACTGCCTGTACATGTAAATTTAAATGTTGCTTAAAATTAAATTAAATAATGTAATATTTAAATATAAAAAAGCAACGCAAAATGGCTACAATTAAAACTTTACACTGATTTTCAGGCCATAAATGTATGGAGAGAGAAAAACAAGAGATGTTTGGAGTAATTCAAAAGAATAAACACATTTACATTAGAATATAATACCTTTTTTCGATACAGAACGCACTTCAGATTGTGATAAACTGTAATAAATGTGTAATTATTAATAAATAAATCAGGTTGCAGCACTCACAGAAGAATGTACACTCATGGGAAAGCCATTGTGTGTGTGGAAATAATGCTGACTGCGGCTGACTGGAGTGATTGTAAGACAAAACCGGTGTGACGGTCACGCTTTAACCCATAACTCACCTGGAACTACACACACACACACACACACACACACACACACACACACACACACACACACACACACACACACACACACACACACACACACATATATACATAAACACAAACACACAAAATCACTCACACACATACATACACCCACATGCACAAAAATAAATGCAAACTCACACCACACACATATACACACATTCACATCTCACACACACACACACTTGCTTGCTCTCTAACAAACACGCATACACACAAATGTACATAAACACTCACAAACACGCAGGCGTATACACACACATTCACACTCGCCCACATGCACTCAAACAAACACCACACACATATACACACATTTACTCTATCTTACACACTCACACACGCTTGCTCTCTAACAAACACGCATACATGCTTGCTCACCAATACACACACACTCACGCATGTGCACATATATTGACACAAACACGCACACAAACACACAAAATTATTCACAAACATGCACACATACACACAAGCAAACGCAGACACACACACACACACACACTCACACCACAAACATATACACATTTACTCTGTCACACACACACTTGCTCGCTCTCTAACAAACACACATACGCGCTCGCTCACCCATACACACACTCGCGCATGCGCACAAATATATACTGTACATAATCACACAAACTCACTCACAAACATCACACACACACAAACATATCACACACACCCTCATGCACGCAAACAAATGCAAACACACACACACACGCTTGCTCTCTAACAAACACGGATGCACGTATGCGCACATATATATACATAAACACACAAAATTACTCACAAACATGCACACACACACACACATACACACAAGCAAACACAAACTCACACCACAAACATATACACATTTACTCTATCTCACACACACTCTTGCTCGCTATCTAACAAACACACATACATGTTTACTCACCCATACACACACCTGCGCATGCGCACAAATATATACTGTACATAAACTCACAAACATGCGCGCACACACACACACACACACTCGCATGCACTCGAACAAACACAAACTCACACCATACACACATACACACATTCATGTAATCACATACACACACACGCTTGCTCTCTAACTAACATGCATGCACTTATGCGCACACACATATACACAAAATTACTTACACACACACACCCCATACACCCACATACACACAAGCAAATGCAAACACACACAAACTCACACTAAACACTTATACACATTTACTCTATCACACACACTTGCTTGATCTCACACAAACACATATACACGTTCACTCACCCTTACACACACTCGCACAAATATATACTGTACATGAACACACACAATCACTCACAAACATGCACACACACATGCACTCCAACGCAAACACACACAAACTCACACCACACACATACACACATTCATCTCACACACACACACACACTTGTTTCTCTTTAACAAACATGCATACACAGTCGCTCACACATACACACACTCATGCATGTGCACACAAATATGAATAAATACACACACAAAATCACTCACAAACATGCACGCACATACACGCACATGCACTCAAACAAACACAAACTCACCACACACACATACACGCTCTCAAACTAACACACATACACAGATGTGTACACATATATACATAAACACACAATTACTCACAAACATGCACACACGTACACACAAGCAAACGCAAACACACACAAACTCACACCACAAACATTGCTCTCTAACAAACACACATCTGCGCTCGCTCACCCATACACACACTCATGCATACACATATACATAAACACACAAAATCACAGACACACATGCACGCAAACACACAAACTCACACCACACACATATACACATTTACTCTATCACACACACTTGCTTGATCTCACACAACACGTTCACTCACCCTTACACACACTTGCGCACAAATATATACTGTACATAAACACACAAAATCACTCACAAACATGCACACACACATGCACTCCAACGCAAACACACACAAACTCACACCACACACATTCATCTCACACACACACACCTGTTTCTCTCTAATAAACATGCATACACACTCCCTCGCACATACACACACTCATGCATGTGCACACAAATATGCATAAACACACACAAACACACAAAATAACTCACAAACATGCACGCACATACACACACTTGCGCTCAAACAAACTCACACCACACACATGCACACACACACATACACACCACACACACATACACGCTCTCAAACTAACATGCAGACACGTATGTGTACACATATATACATAAACACACACAATTACTCACAAACATGCACACACACACACAAGCAAACCCAAAAACACACAGTCACACCACAAACATTGTGACTATACACATTTAGTCACACACACACACACTTGCTCGCTCTCTAACAAACACACATATGCGCTCGCTCACCCATACACACACTCATGCATACACATATACATAAACACACAAAATCACAGACACACATGCACGCAAACTCACACCACACACCTATACACATTTACTCTATCACACACACTTGCTTGATCTCACACAACACGTTCACTCACAAACATCCACACACACATGCACTCCAACGCAAACACACACAAACTCACACCACACACATTCATCTCACACACACACCTGTTTCTCTCTAATAAACATGCATACACACACTCATGCATGTGCACACAAATATGCATAAACACACACAAACACACAAAATCACTCACAAACATGCATGCATATACACACACTTGCGCTCAAACAAACTCACACCACACACATTCATCTCACACACACACACCTGTTTCTCTCTAATAAACATGCATACACACTCCCTCGCACATACACACACTCATGCATGTGCACACAAATATGCATAAACACACAAACGCACAAAATAACTCACAAACATGCACTCCAACGCAAAATCACACCACACACATTCATCTCACACACACACCTGTTTCTCTCTAATAAACATGCATACACACTCCCTCACACATACACACACTCATGCATGTGCACAAATATGCATAAACACACAAACACACAAAATCACTCACAAACATGCACACACACACACACACACACACACACACATGCACGCCAACGCAAACACACACAAACTCACACCACACACATTCATCTCACACACACACTTGTTCTCTCTAAAAACATGCATACACACTCCACTCCCTCACACATACACACACTTATGCATGTGCACACAAACATGCACACACACACACACACACACACACACACACATGCACTCCAATGCAAAATCAAACCACACACATTCATCTCACACACACACTTGTTTCTCTCTAATAAACATGCATACACACTCCCTCGCACATACACACACACATGCATGTGCACACAAATATGCATAAACACACACAAACACACAAAATAACTCACAAACATACACGCACATACACACACTTGCGCTCAAACAAACTCACACCACACACATGCACACACACACACACACACACACATACACACATACACGCTCTCAAACTAACATGCAGACACATATGTGTACACATATATACATAAACACACACAACTACTCACAAACATGCACACACATACACACAAGCAAACGCAAAAACACACAAACTCACACCTCACACATATGCACACATTCACTCTTTGTCTTTCTCTCTCGTTCACACACACACACACACACACCCCATACACTCTGTGACTGTAAACACATTGTCCAGCGGGCTGAAAACCTGTTTATATTTAATTTTGGCGTCTTCCTTTTGTGGAAAAAAGGGAATTTTTACGATGACCCTAATGTTAGTCAGTGTATTTACTAACATCAACAAATAATGAACAACACGTTAATTACGGTAATTATTCATCTTCGTTAATGTTAGCTAATAAGACAGTAAGTAGAGCCGGCAGGTTGTTGTCTCAGAATAAAGCCAGACAGGTTTATCAGCAGCCCGGTGTGAAGCAGAGCACTGTTGTAGAAGACTGAAGGCTTTATTCTGAGAAAACAACCGGCTGCATGTACTTTATCCTGCTTATTGCACAGCTACAGGCCACAACACATAAACAGCAGACACTGAACTGATCTGAGGCGTACTACTTTAGTTACCTGTGTTTCTGTCTGTGTTTGCTTGTAGGACACTGATCTGGAGAAGATACCCAGAGGAGAGCAAGAGCACTACGAACACGTCCACCTACTGACGGTGTGTGTGTGTCTGTGTGTGTGTGAATGTGGTATAGGTGTGAGTCTGACAGTATATGTGTGTGAGTGTATTTATGAGTGTGTGTGTGTATACAGTATATGTGAGTGTGTTTGTGTGTAAGAGAGAGTGTATGTATGTCAGACAGTGTGTGTGTATGTGGTATAGGTGTAAGTCTGACGGTATGCATGTGTCTTTATGAGTGTGTGTGTAGGTGTGAGTCTGACAATGTGTGTATATAGTATATGTGAGTGTGTTTGTGTGTGAGAGAGAGCATGTATGTCAGACTGTGTGTGTGTGTGTGTTTGAGAGTGTGTGTAATGTAGGTGTGAGTCTGACAGTGTGTGTATGTATGAGCATGTGATAGTGTGTGTGTGTGTGTGTGTGTTTGAGAGTGTGTATGCGGTATAGGTGTGAGTCTGACAGTGTGTGTATGTATGAGCATGTGATAGTGTGTGTGTGTGTGTGTGTGTGTATGTGTGTTTGAGAGTGTGTATGCGGTATAGGTGTGAGTCTGACAGTGTGTGTATGTATGAGCGTGTGTGTGTGTGTGTATGTGTGTTTGAGAGTGTGTATGCGGTATAGGTGTGAGTCTGACAGTGTGTGTATGTATGAGCGTGTGTGTGTGTGTGTGTGTTTGAGAGTGTGTATGCGGTATAGGTGTGAGTCTGACAGTGTGTGTATGTATGAGCATGTGATAGTGTGTGTGTGTGTGTGTGTGTGTGTGTGTGTGTGTGTGTGTGTTTGAGAGTGTGTATGCGGTATAGGTGTGAGTCTGACAGTGTGTGTATGTATGAGCGTGTGTGTGTGTATGTGTGTGTTTGAGAGTGTGTATGCGGTATAGGTGTGAGTCTGACAGTGTGTGTATGTATGAGCATGTGATAGTGTGTGTGTGTGTGTGTGTGTGTGTGTGTGTGTGTGTGTGTGTGTGTGTGTGTGTGTGTGTTTGAGAGTGTGTATGCGGTATAAGTGTGAGTCTGACAGTGTGTGTATGTATGAGCATGTGATAGTGTGTGTGTGTGTGTGTGTGTATGAGCGTGTGTGTGTGTGTGTGTGTGTTTGAGAGTGTGTATGCGGTATAGGTGTGAGTCTGACAGTGTGTGTATGTATGAGCATGTGATAGTGTGTGTGTGTGTGTGTGTGTGTATGAGCGTGTGTGTGTGTGTGTGTTTGAGAGTGTGTATGCGGTATAGGTGTGAGTCTGACAGTGTGTGTATGTATGAGCGTGTGTGTGTGTGTGTGTGTGTTTGAGAGTGTGTATGCGGTATAGGTGTGAGTCTGACAGTGTGTGTATGTATGAGCGTGTGTGTGTGTGTGTGTGTGTTTGAGAGTGTGTATGCGGTATAGGTGTGAGTCTGACAGTGTGTGTATGTATGAGCGTGTGTGTGTGTGTGTGTGTGTTTGAGAGTGTGTATGCGGTATAGGTGTGAGTCTGACAGTGTGTGTATGTATGAACTATTATATTCCTAGCTGATTCAATCGTTGCCTAACGACATAAAGCGCACCACTCTCCTTTTTTTCTTGTCAACAATAAGGCAGTGCGGTGCACCTCGCGTTTTTGGAGCGTAAATGCGCGTTCGGTGTGATCAGCCACTTAGGTTGTAGTCTTTAAAAACAGCAATACTTTCTTGGCATATTAGACCAACCTCTTTCTGTTCGTTATTGCTGAAGACGTATTTTGTTGTCAATTCTTCCTTAAACACACGACATTCAGAGTCAATTTCAATTTTTTTGCCAGACTCATTTTCAGTCATTAACGGTTGAGTGCATTTTAATATCCGAGAGTGTGTTCTAATTCTACTGGTTGCGCTAACTGTACAACGTGCAATGCTGCCATCAAATGGCGTTCACTTGTATTGCATCATTAATTTACTAATTCTGAAACCAAAACGTTACTCAGAAGCAGCATTTTTAAAACTGCCTCGCGGGCCGGATGAAAGTGTTCAGCGGGCCACAGTTTGCCCACCTCTGGTTTACATTATGTTGTACTTGTTTTATTTACATAGCATCATTCTGCCTTTATGATTAATAATGTCAGAAATGTTATGTGTTGATTTTAAATTTAAATAGTTGATTTAAATTTAACATATTTATGCTTTAACTAAAAAAAAACTAGTTTTTTCAACCCTTTTTCTTTTTAAAATAATGCATTTAGAAAGAGACATCAGCTATCAGCTGTCATGTGTCATCATAACCATAATGCCATAAAGAATTATGGGTAAAGGTCAAAGGTTTAACTCGTTTTCGCAGCTGTAAAGTGTTAAATGAACTTTCATTTGCTGTTTATCAACGTCAAAGTGTTTTCTGTTTTTATAAGCAAACAGGAATTAACGAGTGCACTGCTGTAATGAGTGATTTCAGTCAAAGTGTGTGTGTGTTTGGGGCTGATAATCCTGTCTTTGTACAGTCTGTTTGTATTTACAGTCCTGAACAGTTAATGCAAAATACCTGTGTGTGTGTGTGTGTGTGTGTGTGTGTGTACGTGCAGAGTTTAATCTCATTACTGCAGTCTAAGAACAGACACACACCTCTGACAGCAGCAGCACATGTTATTAAACGTGTTGTAAATATGTTGCTTTTAAACACCATAAAAAAGTTTCAAACTACTACGAAATGGCTCAGTGGTTAGCTCTGTGGCAAGAATGGTGCTGGTTCAAGTCCTGACTGGCTCAGTTGGTGTTTCTGTGTGGAGTTTGCATGTACTCCCTGTGTTGGCGTGGGTTTCCTCTGGGTGCTCCAGTTTCCCCCACAGTCCAAACACATGCGCTATAGGGGAGTTGGATAATCTAAATTGTAATGTAACTAAACTGTAGTGTGTATGGGTGTTTCCCAGTACTGGGTTGCTGTTGGAAGGACATCCGCTGCGTAAAACATAAGCTGGATAAGTTGGTGGTTTATTCCGCTGTGGCGACCCCTGATGAATAAAAGGACTATATTGAAGGCAAATGAATGAATAAATACTACGAAATACTGTAATTTAATTCAGTTTAATAGGAGTCTTAATTATTTGTGAGTTTAACTAAAATATTTTTTATCCTACACCAGTCTTGGTGAGTGTTTGATTTAGACCAGCGGTGTCTAAACTCGGTCCTGGAGGGCCGGTGTCCTGCATATTTTAGTTCCAACCCCAATTAAACCCACCTGAAGCGGCTAATCAAGCTCTTTCTAGGTATACTAAACTTCCAGGCGGTTTGTTGAAGGAAGTTGGAGCTAAACTATGCAGGACACCGAGTTTGGGCACCCCTGATTTAGACAGATTTGAGTTAGTTCAGAGACTTTTCTGTTGGACATTTAACCAAAGAGATTCCAGTGTGTTTGTTGACCTCAAAGGATTCATAATGAAGCTGCAGAAACTGTCCTAAGCACACGTCTGGTCTGAGCCCCTCCTCCGGAGAATCATCAGTCTATATTGATCAGTGATTGACTCCTGTGCTAGAAGACGTGGCCTCAATCGCCATATTGACCTTTCTATCATATAGTTCAGTACTATACGAGTGACACGTCTTGTGTATTCTATAGTCCAGGGGTCATCAACTATATTTGTTAGAGGTCCAGAATTTTACGAGACAGTCTCTTTGGGGGCCGGACCCCCAAGAAGAAAATCAAATAAAAATCTCATTTTGGCTTAACATCATGTTTAATGTTTATACTTTTTAATTCTTATACTTTTGCGATTTATTTCGACAAATATTGCGATTTCGATTTGATTTGCGATTTAATTTTGTAGTCAAGTCAATAATTCAATAATCTGTATTTTAGCTTCTTACTGCTAAAATGCAGTGCGTGTTAGTTAAAAAAGGAGCTTAAAAGATATTAACTTATATTAGCAAACATCTCTGAAATTGTACTTATATGTGTGTTTTTTTGTGTTTGTGTGTGTGTGTGTGTGTGTGTGTGTGTGTGTGTGTGTGTGTGTGTGTGTGTGTGTGTGTGTGTGTGTGTGTGTGTGTGTGTGTGTGTGTGTGTGTGTGTGTAATGAAAGATAATAAATTTGTATATTTTCATTTGTTTATTATAAATTTTTATTTTTATAAATCTGTAATAGTAAACTTACAGTTTAAATGCACATTTGTAAATAAACACTTAAAATAGTAAAATAGTGTGAAAATAGTAAAATAGTGTGAAAAGCAATTTGACAAAATGGTTTAAAATATATTTTCGTACATCAAAAAGTGTGTTTATGATAACCATCCGACAAGATAATGCAGCAAAAATGAGTTCTTAAAATGTCACTAAAATCTAATATTTATACCTCATAATTAAATAGAAAATCAGGCGAATAATTGCAGAAATAACCCATTCAATAAGCTGGCTACAGGCCTGACCGTGTAACGTTAAAGAGTGTTTATTAACTGATAAAGAGAAAGTTTAATAAAGACTTCTGTTTATTTTAGCCGTAGTGCAAATTAAACATGTCTCATGTAAACTATATCAGTATTAATATAAGATGGAGCACAGGCTGGAGTTTCTCTGACAAACTGTTTCAACCGAAATGGCACCTGTTACTCTGAGAGATCAGGAGAACTGGCAGGCAGGGATAGTTTACAGGGCATATTATTCACAGACTTTATCAGCCTGCTATAGCGACAGACTGTGTGTTAAAGCACGAAACAGGAGGATTAACGCCATTATCATGATGGACTCATTCAGTAGTGAACTCGAGTTTATGTGACTTACACTTTTCGTTGAAAAAAGCTCTTTATGTCCTTTTTTGCTGCCGCCATCCTCACCTGTGTGTGTCAGACCTCACACACCTCATTCTTGCACGGAGAATTCACCCTGTGTTTAGGCGCTGCTTTCCTGAACGCAGCTACAGCCTCTCACATGACAGCAGGGAAAGGCACAGCCTTTCTAGGTTAACATGTCTAGGTTAATATTGACAGCGTGATTTTTTTTTTTTTTTAAGTGAATTAAATTATTGGTGGGGACATTTCAATAGTTGCTCCTCCTCCGCTTCCCCTCCGTCCATGCTAAATCTACGCCCCTGCTTTTTAGCAAGATGACGCTCCTCATGTAACCGTTCGCGCTTTCCTGTTTGTTATTGTCTGCGTTTCGCATAGTTCAGTTGCGCAATTCTGATTGGGCAGTACGAAAGTGTGCTCACTCGATTGGCTAGTAAGGCTGTCACACATAGACGACTGTCACACACAGACGGCAGAGTCATGCGTTTGCTCTGAGCGTGGGAATTTAAATAATATACATGTCATATCGCAGCCTGTTGCGATTAGCTAATCGCAACGTTCCAAATCGCGATTGCGATTCGATATCGATTAATTGCACAGCCCTAGTGTGGACCACTATTTTCTTTTAGATCCTCACATTTTTGGAATCCAGTCGCGGGCCGGATTGAAGGGTGCAGCGGGGGCCGCCAGTTGATGATCACTGCTATAGTCTTTGATTTAACCAGAGCCATGTATATATATAGAGAGAGAGAGAGTTGCCACAATGGAAGTGCAGAATATTCAACCGTCACATGATGCACGTAGACTCAGATAGTTCCATAAGGTTCTTCGAGGTTAATTCAAATGTTTGTTCGTAACGTTGAGAGAACGTTGACAGAATGTTCTGATAATGTTGCCTGTCTATTGTCATCATAAAAATAGTAACATATAAAGACAATTCAATCAATAGCTAATGTGCAGAACAGGTTAAATGTTTTCTAATGTTGCAGTGTTTATTTAATGTTGTCGGAGTGTTCTGGGGGACATCTGCCCTGTGTGTCTGTGTAACTGTGTGTGTTTCTGTGCATGTGTAGTTGTGGGATGGCGGTAAACGTTTACTCCACATCGATGACCATCGAGAACCTGAGCAGACATGACATGCTGGCCTGGGTGAACGACTCTCTGCAGCTCACCTACACCAAGATCGAGCAGCTGTGCTCAGGTACGTCTGCTCCGCAAACACACACCTCTGATTCTGACCGACAGCAACTAAATATTTGCATTGTTTTATTTATTCACTGATTCAATGATCTGTTCAGAGTGAGTCTTCAGTAAACAATCACTGATTCAAATGATCTGTTCAGAGTGAGTCTTCAGTAAACAATTCACTGATTCAATGATCTGTTCAGAGTGAGTCTTCAGTAAACAATTCACTGATTCAATGATCTGTTCAGAGTGAGTCTTCAGTAAACAATTCACTGATTCAATGATCTGTTCAGAGTGAGTCTTCAGTAAACAATTCACTGATTCAATGATCTGTTCAGAGTGAGTCTTCTGTAAACAATTCACTGATTCAAATGATCTGTTCAGAGTGAGTCTTCAGTAAACAATTCACTGATTCAATGATCTGTTCAGAGTGAGTCTTCAGTAAACAATTCACTGATTCAAATGATGTGTTCAGAGTGAATCTTTAGTAAACAATTCACTGATTCAAATGATCTGTTCAGAGTGAATCTTCAGTAAACAAATCACTGATTCAAATGATCTGTTCAGAGTGAATCTTTAGTAAACAATTCACTGATTCAATGATCTGTTCAGAGTGAATCTTCAGTAAACAATTCACTGATTCAAATGATCTGTTCAGAGTTAATCTTTAGTAAACAATTCACTGATTCAATGATCTGTTCAGAGTGAGTCTTCAGTAAACAATTCACTGATTCAATGATCTGTTCAGAGTGAATCTTCAGTAAACAATTCACTGATTCAATGATCTGTTCAGAGTGAGTCTTCTGTAAACAATTCACTGATTCAATGATCTGTTCAGAGTGAGTCTTCTGTAAACAATTCACTGATTCAATGATCTGTTCAAAGTGAGTCTTCAGTAAAAAATCACTGATTCAATGATCTGTTCAGAGTGAGTCTTCAGTAAACAATTCACAGATTCAAATGATCTGTTCAGAGTGAGTCTTCAGTAAACAATTCACTGATTCAAATGATCTGTTCAGAGTGAGTCTTCTGTAAACAATTCACTGATTCAAATGATCTGTTCAGAGTGAGTCTTCAGTAAACAATTCACTGATTCAAATGATCTGTTCAGAGTGAGTCTTCAGTAAACAATTCACTGATTCAAATGATCTGTTCAAAGTGAATCTTCAGTAAACAATTCACTGATTCAAATTATCTGTTCAGAGTGAGTCTTCAGTAAACAATTCACTGATTCAAATGATCTGTTCAGAGTGAGTCTTCAGTAAACAATTCACTGATTCAAATGATCTGTTCAGAGTGAGTCTTCAGGTTACATTTAAATCCTGAAAATAACTCTTAAATTGTATAATGATTTCTGGCGTCTGCCGCTCCTCAGGTGTGGCCTACTGTCAGTTCATGGACATGCTGTTTCCCGGCTGTATTCTGCTCAAGAAAGTGAAGTTTCCGGCTAAGCTGGAGCACGAGTACATCCACAACTTTAAAGTGCTGCAGGCGGCCTTCAAGAGGATGAACGTGGACAAGGTCAGAGCTGCTGTCGGGCCAAAGAGTTGTAGTTGTTGTGCCTCCTGAGATTAAATATATTTATATAATTCATATTTCTATAATTTATGGATATATTAGTAAATATAATAAATAAATAATGTAAATAAATAAATATATTTGTGTTGTAAATTGCAATTGGATTGTAAAATAGAGATTTTTTTTTTGATAATTAAAATTAATTTGCAGTAATTGTATTTGATTTTTAAATTCAAGACAAGTTGTTATCGTTTACTAGAAATAAAAAATAATATATTTGTTTGGTGGAATGAAATTAAATAAAATATTTTATCTAAATTAAAAGTCAAATTTGAATGAAAAACATAAACGAAGCGAAAATTACGATAATAAATTCATATAAATGATAAAAAAACAATAATAAAATATAACAAAAATAATAAATAGCAAAAATAAATAAACAAAAATAATAAATAGCAATTAAAGTGAATATTTAAATATTTTTTTATTTATTTAACGTAGTAATTAAAAATAATTTAGTACATTAAAAAAATAATATAATAATAATAATAATAATATTTAATTGATTTTTAATCCTACATTTATTGTAATTATTTACTTTTAATTTCAGATCATTCCAGTGGAGAAGCTGGTCAAAGGGAAGTTTCAGGACAACTTTGAGTTCGTTCAGTGGTTTAAGAAGTTTTTTGACGCCAATTACGATGGGAAGGAGTACGACCCTCAGTTAGCGCGGCAGGGTCAAGACGTCACACCTCCACCAAACCCAGGTGAAGTTTTCCCTTTCCACAAACCCAAGAGCCCCTCCAGATCCTCAGGTAACACACACACTGCCTCCCCATCTGTGTGTTTTGCTTTGAGTCCTGAAGACTTTTCATGCTAACAGTTTTGTGTTTGTTCTGGCTCTGAGCTTTGGCCTACGAATCTGAGACTTCTGATTGGCTTGCGAGTGAGCCTCTGCTTTATGATTGGCTGAAATGTCAGATGGTGTGTTGTGACTGGCTACTGAGTGAGGGAGTATGTTGAGATTGAGTGACAAGTGAGTGTCTGCTCTGTTATTGGCTGATGAGTGATGCAGTGTATTTTGATTGGCTGATGAGTGAGGTGGTGTGCTGTGATTGGCTGATGAGTGAGAGGGTCTGCTTTGATTGGCTGATGAGCAAGGCGGTGTGTTGTGATTGGCTAATGAGTCAGCCTCTGCTGTGTGATTAGCTGACAAGCGAGCCTCTACTCTCTGATCAAGCAATCTCTTGTGTTTTGATTTGCTGATGAGCAAGGTGGTGTGTTTTGATTGGCTGACGAGTGAAGTGGTGTGCTGTGAATGGCTTATGAGTGAGGCAGTGTGGCTGATAAGTGAAGTGATGTGCTGTGATTGGCTGATGATGGAGGCATTGTGTTTTTATTGCCTAATGAGTGAAGTGGTGTGCTGTGATTGGCTTATGAGTGAGGCAGTGTGGCTGATAAGTGGTCATGTGCTGTTATTGGCTGATGAGCAAGGCAGTGTGTTGTGATTGGCTGATGAGTGAAGTGTGCTGTGATTGACTCATGAGTGGGGTGTGTACTGTGATTGGCTGATGAGGGAGGTGGTGTGTTGTGATTGGCTGATGAGGGAGGTAGTGTGCTGTGAGTGGCTGATGATTGAGGCACAGTGTGGTGTGATTGGCCGATGAGTAAGGTGGTGTGTTGTGATTGGCTGATGAGTGAAGTGTGCTGTGATTGACTTATGAGTGAGGTGTGTGCTGTGATTGGCTGATGAGGGAAGTGGTGTGTTGTGATTGGCCGATGAGTGAGGTGGTGTGTTGTGATTGGCTGATGAGGGTGGTGGTGTGTTGTGATTGGCTGATGAGGGAGGTAGTGTGCTGTGAGTGGCTGATGATTGAGGCACAGTGTGGTGTGATTGGCCGATGAGTAAGGTGGTGTGTTGTGATTGGCTGATGAGTGAAGTGTGCTGTGATTGACTTATGAGTGAGGTGTGAGCTGTGATTGGCTGATGAAGGAAGTGGTGTGTTGTGATTGGCTGACGAGGGAGGTAGTGTGCTGTGAGTGGCTGATGATTGAGGCACAGTGTGGTGTGATTGGCCGATGAGTGAGGTGTTGTGATTGGCTGATGAGGGAAGTGGTGTGCTGTGTTTGGCTAATGAGGGAGGCGGTGTGTTGTGATTGGCTGATGAGTGAGGTGGTGTGCTGCGATTGGCTGATGACTTTGGTTTCATATCTAGGACCCCAGCGGACGTCACCGACAGCACCGAAAACAATGCCCACCCCCCAGCGTGCCATAAACTCCACACCCTCAACTGGAATACGCCGAAGCACACCAATATCACGAAACGGAGGTGACGCCGAGATCATGGAGCTCAACCAACAGGTACATGTTTACCTGAGGAAAATAACACTTTCATAACATTGTGAAAAGATTATTTCTGAATGTTTTTTTGTGTGTAAATATCAGGAATCTTACTTCAAATTGTTCTCTGAATGTTATGAAATAAGTAGTACATTTTTAATCTTGTATTAATAAATGAACTGAATTTAATCTGTAAACCTGTAGATAATAATTTCCGCTGTGTTTTTGTTTGTTTATGCAGCTGATGGATCTGAAATTGACGGTGGACGGTTTGGAGAAAGAGCGAGACTTTTACTTCAGCAAACTCAGAGACATTGAGCTGATTTGCCAAGAGCACGAGAGCGACACCAACCCCGTCCTGGGAAAAATCATCGACATCCTCTATGCCACAGAGGTGAAACATGATAACAACGCACGTTAAACTTTTACAATGTAAACACAACAGAGATATTGGAGTACAGTAAAAATATTGTTTACACTTCACACCATTCCAATAATAACATGGATTAAAGCCATGTATTTTCGCTCCGCTGGGGATCCACTCCGGGTTTTTATTCCCGTTCACAGAAAAACTTCTCTGTTCACTCCATTTTAAAAGTTATTTATATGTTTATTTTTTATTTCATAAATGCCTTAACACAACATCTATAATACTATATTTAATGGTTTGGGAATTATTTAACACATTTAATAAAGAGTTACACAAACATGCCCAAATGTGAACCTGAAGTGTGTGCATCTTTAATTTACTGACCACAGCATGTTAAAGGTGTTGCGTGTATGTTTTTAACTTTTTTTTAAATTATGTTTTAATATATTTTAAAAACACGTGTTAAGTTAATCTAAATGTAATCCAGAAGTACTCAGATTACACTGCCATAAATGCAAAAGTAATCTAAATGTAATCCAAAAGTACTGAAATTACACTACAATAAATGCAAAATGTAATCCAAAAGTACTCCGATTACGCTACCATAAATGCAAAAGTAACCAAAATGTAATCCAGAAGTACTCGGATTACACTACCATAAATGCAAAATTTAATCCAAAAGTACTCGGATTACACTACCATAAATGCAAAAGTAATCTAAATGTAATCCAAAAGTACTCAAATTACACTACAATAAATGCAAAATGTAATCCAAAAGTACTCCGATTACGCTACCATAAATGCAAAAGTAACCAAAATGTAATCCAGAAGTACTCGGATTACACTACCATAAATGCAAAAGTAATCTAAATGTAATCCAAAAGTACTCAGATAACACTACCATAAATGCAAAAGTAATCTAAATGTAATCTAGAAGTACTCATATTACACTACCATAAATGCAAAAGTAATCTAAATGTAATCCAAAAGTACTCAGATAACACTACCATAAATGCACAGGTAATCTCAATGTAATCTAGAAGTACTCATATTACACTACCATAAATGCAAAAGTAATCTAAATGTAATCCAAAAGTACTCAGATGACACGACCATAAATGCACAGGTAATCTCAATGTAATCTAGAAGTACTCATATTACACGACCATAAATGCAAAAGTAATCTAAATGTAATCCAAAAGTACTCCGATTACACTACCATAAATGCACAGGTAATCTCAATGTAATCCACAAGTACTCATATTACACTACCATAAATGCAAAAGTAATCAAAATGTAATCCACAAGTACTCAGATTACACGACCATAAATGCAAAAGTAATCTAAATGTGATCCAAAAGTAATCTGATTACACTACCATAAATGCAAAAGTAATCTAAATGTAATCCAAAAGTACTCAGATTACACGACCATAAATGCAAAAGTAATCTTAATGTAATCCAAAAGTACTCAGATTACACGACCATAAATGCAAAAGTAATCTAAATGTGATCCAAAAGTACTCAGATTACACTACCATAAATGCAAAAGTAATCTAAATGTAATCCAAAAGTACTGAAATTACACTACAATAAATGTAAAATGTAATCCAAAAGTACTCCGATTACGCTACCATAAATGCAAAAGTAATCTAAATGTAATCCAAAAGTACTCCGATTACACTACCATAAATGCACAGGTAATCTCAATGTAATCCAGAAGTACTCCGATTACACTACCCTAAATGCAAAAGTAATCTAAATGTAATCCAAAAGTACTCCGATTACACTACCATAAATGCAAAAGTAATCTAAATGTAATCCAAATGTACTCCGATTACACTACCATAAATGGAAAAGTAATCTAAATGTAATCCAAATGTACTCGGATTACACTACCATAAATGCAAAAGTAATCAAAATGTAAACCACAAGTACTCAGAAAACACTACCATAAATGCAAAAGTAATCTAAATGTAATCCACAAGTACTCAGATTACACTACCATAAATGCAAAAGTAATCTAAATGTAATGCAAAAGTACTCAGATTACACGACCATAAATGCAAAAGTAATCTTAATGTAATCCAAAAGTACTCAGATTACACGACCATAAATGCACAGGTAATCTCAATGTAATCCAGAAGTACTCAGATTAAACTACCATAAATGCAAAAGTAATCTAAATGTAATCTACAAGTACTCAGATTACACGACCATAAATGCAAAAGTAATCTAAATGTAATCCAAAAGTACTCAGATTACACGACCATAAATGCAAAAGTAATCTAAATGTAATCCAAAAGTACTCCGATTACACTACCATAAATGCAAAAGTAATCTAAATGTAATCCACAAGTACTCAGATTACACTACCATAAATGCAAAAGTAATCTAAATGCAGTGTTGGGGAGAATACTTTGTAAATGTATTTAGTTACAGAATACCGAATACCTGCTTTAAAATATATTTTGTAACGTATTCCGTTACTTTGCTTAATCCTGGAACTGTATTCTAAATACTTGGAATACTTCCCCTTGAAAACAGCCTTCAAGTCTATTAAATGTCACACTATGCATTGGTAGCAATTTCTGCAGGAAAACAGAGGGCCTCTAATGCTAAACATTATTGACTGACAGGGAAAAATAAATAAAACAATATAATTATGTTTATTAAATAATGTTTATTTAATAAAGTGTCAACAAATTCATTTTCTGTTTCTGTAATAAAGATAAAAAGTGCTTCAACATAGACAGCATTACACTCTGTAATATACAGTATATGTATATAATATGCATTTTGCTTACCCTTTGTATTTCACAGTCTGCACAGAAAAATATCAGCAATACAAGAAAAGAAAAAACTTCAAAATAGTTTATGTAAAACCAAGGTAATGTAACAGGCTCTATCCAACATTTTAATTTCTATTATGAAAACTTCTCACCTATAAGAACAATATTGCAAATATTAGCAGAATGCAAAATGTGTTTGCTTAACAAAAATGTAAACATCAAAATGAACAAGTTTTGTGAAACATTTTAGCCAGTAGCCACCTATCAACAGAACCTAACTACCTATACTTTCCTAATCAACAGACAAGTAAAGGCGGTTGTAGCGCAGCAATAGAGACATTTCGAAGTGCTTATCTGTCATGCTGTTGCGATGAGGAGTAAAAATGAGTCCTCCCTGGCTGAAGAGTCACTCTACAGGTTGTAGTGTTGTACTTTATGAAGAGGGCTTTGAGCGTAAACGAAACCTCTGAAAGCGCAAACGTAACATCAAGCAGCGAATTCACGAACAATAACGGCAAAAAAAGCAGTTTGTTTGAAAATCATGGTTGTTGTCTGGTTGTTCGGTGTTTGCGATCGTCCTTTGTGTTGCGTGAGAAAATGGAGGTGTGGCGTGAGAGCATGAGAACAGGGTCATTTGCGTGAGTCTCACTGAGTTAACGCTGGCGATAGCAGTCGGGAGTGTAGCTTCTGTTTCTATGGTTTCAGCGGCAATTTAGTAATATTATTATGGGCCAGACACGCATCGCCCGAAGTATTCCAATGGTATTAGGAAAGTAACTGTATTCTAAATACCCCGTTTAAAAATAGTAACTGTAACGGAATACAGTTACTCATGAATAGTATTCTAAATACGTACCGCCGGAACATGTATTCCGTTACTCCCCAACACTGTCTAAATGTAATCCAAAAGTACTCCGATTACACTACCATAAATGTGTAATCTACTAGACTATATTACTGACTACAGATTTCATCATGTAATTTGTAATTAGTTTATCTTTTAGTAACTAATTACAGTTCATATGTTATCTCAGCACCAAATATAGCATTTATTAATAATATGTTTTGTTTTCAGGATGGTTTTGCGCCTCCAGAGGATGAAGAGATTGACGAACAGCCACAAGACCAGGAAGAATACTGATCCTCCTTTTCCTCCTCACTTCACCCCAACCTCTCTCTCTCTTTCTCTCTTTCGTTCTTCATCTTTTCTGCCTGCTCTTCCTCCATTTCATCTCTTCTTTTTCTCTTTTTCACCACCCGCAGACTCGAGGGGCGTGGTTTAACAGGCTAATAGATAGAATAGGGGCATGTCTATGCTAATGAGGTGTGAATTCATGAGGTGAAGCTGACGTTTGATTGGCTTTGATTGTGTTTTTAATGAGGAGTCTAGAGCACTGAACTCATGATGATGCAGTGTCACTTTTACACACACACATACACACACACTGATGTAGCCAAGGTTATTATTGACTGACAGTTTTTTTATTTGGGCTCCGATTAGCTAATTTATTAGCGCTTCATGCTTATGTCATTTTTATTTGTGTATCACGTTCTCCCTCAACTTTTGAAGGGTTTTAGTAGCAGTGGATTAAGCAGATTGTGTGTTATTATAGGTATTGGAGGTTTTATTCTGCCGCAGATATAAAAAAGTGAGTTTAAATTTTCCAATTCAGACTTTTATCTTGCAATAATGACTTTTGGTTACACTGTATTAAGGCGTCTTTGTTGAAGTGTACTTGAAGTACTGAGTAATATTAATTATGTGTACTTACCATATGATTACATTATTGTCTAGGGTTAGTCGAATGTAATTAAGTGTAAATACTACAGTAAATACCATGAATGTGTAACAAGGACACCTTAAAATAAAGTCTTACCTGACTTTTATTTTCTCAGAATTTTGAGATATAAACTTGATAAGAAGTGAAATTTGACTTTTTTTTAACTCTGTTATTTGTGTTAAAACACTAATATTTTATGCAAACTTTTTTTTAACAATTAAATATATCTCAATTTCAATTATTTGTTCTTGAATGTAAATGCAGAATAATTATTTCATCATTATCACTATTATTTTTAATAATGCAATTACATAATTATTATTTTTTCTTGCAATTAAAAGTCTGAATTGTGAAATAAAAAAATTAGCTATTACCTTTTTAATTATAATAATAATAATTATTATTATTATTTATTATATTTCCCATGAAAAATCGGAATTGTGAAATGTAAACTTACATTTTGGGAAAAGAAATGTGAGATGTAAGCAGTTCTGCGAAGAAATTAATCATTTCAAGATGCAAACCTACAATTATGACTTTATAACTTGGAGTTGGGAGATAAAAAATAGGCAAAGATTTACTTTCTTTCACACTGATTAAACGGCAGAAATGAGCGTCCATTAGAAGCTTGACTAATGAATTCAATGATAAGTTCAGTTTGCTTCTCCATTCACGATCAGAGCAAACACACACTCCATCACGTAAACTCTTGAGTCTGTGTTTTGCTGATGAATCATTATTAATAGTGCAGGTGTGAGAGTTTTATTTATTTATGAAGGAAAAAGAGCAACTAACACTGAATGCAAAGTTCAAAGAGGAAAAACAGATTAGTAATGGTGACCCGACTGATGATATGAAACAGGTTTTCTAGCTGCTATGTTTTATTTAACATTTCATTCTCTGGTATATTTTGATTTGATTGCACAGAGCTGTGTGTTGAGCTCTTCACTGTCTCGGCGGCTGTGCGAACGTTTGCAAACATGCATCCATTTGGAGTTTTACTATGTAAAATAAAAATGTGTGCGGGGAATGATGGACGTGTGTTTGCTGCTTATTCAACACCAGTCAAAACGTACCAGTGTTTGGGTAAGTTACTTCAAAAATAGTCATTAGTTACTACACTGTAAAAACAACCCTTGCTGCCTTACATTATTTTTAGTTGAATCAAATTAACGTGGGTTTTCCTCCGGGTGCTCCAGTTTCCCCCACAGTCCAAACACATGCGCTATAGGGGAATTGATGAACTAAATTGGCCGTAGTGTGTGTGAATGAGTGGAGTGTGTATGGGTGTTTCCCAGTACTGGGTTGCAGCTGGAAGGGCATCCACTGTGTAAAACATATACTGGAATAGTCGGTGGTTCATTCCGCTGTGGCGACCTCTGAAATAGAGACTAAGGCCGAAGGAAAATGAATGAATGAACGAATTATATCAACTTACGTCAATCAAACTGACTTAAATATAGTTAAATATAAATTTGTATAACTTAAAAAATGTTGTTGAAACCTGATTAACGTATTAAAATAAGTCAAAACAACATAAAAATATTAGTAGTCTTGACTTTTTGTCATTACATTTTTTACAGTGTAGTTACTAATTACTAAACTATTTAATTTTTAAGTTAAGTACCATGTCTAAAAATGAATATAATTATTTCGTAATTTAATTACCTGATCAAGAATACAGGGAGTGCAGAATTATTAGGCAAGTTGTATTTTTGAGGATTAATTTTATTATTGAACAACAACCATGTTCTCAATGAACCCAAAAAACTCATTAATATCAAAGCTGAATATTTGTGGAAGTAGTTTTTAGTTTGTTTTTAGTTTGAGCTATTTTAGGAGGATATCTGTGTGTGCAGGTGACTATTACTGTGCAGAATTATTAGGCAACTTAACAAAAAACAAATATATCCCCATTTCAATGATTTATTTTCACCAGTGAAACCAATATAACATCTCAACATTCACAAATATACATTTCTGACATTCAAAAACAAAACAAAAACAAATCAGTGACCAATATAGCCACCTTTCTTTGCAAGGACACTCAAAAGCCTGCCATCCATGGATTCTGTCAGTGTTTTGATCTGTTCACCATCAACATTGCGTGCAGCAGCAACCACAGCCTCCCAGACACTGTTCAGAGAGGTGGACTGTTTTCCCTCCTTGTAAATCTCACATTTGATGATGGACCACAGGTTCTCTATGGGGTTCGGTCAGGTGAACAAGGAGGCCATGTCATTAGTTTTTCTTCTTTTAGACCCTTTCTTGCCAGCCACGCTGTGGAGTACTTGGACGCGTGTGATGGAGCATTGTCCTGCATGAAAATCATGTTTTTCTTGAAGGATGCAGACTTCTTCCTGTACCACTGCTTGAAGGTGTCTTCCAGAAACTGGCAGTAGGACTGGGAGTTGAGCTTGACTCCATCCTTAACCCGAAAAGGCCCCACAAGCTCATCTTTGATGATACCAGCCCAAACCAGTACTCCACCTCCACCTTGCTGGCGTCTGAGTCGGACTGGAGCTCTCTGCCCTTTACCGATCCAGCCACGGGCCCATCAAGACTCACTCTCATTTCATCAGTCCATAAAACCTTAGAAAAATCAGTCTTGAGATATTTCTTGGCCCAGTCTTGACGTTTCAGCTTGTGTGTCTTGTTCAGTGGTGGTGGTTTTTCAGCCTTTCTTACCTTGGCCATGTCTCTGAGTATTGCACACCTTGTGCTTTTGGGCACTCCAGTGATGTTGCAGCTCTGAAATATGGCAGAACTGGTGGCAAGTGGCATCTTAGCAGCTGCACGCTTGACTTTTCTCAGTTCATGGGCAGTTTATTTTGCGCCTTGGTTTTTCCACACGCTTCTTGCGACCCTGTTGACTATTTTGAATGAAACGCTTGATTGTTGGATGATCACGCTTCAGAAGCTTGGCAATTTTAAGAGTGCTGCATCCCTCTGCAAGATTTCTCACCATTTTTGACTTTTCAGAGCCTGTCAAGTCCTTCTTTTGACACATTTTGCCAAAGGAAAGGAAGTTGCCTAATAATTATGCACACCTGATATAGGGTGTTGATGTCATTAGACCACACCCCTTCTCATTACAGAGATGCACATCACCTAATATGCTTAATTGGTAGTAGGCTTTCGAGCCTATACAGCTTGGAGTAAGACAACATGCATGAAGAGGATGATGTGGCCAAAATACTCATTTGCCTAATAATTCTGCACTGCCTGTACATGCAAAAAAATCACCGTTTAAACTACTTTTATCTATTCTTGATAATTTTTTTATTTATTTGATGTTCAATCCACTCAAGTCAATTGTGTGAAACCCAGCATTTTTTTAAAATCCCTTTTAGTCTTCATGCTTAGACAATAGAAACTCTTTTAATTGTTTATATCGGAGTCAAATGCAGATTTTTAACTTAATTAGAAATAATATATATTTTTTTCATTTTAATAAAGATTTTAATAGGATTTTCATAACAAACATTGTTTAATTAAACCAGAATTACTCTGTAAAAAAAGAGGAAAGTTTAAAAGTTAAAAACTTTATTTCTTTTTATTAACTTTTACTGATAATTTGTTAACTTTAAAGTCAAAATGTACAAATATACAAGGTTTATTTTGCTAGCACATTTTGTTAGTCTTAAGGTGTTAATTAAGCTCTAACTAATAAACTAATTGACAAAAAAAAAACTAGGGCTGCGTCCGAAACCGCGTACTAGATACTGCATTAGGCCGTTAGACAAGTGTGTTCCATACAGTATGAATGGAATAAGGATGTACTACATCCACCATTTTGTTATGGTCACGTGACCTACCTGCATCAGTTGCGTTGCTTCACTCCCATCAAAGAGCTTAGAATGACCAAGAGGCGACACTCAATAGAACGTTCCATTACAACAGCAGCGCCCAGCAACAGCCCCGGATTCCGCCATTTTGGAGTAAAAGCGGTCGGCTCTCCATTGGATCTTATTGCTGTGGCGATGGCAAGCAGCTGCTTTATTTATTTATTTTTAATTTAAAAAGTGCATTAAAGCCGAGATACAACCTGAAAGATGACAATACAACACTTACTATCACAATCATCAGCACTTTTAATAGTTTATTTCACAGACTTATGTATAAGACGTAGTATGCTGCTGTTCTATTGGAATTATCATTCCAAAATGGCCGCCGCGCCATCTAGTGGCTGTTTCCCAAATCGCACTAGAGTGTCGCCTCCTGGTGATTCTATGCTCTTTGATGGGATGCGCACTTCAGAATCTCGCCGGAAGTATTAGGTCATCTGGGTACTTCTCGCATACTGATTTTCGAATTATATGAATTCAGACATAATACTCGGCTCGCATACTGATTTTAGCTCACTATATAGTATGAAAGTATGGGGTTTTGGATGCAGCCTGGGTCTATTTTAATAATCTTTAATCAAAATCTGCTTCTGAGTTCTTTTCTGATGATGTCATTGGAAACATGCCTTGTCACGCCCCTTTAACCGTTAAGCCGCGGTCACACTCCCCATAGACTTCCATTCATACGCACACGAATGCGTCAGACCGGAAACGCAGGGTCATGCGTCGAGTTTCGCATTTCGCTGAGGTGCAAAGTTCAAGCTTGGTGAACTCTGACCTGCGAAATCGCATCACTTGACTGCGTGAGACCAATCCAGGATCAAAACATGACCTCTCTGAACAGAAATTTAAAACATGGAGCAATCGCTCGCTTTTTAAATGCCTATTCGTCTTGTTTAATCCCGCCCCTTTTCGCAGCGCCGTACGACAGAATTTTGCAAGCTCAAACTCTAGTGTGACTGCGGCTTTAGTTTGCTGCAAGTGAAAGATGAGAGGCGGAGCACCAAAAAAAGAAACCCCGCCCCTAATCAATATGCGCCTTCATTTGGAAATGACTTCATACTAAAATGTCAACCTCTTTAAAAAAGACATTGCACATTTAAATTTCAGATGGACTTTAATAGACACTTTTAAAAAATTATAATAAATTAATAACAGTGATTGTACATGTAATTTGAAGAGCAAAAATTGACAATAAATAGGGACACATGTCGGCCATAGTTTGTTAATTATTTAATTGTTAATTATTAGTTCAGAAAGTAATTGAATATTCGTCTTTATAGATTCATTTTAGGATTTTAATTAGTGCGCTAACAGGGGGCCTCATAGAGTTTTGCCCATATCATTGAATTTGGCTCTGATTTTTGTGTAGTTTTAGATTGCTGAACGAAAATAACCTGTAAAAGCTGAGTGTAATGAATGTTGATGCAGTGACCTGTGAATAAATATTCTGACAGCAGATTCTACTGTATTACTACACTGTTTGGAGATTTATCAGATATATCGGATGCATACTGTTATGAACTTTAGAGGATTCATGCACATACATTTAAACACAAATGAATGTGTCTGGTCTGCCAGGGCATGTTGGCACAGACTGGCTCTCTGCTGCCCTCTACCGCTAATCCACACATAGGACAAATCATAACACGATTTATTAAACGGATAGTTGTGATTGATCGCATCCGTAAGACTTTGTATTTACATAATACGTGTGTGTATATTTATTACACATACATAACATACATAAATACACCAAAATATCTTCATATTTGATTAATATATAATTAGTATTGCATATAGTTGTTTTAGTTTCTATTATATTTAATATAAACAATGACCTATTTATATTAAAAAATACCCTGTTTGTCAAAAATAAGTGTAACACAATTTTACCCGGTATGGATTGTTACTGTTTAAAAAATAATATATATTAAACAAGGAATGTGAATGTATAATTTCACGAATAATATATTTTATGTGCAAATATATTTGTTTTAGACAGTGAAATGCAGTTTTTCAAACATAATTCTTCGCCATAGTTGAATAAAAATGTAATAATGTTGTGAAACCGAAAGCAGAGGCAGTTTTAATCAGCACATTTAAAAGTACACATGCGCTGAGGCTCAGCATAGAACGTTTCATATTGTGAGCCTCTCCTGTTGTTCTACTGGACCACAGAGTCACGTGATGCTCAGAGGCTCCTCTCATTGGTCAGGTCGATCTGTTGTCGAGGAGTTTAGCAGGCTAGCTAGAGTGTTTACTCGATCATTCAAGATCATTACAATTATTATAAAACACATTTCTAGACGGTGACATAAATGATGTATAATAAATACTGCATTGTTTTTTTGTTCGGTGTAGATTGACTGAAAAAAATATGTCAAACAGACTGCGCTAAAAGCAGATTTACCAGAGCGACTGATCTCTAGCGAACGTCTTGATCTGGCCGGAAGAGCGCAGAGTGGACGCGCTGGAAACAGGAAGCAGTTCTTCTCACGGCAAACAGACGTGGCATAAGAACCGTTGGTTTGATCCGATCAATACTGTTGATTTTTAATTATTGTTTGTCTGCTTGAGCTGGATATTATGGCCTCCGGTGTGGGCAAATGGGAGGTGGTGAAGAAAGGAAAGAAAGCGAGCAGCAGCTCCAAAACTCAGGACAAGAAATCAGCCAGGAAAGCGCTGAGAGAGGCCAACACTGACAGCAACCGTAAGACACACAGACACACACACACACACACACACACAGAGTGACACACACACAGACAGCAGCCGTTATACAACGAAATAGCAACACGCAGTGTGTGTGTGTGTGTGTTGGGGGTTGGGGTGGTAATGTGTGTAATGGGTTGTGTAATATGTCTGTAAGATTGTCTGTGTGTAATGTTTGTGTATTGTGTTGTGTGTGTGTGTGTGTGTGTGTGTGTGTGTGTGTAACGGGATGTGTAATATGTAGGATTGTCTGTGTGTAATGTTTGTCTATTGTGTGTTTGTATGTAGCATGTCGTAAAATCTGTGTGTGTGTATATATATATATATATATATATTTATATATATATATATATATATATATATATATATATATATATATATATATATATATATATATATATATATATATCTGTGTGTGTGTGTGTGTTGGGGGTTGTAATGTGTGCCTGTAGGGTTGTGTGTGATATGTTGTAATATATTTGTCTGTGTGTTGTAGAGTTGTGTAGTGTGTGTGTGTTTTTAGGGTTGTGTAATTCAATTAAAGTTTACTTGTATAGTGTGTTTGACTGGTTATAATTGTGTAATGTTTGTGTATTGTGTGTGTGTATGTGTTTGTAAGTAGCGTTTTGTAAAATGTGTATATACAGTTTTGTGTGTGTAAGTGTGTATGTACAGTTGTGTGTGTGTGTGTTGGGGGGGGGGGGGTTATAATGTGTGCCTGTAGAGTTGTGTAATGTGTGTGTGTGTAACGGGTTGTGTAATGTGTCTGTAGGGTTGTCTGTGTGTAATGTTTGTGTATTGTGTGTTTGTGTGTAGCATGTTGTAAAATCTCTGTGTGTGTGTGTATATATATATATCTGTGTGTGTGTTGAGGGTTGCCTGTAGGGTTGTGTGTGTATGTTGGGTTGTGTGTGTGTGTGTGTGTGTGTGAGATATGTTGTTGTAATATATTTGTGTGTGTGTGTAGTAGAGTTGTGTAGTGTGTGTGTGTAACGGGTTGTGTAATATGTCTGTAGGGTTGTCTGTGTGTAATGTTTGTGTATTGTGTGTTTGTGTGTAGCATGTTGTAAAATCTGTGTGTGTGTGTGTGTGTGTGTATATATATATATATATATATATATATATATATATATATATATATATATATATATATATAGCTGTTCGTGTGTTGGGGGTTGTAATGTGTGCCTGTAGGGTTGTGTGTCTGTAGAGTTGTGTGATGTGTGTGTCTGTAGGGTTGTGTGTGTGAGATATGTTGTAATATATTTGTGTGTGTTGTGTAATTCAATTAAAGTTTACTTGTATAGTGTGTTTGACAATAGTTATAATTGTGTAATGTTTGTGTATTGTGTGTGTGTGTTTGTAAGTAGCATGTTGTTAGATGTGTATACAGTTGTGTGTGTGTGTGTAAGTGTATATGTACAGTTGTGTGTGTGTGTGTTGGGGGGTTATAATGTGTCCCTGTAGAGTTGTGTGTGTGTGTGTCTGTCTGTATGGTTGTGTAATGTGTGTGACGGGTCATCAGGCTGCTGTAGAAAGCCTCTCGCTGTGGTCATTCAGAGTTCTTCTGTTCTCTCTCTCTGTGCAGACGTGATGTCCGAGACCATATTCGATGGCTTCGAGAAGATGGCGAAGAAGCAGAATAAAGAGCAGGTTCCTCCGCCGGTGGAAGCACAGCAGAAGAAAACAAATGCAGGAAAACAGACCAAAAAACCTCCGGCCAACAGCAGCCCCAAACCCGTCCACTACAAGACTCTGGAAGAGGCGGTCAAAGCCGTGAGTACAGCAACACAACAACACACTCCTGTCAGAAACACGCAGGCAGCTTTACATTCAGTCTCTCAGATGAAAACCAGCTGAAAGGGTTTCATTAGCTGCGTTTGTCATCAGACTGTGTTAATGCACATTTTAAAATGTTGCGTATGAAATTAACGATGGAAGCACCAAATTTCATATTATAAACGTTTCTACGCTTGCTTGAGGTGGTTTTGGGCTTGTGTGAGAAAGGTTTGAAGTAGGGTTGGGCGATGTTGACCAATTTGGCATCGTACGATGTCTAATGTAAAACATCGTGATGGACGATGGCATCGTCGTCGTAGGCGGAGGTGGTTGTTGTTAAATATCAGTTAACTCATAACGAATTACCGTTTTCACTGACTGGACAACAAAGTTATGGAGTCAGTCTGCCTAAAGAATGTTCCGTATTCACAGCTGAAGTCCGTGAAGTCCTTACTTTTAGCATTGGAGCACATAGAAAATGTCCAACAAAAGAAATCTATTATTTTTACAGACTCCAGATCATGCTTCCAAGTGATGGAATCTTTCAAAAATGATCATCCTTTGATTGACAGTATTTTAACCAAAGTTCACCAACTACAAAACCAGTTTTATCATGTCATTTTTTGCTGGATTCCAGGTTATGTCGGGCTTACAGGAAATGAGCGAGCTGATGCAGCTGCTAAAGACGCTTTGAAGCAAGTCAGTGTTTCCTCTAGGATTTTTTCCAGCAGTGGCGGCAGGACTTTTTTTTTTACACAGATTTGCCAACTATTTCAAAGACAAATATTACACGCAGTATAACAAGTCGAGATAGCATTCATGTAATACGAGCATGCGAATCTCTTTGCTTGCGCGCCGATTTCCTCTGTTCAAGCACAGAACTTCTTGCACGCACTCAAATTTACACGTTCAAGTGCAGATCTTCTCGTGCGCTCTCCAGTAAGCGCGATTTAGTGTGTTTTTGTGCAATTTCCGACATTAACGCGTCCTGAAGTAAAGTGAAACGGCATTAAACTCCAGCAAGATAAAGTCATTGTATGCAGAGCCATTGACCTTTATCAATAAAGTATACTTATGGAAACTGTGTTCATCTGAACTGAAAGCTACGCGGTGTTTGCTAGACTCACGCACCTGTCAGTCAGTCTGTCAGAGAGTCAGTCAGCATGTCACCTTGAACAAATAGCTCACAGCACTACGGTTACAGAAAAGTTTGCGCGGTTTACCTCTAATATGTTTTGGTGCGATTATAATCCGCTATAAAAAACACGACTAAATGTTTTAAATAAGAAGCTGTAATGTAGCCGTGGCGGGATGGATTTTGGCGTGGGGGCCCGCCACGAATGAATGAATGTAGCGGAAACCTTGCAAGTGGTGAACAAATGTCAAATTCCTCCTTCAGAGATGAGACCTTTTATCAACGTTTACATTTTAAATAAGTGGCAAGAGGAGTGGGATGCATTGGAAAATAATAAATTACATGAAATCCAACCTGAAATCTCACACAGAATTTTAAGACTAGAGTTGATCAAGTGATTTTTACCAGATGTCGTATTGGACATGCAAGACTAACCCATGCCTTTTTACTTAAAGATGAAGACCCCACACAATGTGTTTACTGCACAACTCCTCTTACAGTAAAACACATTCTACTGGACTGTCCCGCTTTTAATGATTCCAGAAGACTTTTATATGAAATGAACTCTCTTAAGGACATTTTTAACAAAGTGACACCAGAAAAGATTTTAGAATTCTTATCAAGTATTAATTCTAAAAATCTTATTTAACTTGTGTATTCATTTGTTTGTTGTTCTTAATTGTTTATTTATTATTGAAATGTTCTTGCCATGAAAATAGCCTTGGTTGCTGACATGGCAATAAATAAAAAATACATTACATTACCGTTTTCACTACCTGACTCGCATGGTCTTTGCTTTACCCATAACCAAAACATAAATAAATAAAGCTACACACAAATTACCATCTGTCAATCACTTTTATCCACGGGACTCTGGCATGAATAGACGGAGTGATCGGTGTCGTTATAATGACTTTTTCCCACAGCTGGTGACGGAGACGAGAGTTGGTTTGGAGTTCACTGTAATTTGTATTGTGATTGATGATAAGATGCTTATTTTATTAATATTATGTGGAAATTATAACAAGATGCTAGGGCTCGACCGTTTTGGTCACATATGCGCCCAAAATTTTATCTCTGCGACCTTAAAATATATTTGGGAGCATTTGTGCGAGTGCATACATTTTCACTGTTTTCACTGCAAAATCCTCACCGCGTACGCGGATTTAGGAGACATTTATGCATATTTGCACCTGAATACGCCAATTGCAGCGCTCAGGAACAGATTAAAACAGTTGTTATGTGAACTTGCTGAAGTACAAAAAGCCCGCAATGCTTGCCCCGCCTTTGTGCTCTTCTTATTGGCCCACTGCTCTAGAACTGAACGCGAATGGATTAGTTAATATCAGCTGTCAATCACTCAGTCAATGCCTTCAGATGACAGGAGCTACAACCGTGAAAATGTGAAGCGCTGAAGATGAGAGAATGAAAATAACACTGACAGATTTAGTTTTAGAAAGCACCTAAAGTTACTAATAATGGCACATCTTATTAGTGATCATGTGCTGAATGTTAATCCACCATTTACACTTTTCCAAGAGTGGATAAAAGACTTCCAGTGGCTTCAAGTCCGCTATGAAAATAACTAAAGCCATTCACTGTAAAGTCCGTGGGATGGGGTTTGCAGGTAACAGCGTTTGCCACTGAATCTACACATTTTAAGTGCAAGAGGTGCTGTATAATCCTTCATTTAATCCTCACGATGCTGTCAGCCATGCAAGCGGCAGCTATATGTAAAATTTAACACAGCTCATGAAAAGAACATTATTGCTGTTAAGATGACATGCGAATAATAAGTTATATATTGATATAAATGTGGGGCGGGCCTTTGGATCGCGATGCCGGCTAAGCATCGTGAAGTTTGTCGGCCATCAACAATGGCATCGTCTATCGGCCCAACCCTAGTTTGAAGGCCCCGTGAAGTACTTTGAAATGTGCATTATTTTATTTGATGATTGATGTAATCCTTACTGAAACATGAAGAAAGGGTGGGGCATATAATAGCTACTCCCCCTTTTTCATAAAACCGCCAATAGCATTTTGTTTCTGTCACAGCTCTGCCAGTAAGAGTGTTTGAGCTCAAATAGGAATAGCATAGATATTTACATTAGATGTTGCCTACCCTGATGTTGTCTTTTGCAAGGAATGCGTAAATAGAGCCGCCATTTTAGTACAGAGTAGGGCTCCTTATAAATGAATGCGAGACCAGGGTGCAGAGGAGGACTGTGGCCATCCTGACCAAAGGTATACACATATATGCATATATCTATGATCTGGAGTTTACCCGGTGGTCAGTATGCAAGTATTTTTTTTAAATTACGAAAATTATAATTTTATATTACTTTTCTACATCGATGTGTAAGTGACCGCACGGCCATTACCGACAAAGAGCGAGTGTTTGTGTGCATGGAGATGTATTTTCCTCCCTCCCTGTTTAATTTGATCTAATCCATGTCCTGAAACACACCCCCTCTCCTGCTTTCACTTCTCATTCTGACGGAGGGAGCGATTCGTTTGTGAATGAATCTCCGTTATGAACGACTCGTTCACTAAGCCGACAATAATACCAGTTTCTGGCACGGCAGCGTCTTGTTGTTATATTTCATTTACATTGTCTATTTTATTCAACAAAACTAGCATAAGCCTAGAATTTGGTGCAAGTTGGTGCTACTTTACCTTATGGTGAATGCAGTAAGTATCATCAATAATGTTACTTGTTTAGCACAAAAGTTCATAACATATAAAAATGTACAAAACGAAATCTTACCTAGGAAATGTTCCGCCTTTTGTGCTTTGTTTTCTTTGTTTACTCGTTACTACACCCATACACAGCGCTAAAGTTCAGCATCTTCACATTGGCACACTGTCTTGACTAGTGCGGTTGAATGACGTTTGTCCTGGTAGCACTGTACAAATGTGGCGGCGCTATTGATGCATGCTCAGTATCCTTATGTGATATCTAGTGTATATATCTATGTAGGAATAGCATCTTGAAGGGGGTGTGGCATGGCAGATACTAGAAAGGATTTGATTGGTCAGAAGATTTGATGAGAAACTGAAGTATGAGGGTGACATTAAAACAATCATTGATCCATTTAGGCCGAAGTGACAAACTGCAAGATTTGGATGTTTATATCTTCTAAACCTGAATTTTGTCTGTTTTAGAGCAGCTTATAGATATTCTTAAGACTAACACACACATATTAACATCCACAAAAAGTTATTTTAATTTCACAAGACCTTTAATGTGAATAATGTGCGATTTGCCTAATAAACTTTGATGTAGCAAACATTACATTCACATGACTTTATTAAGATTGCCTTGTTTACTTTTGGTTGCTAGGTTACCAATACTACAGTTAGCAGCTCTAATAAGGTTGTTGCTAGATCAGATATGGTTGCGGCCGGAAGTTAATGCACAATATTTATATTATTTATTAAATTTCCCATTTATTGTATTTTATTAACGTCTACCCCCACCCTAAACCCAACCTTCATAGTAATGTAAAAACAGTAGTTGTACGGAGTATTATTAATGTTATTTATTAAATTAACCAATACATTTTATTTTATTGATGCCTACCCCAACCCTAAATCCAACCGTCACAGCACTGTAAAATATTAATTATTGTTATACAGTGTTACAAATATGATGCTATATTGATGTGCATATCTACAGCTGTATCCTATCTAGACTTTACCATCTAATAAGCTGATGGAAACGCACACTCAGAATGTTTTCTTTATTTAAAAAGATTCGCTTGACGTTAGGATGTAAACCCAGCTATAGACAGCCGAGGAATTTGATGAATGTCTAATTTTTTAGGTTTCATTACAAGCTGTTCACACAATGGCAACAAAATATGTACTAAAAATCTTGCAGTAGTATTTATTGCCCTAGTTTTAACTGAGTGTTTGTGTGTGTGTGTGTGTGTGTGTGTGTGTGTGTGTGTGTGTGTGTATATATATATATATATATATATATATATATATATATATATATATGTATGTATATATTTATATATATATATCTATGTGTGTGTGTGTGTGTGTGTGTCTCAGTTGAATATAGCAGAGCTGAAGCAGCAGCTGGAGAAAAGTCAGACTCTGTTTCCTGAGAATCCGTCCATCTGGGTGAAGGATCTGGCAGGATATCTGAACTACAAACTCCCAGCTCCAGACACAGACCCCACTCTCAGCAGCTACGCTCACGGTACGTCTGCGTTCATCATTCAAGGCTGTGCCATATTTACTCAACATTATATCTAAATATTATGGAGGACTTTTTAAAAATGAATATAACTAAAGTTTTTTTGTCATGAAGAAATAAATAGGATACTAAATCTTATGATTATCATACGATACTAAATATGATACTTGTTAGTCAATGGCCAGATCCACCTGGAAACTGAATCTATTTTTATCCCATCATTGAGTCTATTTATTTGCTCATGTAAATGTGTGTAAAATATATTTATTCCATTTTTATATTTGTTTCATAATATTTTGGAGTAATATCCAAATGTTTATGATTTATTTATAATACAGTTTATAAAGTAATATTTTGTCTTTTAGTATATATATTATATGAGAGACTTGCTTTGTTTACCAAGATCTAAGTATATTTGAATTGTAAAACTAAAGTTTTATTGTTATTATTGTATTATTTTTACTAAATTCTGCGCAGAAATAGCAAAAAATAAGTATATATATCTATTTACCGGATAATAAAATATCTATATATACCAGATAAGGATATATTTACCAAGATCTAGATAGATGTGAATTGCAAACCTTAAAAATAAAAGTCACAAAGTTTTTATTTTTTACTGTTATTATTGTTTTATTTTTACAAAATACTGCACAGAAATTGCAAAAAAAAAAATGTTTTACAATGGATATTAGTTTGTTGTGTTTGTGTATAATCTACTCCCCTATGATTTACTCGCAGTTTAGAGGGTGGTTATTGATGGAGCAGAATGTGCTAAAATGTTCATTTTTGGGTTTGCCTACTAAAATTAGTCATCCCTGCAGCGTGCTGTATTTACCAAATAAAAATAAACCTGAGATTATGAATTTCTGGACTAAATCCAGCGTTAGCCTCTCAGAGTCACAAGACTGCGGTGGTTTGAGTGTCTGAATATAATCACTGTGCTTCTGTGTGCAGATTACCCATACTGCCTTGCTGGGAAGGAGCTGAAGGCCATTATTAAGAACCTGCTGGGCAAATGTTCAGACGCGCTGCCCGATTTCTTCGACCACTGCGTCTACACCATGCTGAGAGAACAGGACCGACAGCCAAGTGAGCATTTACAGAAAACTACATGCACAACAGTCAGAAACAGCAAAATAACAGATTTAAGGACAGTTCAGCCAGAGATGAAGATTCTGTCATTAATACCTCACCATCATGTCATTCATTGAAATGTGAGAGCTCTTATAATAATATTTATAGTAATATTATTTTGTTATGCTGTGCAAAATACAGTTTTCATGAACATATCTGCAGATTTACAGACACATGACGACAGCCTTCCTTATTCTAATTAGAGCATACAGACATCAAATTTATATATCAGCAGTGGGCACTCTAGGCTAGTTTCTAACAGCAGAGGGCACTCTAGGCTAGATTCTAACAGTAGATGGCGCTGTAGCCCTTTTTTTAACAGCAGATGGCGCTCTACACTAGTGTTTAACAGCAGAGGGCACTGTAGGCTAGATTTTAACAGCAGATGGCGCTGTAGCCCTTTTTTAACAGCAGATGGCTCTCTAGGCTAGTTTGTAACAGCAGATGGCGCTCTACACTAGTGTTTAACAGCAGAGGGCACTCTAGGCTAGATTTTAACAGTAGATGGCGCTGTAAACTAGTTTTTAACAGCAGATGGCGCTCTAGGCCAGATTATAACAGCAGACAGCGCTCTAGGCTAATCTTTAACAGCAGACGGCGCTCTAGGCTAGATTATAACAGCAGACAGCGCTTTAGGCTAGTTTATAACAGTAGATGGCGCTGTAGGCTAGTTTTTAACAGCAGATGGTGCTCTACACTAGTGTTTAACAGCAGAGGGCACTCTAGGCTAGATTTTAACAGCAGATGGTGCTCTAGGCTAGATTTTAACAATAGATTGCGCTGTAGGCTAGTTTTTAACTGCAAAGGCCGCTCTAGGCCAGATTATAACAGCAGACACCGCTCTAGGCTAGTTTTTAAAAGCAGATGGTGCTCTAGGCTAGATTAAAACAGCAGACAGCCCTCTAGGCAAGTTTATAACAGTAGATGGTGCTCTACACTAGTGTTTAACAATAGAGGGCACTCTAGGCTAGATTTTAACAGCAGATGGTGCTCTAGGCTAGATTTTAACAGCAGATGGTGCTCTAGGCTAGATTTTAACAATAGATTGCGCTGTAGGCTAGTTTTTAACTGCAAAGGCCGCTCTAGGCCAGATTATAACAGCAGACACCGCTCTAGGCTAGTTTATAACAGTAGATGGTGCTCTACACTAGTGTTTAACAACAGAGGGCACTCTAGGCTACATTTTAACAATAGATTGCGCTGTAGGCTAGTTTTTAACTGCAGAGGGCGCTCTAGGCCAGATTATAACAGCAGACACCGCTCTAGGCTAGTTTTTAAAAGCAGATGGTGCTCTAGGCTAGATTAAAACAGCAGACAGCGCTCTAGGCTAGTTTATAACAGTAGATGGCGCTGTAGGCTAGTTTTTAACAGTAGATGGCGCTCTAGGCTAGTTTGTAACAGCAGATGGTGCTCTACACTAGTGTTTAACAACAGAGGGCACTCTAGGCTAGATTTTAACAATAGATTGCGCTGTAGGCTAGTGTTTAACAGCAGAGGGCGCTCTAGGCCAGATTATAACAGCAGACACCGCTCTAGGCTAGTTTTTAAAAGCAGATGGTGCTCTAGGCTAGATTAAAACAGCAGACAGCGCTCTAGGCTAGTTTTTAACAGTAGATGGCGCTCTAGGCTAGTTTGTAACAGCAGATGGTGCTCTACACTAGTGTTTAACAACAGAGGGCACTCTAGGCTAGATTTTAACAATAGATTGCGCTGTAGGCTAGTGTTTAACAGCAGAGGGCGCTCTAGGCCAGATTATAACAGCAGACAGCGCTCTAGGCTAGTTTTTAAAAGCAGATGCTGCTCTAGGCTAGATTAAAACAGCAGACAGCGCTCTAGACTCGTTTATAACAGTAGATGGTGCTCTACACTAGTGTTTAACGACAGAGGGTACTCTAGGCTAGATTTTAACAGTAGATGGCGCTGTAGGCTAGTCTTTAACAGCAGACGGTGCCCTAGGCTAGATTATAACAGCAGACAGCGCTCTAGGCTAGATTGTGTGTGTGCGTTTGCTGAGCTCTGCTGTCTGTACTGCATTGGCAGGTGATCCTTTGCACGGCTACAGGATGTGCATTCAGGCTCTCATGCAGGACAAACCCAAAATCGTCACGCTGAACCTCTCCGACGTGAGTTGATCATTGTTTTTGAAACTTAAACACTGGGATTTTGTAATGGGATGAAAGTTCACTGGAAGCACTTGAGCTAGCTTACTGAAAATGAAAAGTCCCTGTGCATATAACCCATTTGCCAACCCATAATATTGTGTAATACAAGTTTGTTTGCTGTTTTTTGCATTTGTTGTACTATAATAGTTTTTGCATACAAATAGCCTGAGTTTCTGAGATGGCGTTAAATAAACAGATACTCTACTGTCCGTTGTATTGAAGTGTGCTTTCTCCGCTTTCTCTCTCCTCAGCATCTGGAGCTGCTGCGCTCTCATCAGAACCGTCCGCTCAAGTGTCTGACCATCATGTGGGCTCTGGGACAGGCAGGATTCTATGACCTCGGCCAGGGCATCAGAGGTGACACACACACTGCAAAATCACTGAATCACCACACAGTTTGAGGATGCAGTCCAAGTAGGCGAATTAGGATACAGCAAGAGACATTGAGAAATCTGTGAAGCTGCTGCTGTAGGGGCCGAACACGTCCAGTGGGACTCAGCTTTTTGCCTTGTTTCATCATGAGCAAGTTTTGCTTTCTGGAACTCCGAAAGGATTGCTTTATTAATCCAAGGTTGAAGTGAACAGTAGCCAAGCACGAAAATGAATATAATGTGTGTGTGTGTTTGTGTGCATGATGCATATTTAAAGTACACATGTAATCGGATCTAAACTTACTTACTTTGTTTGCACACTACCCTGATTTTGTGGTTAACAATTAGTGCAATCTGTCAATCCAAAAATAAATGAGTTTACATTAATGAAGTGTCTGCTGTACTAACATCCAATCAGGTCAATATGCTACAATACTGAAGTAAAATTGGTTGCAACTTCCGATTCACTTGGACTATATTTAACAAATTAAACATTTGTGCACTTCAAAAAATATAACAAAAATATTTCTTGATTACCTGGACCAATATAATGCGGATTCTGAGCAGCAGTGTAATGCTTAATATGCTCACTACCCCTACTGACTGTCTCTTTGTATTTTCATTGAAACCGTATATGCCCTAATTTTTTTTTTTTTTAATAATAACTTAATATTTATTTATTTTTTTATCTATTTTTCTTTATTTTTAGGACAATAACTGTGATAATTAAAGCAAGCAAATTTAAAAATAAACCTGAACAATGTATTTATCCACCTATTATTGTTAGAAACATCACAGGGAAAGAAAACACAAGTGCATAAAGGATATATTTAACAGATAAAAAACAAGAAGTAAGGTTGCTTGGCAATCATTTTTAGCACAGGAACAGGAATAAACTATTTAACAATTGTAGCTTTTGCTTCTAAAACTTCACAGTTTTTTAGTGGATATTGTAAAAGAATGTATTATTAATGCATTATAAAAGCAGTGTTTCTGCGGCTGCGCTTTGCAGTGTTTTTAATGTAATTAAGCTGTGCGTGTTCTGTGGTCCTGCAGTCTGGTTGGGAATCATGCTCCCTGTTCTCGGGATGAAGGCTCTCTCCGCATATGCCATCGCTTATCTGGAGCGACTGCTGACGTGAGTTTCTGTTCACTTCAATTTCAGTTCATCTTTATTTCTGTAAAGGGTTAGGGTTAAAGCCATAATATTTCACATTGTGGAACATTCCAGCTATTCAGACAGGCAGGAGAGTAGTGTATAATGCTGGTGGTGTTCTAGTAAACTAAACGGTTTGATTTGTCTGTTTCAGTCTTCATGCTAACCTGACCAAAGGCTTCGGGATCATGGGGCCCAAAGAGTTCTTCCCGCTGCTGGACTTTGCTTACATGCCTAAAAACGCTCTTTCACAGAGGTAAGATTTGCTCCAAGACGCTCGGATATGCAGGACGGCGCTCTAAGCTAGTGTTTAACAGCAGACAGTGCTCTAGGCTAGTGTTTAACCGTAAACGGCGCTCTAGGCTAATGTTTAACAGCAGACAGCGCTCTAGGCTAGTGTTTAACCGTAAACAACGCTCTAGGCTAGTGTTTAACAGCACGGCGCTCTAGGCTAGTGTTTAACAGCAGATTGCGCTCTAGGCTAGTGTTTAACAGCACAGCGCTCTAGACAAGTGTTTAACAGCAGACGACGCTCTAGGCTAGTGTTTAACACCAAACGGCGGTCTAGCCTAGTGTTTAACAGCAGACGGCGCTCTAGGCTAGTGTTTAACAGCAATATGGCGCTCTAGGCTAGTGTTTAACAGCAGACGGCGCTCTAGGCTAGTGTTTAACAGCAAACGGCGCTCTAGGCTAGTGTTTAACAACAGATGTTAAACAGACATTATTTTCTCTGCGTCTTTAGTCTGCAGGAGCAGTTGTGTCGGCTGTACCCACGGATAAAGGTCCTGGCCTTTGGTGCAAAACCTGAAACAACACTGCACACATATTTCCCATCATTCCTGTCACGAGCCACGCCCAACTGTCCAGGTGCCATGAAGAAAGAGGTGAGACACATATTCTGTTTACTGTTTTTATTTCCTGTGTTTTGTTGAAATTGATGTGTAACATTAAAATCGATGTATAATATTAGGGCTGAAGTAATAGCTCTAGACTAGTTTTTAACAGCAGATGGCGCTCTAGACTAGTTTTTAACAGCAGATGGCGCTCTAGGCTGGTTTTTAACAGCAGATGGTGCTCTAGACTAGTTTTTAACAGCAGATGGCGCTCTAGGCTGGTTTTTAACAGCAGATGGCGCTCTAGGCTAGTTTTCAACAGCAGATGGCGCTCTAGGCTGTTTTTTTACAGCAGATGGCGCTCTAGGCTAGTTTTTAACAGCAGATGGCGCTCTAGACTAGTTTTTAACAGCAGATGGTGCTTTAGGCTAGTGTTTAACAGTAGACGGCGCTCTAGGCTAGTTTTCAACAGCAGATGGCGCTCTAGGCTGGTTTTTAACAGCAGATGGCGCTCTAGGTTGGTTTTTACCAGCAGATGGCGCTCTAGGCTAGTTTTTAACAGCAGATGGCGCTCTAGGCTAGTTTTTAACAGCAGATGGCGCTCTAGGCTGGTTTTTAACAGCAGATGGCGCTCTAGGTTGGTTTTTACCAGCAGATGGCGCTCTAGACTAGTTTTTAACAGCAGATGGCGCTCTAGGCTAGTTTTTAACAGCAGATGGCGCTCTAGGCTTGTTTTTAACAGCAGACGGTGCTCTAGACTAGTTTTTAACAGCAGATGGCGCTCTAGGCTAGTTTTTAACAGCAGATGGCGCTCTAGGCTAGTTTTTAACAGCAGATGGTGCTCTAGACTAGTTTTTAACAGCAGATGGCGCTCTAGGCTAGTTTTTAACAGCAGATGGCGCTCTAGACTAGTTTTTAACAGCAGATGGTGCTTTAGGCTAGTGTTTAACAGTAGACGGCGCTCTAGGCTAGTTTTCAACAGCAGATGGCGCTCTAGGCTGGTTTTTAACAGCAGATGGCGCTCTAGGTTGGTTTTTACCAGCAGATGGCGCTCTAGGCTAGTTTTTAACAGCAGATGGCGCTCTAGGCTAGTTTTTAACAGCAGATGGCGCTCTAGGCTGGTTTTTAACAGCAGATGGCGCTCTAGGTTGGTTTTTACCAGCAGATGGCGCTCTAGACTAGTTTTTAACAGCAGATGGCGCTCTAGGCTAGTTTTTAACAGCAGATGGCGCTCTAGGCTTGTTTTTAACAGCAGACGGTGCTCTAGGCTAGTTTTCAACAGCAGATGGCGCTCTAGCCTAGTTTTTAACAGCAGATGGTGCTCTAGGCTAGTTTTTAACAGCAGATGGCGCTCTAGGCTGTTTTTTTACAGCAGATGGTGCTCTAGGCTGTTTTTTTACAGCAGATGGTGCTCTAGGCTAGTTTTTAACAGCAGATGGCGCTCTAGGCTAGTTTTTAACAGCAGATGGCGCTCTAGGCTGGTTTTTAACAGCAGATGGCGCTCTAGGCTAGTTTTCAACAGCAGATGGCGCTCTAGGCTGGTTTTTAACAGCAGATGGCGCTCTAGGTTGGTTTTTACAAGCAGATGGCGCTCTAGGCTAGTTTTTAACAGCAGATGGCGCTCTAGGCTAGTTTTCAACAGCAGATGGCGCTCTAGGCTAGTTTTTAACAGCAGATGGCGCTCTAGGTTGGTTTTTACCAGCAGATGGCGCTCTAGACTAGTTTTTAACAGCAGATGGCGCTCTAGGCTAGTTTTTAACAGCAGACGGTGCTCTAGGCTAGTTTTCAACAGCAGATGGCGCTCTAGGCTAGTTTTTAACAGCAGAGGGTGCTCTAGGCTAGTTTTTAACAGCAGATGGCGCTCTAGGCTAGTTTTTAACAGCAGAGGGTGCTCTAGGCTAGTTTTTAACAGCAGATGGTGCTCTAGGCTGGTTTTTAACAGCAGATGGCGCTCTAGGCTAGTTTTCAACAGCAGATGGCGCTCTAGGCTGTTTTTTTTACAGCAGATGGCGCTCTAGACTAGTTTTTAACAGCAGATGGCGCTCTAGGCTAGTTTTCAACAGCAGATGGCGCTATAGGCTGTTTTTTTACAGCAGATGGTGCTCTAGGCTAGTTTTTAACAGCAGATGGCGCTCTAGGCTAGTTTTTAACAGCAGATGGCGCTCTAGGTTGGTTTTTACCAGCAGATGGCGCTCTAGGCTGTTTTTTTACAGCAGATGGCGCTATAGGCTAGTTTTTAACAGCAGATGGCGCTCTAGACTAGTTTTTAACAGCAGATGGTGCTTTAGGCTAGTGTTTAACAGTAGACGGCGCTCTAGGCTAGTTTTCAACAGCAGATGGTGCTCTAGGCTGGTTTTTAACAGCAGATGGCGCTCTAGGTTGGTTTTTACCAGCAGATGGCGCTCTAGGCTAGTTTTTAACAGCAGATGGCGCTCTAGGCTAGTTTTCAACAGCAGATGGCGCTCTAGGCTAGTTTTTAACAGCAGATGGCGCTCTAGGTTGGTTTTTACCAGCAGATGGCGCTCTAGACTAGTTTTTAACAGCAGATGGCGCTCTAGGCTAGTTTTTAACAGCAGATGGCGCTCTAGGCTAGTTTTTAACAGCAGAGGGTGCTCTAGGCTAGTTTTTAACAGCAGATGGTGCTCTAGGCTGGTTTTTAACAGCAGATGGCGCTCTAGGCTAGTTTTCAACAGCAGATGGCGCTCTAGGCTGTTTTTTTTACAGCAGATGGCGCTCTAGACTAGTTTTTAACAGCAGATGGCGCTCTAGGCTAGTTTTCAACAGCAGATGGCGCTATAGGCTGTTTTTTTACAGCAGATGGTGCTCTAGGCTAGTTTTTAACAGCAGATGGCGCTCTAGGCTAGTTTTTAACAGCAGATGGCGCTCTAGGTTGGTTTTTACCAGCAGATGGCGCTCTAGGCTGTTTTTTTACAGCAGATGGCGCTATAGGCTAGTTTTTAACAGCAGATGGCGCTCTAGACTAGTTTTTAACAGCAGATGATGCTTTAGGCTAGTGTTTAACAGTAGACGGCGCTCTAGGCTAGTTTTCAACAGCAGATGGTGCTCTAGGCTGGTTTTTAACAGCAGATGGGGTTCTAGGTTGGTTTTTAACAGCAGATGGCGCTCTAGGCTAGTTTTTAACAGCAGATGGCGCTGTAGGCTAGTTTTTAACAGCAGATGGCGCTCTAGGTTGGTTTTTACCAGCAGATGGCGCTCTAGACTAGTTTTTAACAGCAGATGGCGCTCTAGACTAGTTTTTAACAGCAGATGGCGCTCTAGGCTAGTTTTCAACAGCAGATGGCGCTCTAGGCTGGTTTTTAACACCAGATGGCGCTCTAGACTAGTTTTTAACAGCAGATGGCGCTCTAGGCTAGTTTTTAACAGCAGATGGCGCTCTAGGCTAGTTTTTAACAGCAGACGGTGCTCTAGGCTAGTTTTCAACAGCAGATGGCGCTCTAGGCTAGTTTTTAACAGCAGATGGCGCTCTAGGCTAGTTTTCAACAGCAGATGGCGCTCTAGGCTAGTTTTTAACAGCAGATGGCGCTCTAGGCTAGTTTTTAACAGCAGATGGCGCTCTAGACTAGTTTTTAACAGCAGATGGCGCTCTAGACTAGTTTTTAACAGCAGATGGCGCTCTAGACTAGTTTTTAACAGCAGATGGCGCTCTAGACTAGTTTTCAACAGCAGATGGCGCTCTAGGCTAGTTTTTAACAGCAGATGGCGCTCTAGGCTAGTTTTTAACAGCAGATGGCGCTCTAGACTAGTTTTTAACAGCAGATGGCGCTCTAGACTAGTTTTCAACAGCAGATGGCGCTCTAGGCTGGTTTTTAACACCAGATGGCGCTCTAGACTAGTTTTTAACAGCAGATGGCGCTCTAGGCTAGTTTTTAACAGCAGATGGCGCTCTAGGCTAGTTTTTAACAGCAGACGGTGCTCTAGGCTAGTTTTCAACAGCAGATGGCGCTCTAGGCTAGTTTTTAACAGCAGATGGCGCTCTAGGCTAGTTTTCAACAGCAGATGGCGCTCTAGGCTAGTTTTCAACAGCAGATGGCGCTCTAGGCTAGTTTTTAACAGCAGATGGCGCTCTAGGCTAGTTTTTAACAGCAGATGGCGCTCTAGGCTAGTTTTCAACAGCAGATGGCGCTCTAGGCTAGTTTTTAACACCAGATGGCGCTCTAGACTAGTTTTTAACAGCAGATGGCGCTCTAGGCTAGTTTTCAACAGCAGATGGCGCTCTAGGCTAGTTTTTAACAGCAGATGGCGCTCTAGACTAGTTTTTAACAGCAGACGGTGCTCTAGGCTAGTTTTCAACAGCAGATGGTGCTCTAGGCTAGTTTTCAACAGCAGATGGTGCTCTAGGCTAGTTTTTAACAGCAGATGGCGCTCTAGGCTGGTTTTTAACAGCAGATTACGCTCTAGACTAGTTTTCATAGCAGACATCATGTTAGTAAACGCATCACCTACCTTATTGTGAAGTGTTACAGTAATGTTTATAAATCAGTATGGCTGTAATAATGCAGTGAGTTCCATGTTTATGACATTATCAAGTGTTTCCTGGATATTAGATATTAGTTTATGGATATTAGATGATCTGATGTATGAATCTTCATTATGGTGTGTTGTGTAGCTGCTGAGGAGTCTGACGGAGTGTCTGAGCGTGGACAGTCAGAGTCTGAGTGTTTGGAGGCAGCTGTACACCAAACACCTGCCACAGTCCAGGTGAGCAAAGTCTCTGAGCGTGTTTGCATTGGCACCAATACTCCGATTTTAATATGATCAAGACAATACTCTGATTAAGAGACTACCAGTAAACAGAGGATTTAGATGACATTATTCCAACTAAAGTTATCATATTAAACACAAGTCGAATTAAAACATGTGGAGTATTCCTAGTTTAGTTGCTTTATTGAAGTTTAGTGCAGACATGTCAACACCGCAATCAAGCTATTACCATAGTGTAGTGACACATTTTGCAACAGGATAGTCCACACGCACCACAGACACGCACATCTTTAAGTGCACACACACACACACAGTGAACTTCTGGAGTTATCACACACTCCATCATCATCACCAAACACACAATTCTTACTTCATACTCGCATCCAATATCTCAGAGTTTGTGACGGGGGCATGAATGAAATGTTCCAAAATGATTGAACCCAAAATTACATGTAACTCTGGAGAAAACTTGTATAATTGATTCATGTTAATTGATTAAATTGTTAATTGAGCTATGTGCTATAACATGTAAAACGGGTACATGAAAGGAACGTTCTAAAAGCAACTCATGCAAACACCTTAATCATATTATTGCCTTATTTAGATGAGGGTAAATAATTAGATGATTGATGTCCATGTGAACGTAGTCACTGATCACTTCAACATTACAGCAGAAAACAACATCAATCACTGCTCTCTCTCTCTCTCTCTCTCTCTCTCTCTCTCTCTCTTAGCCTGCTGCTCAATCACCTGCTGAAGACCTGGAAAACACTCCCTCTGAGGGTAAGAGTCCTCTGAGCAGTGCAGGCCTTCATTAGCCGCTCGCATCTCTCTCACACAAACACAAACTGTCTGTCTGTCTTTTTAGTTGCAGAAAAGTCTTCAGGACACCATTCAGTCATTCAGAGTGACCAATGATGAGCTGCAGAGCGGCACACACACACAGGATATCAGCGACTGCAACACACTCTGCCAGGTACACACACACATTTGTAATGCTACAGTTCAATCCCCACTCATTTGAATAAAATACTTCTGTTTTTGCAATATTTCATGCCAGAATGCCTCTTGAAATCTTCGTTTTGTCTGTGTGCATGTGTGTTCAGTCACTGCAGCTGAAGATGCGTGGTCAGGGTGTGCCGTGGTGGCGTGTGCTGCTCATGCTGCTGGTGTGTGTGTTGGGTTTCGTGGCTCATGACGTCAGGACTCGGGGCTCCTTCGGTGACTCCAGGACTGCTGTGTTTCTGGAGCAGCTCGGGGTCTCCGGCGCATCCCAGCAGGCCTGGAGCCGCGTCTCACACTACAGCCAGCAGAGCCTCAGGTCAGACTACAGCACACGCTCCTCGCATGATTTACGCTCAGACAACAGTACAGGGTTATTGTAGCTCAGCATTTTCTGTCTTCATTCAATTCATCTTTATTTCTATAGCGCTTTTGCAATGTAGATTGTGTCAAAGCAGTTTGACACAGTTGAAGTTCTAGTACATTGAAGCTGGTTTAGTTTAGTGTAATAGAGTGTGTAGAACGGCACGATATTGGTAATAATCTACGTTTCGATATTTACATTTTTTTTTTTTTTATTGCGATTTTTCTCAAGATTGCCTAATGATTTTAGATTGATTGGGATGATTTTGTAGAGGAGCGCATCAAATACAGGGAGTGCAGAATTATTAGGCAGGTTGTATTTTTGAGGATTAATTTTATTATTGAACAACAACCATGTTCTCAATGAACCCAAAAAACTCATTAATATCAAAGCTGAATATTTTTGGAAGTAGTTTTTAGTTTGAGCTATTTTAGGAGGATATCTGTGTGTGCAGGTGACTATTACTGTGCAGAATTATTAGGCAACTTAACAAAAAACAAATATATCCCCATTTCAATGATTTATTTTCACCAGTGAAACCAATATAACATCTCAACATTCACAAATATACATTTCTGACATTCAAAAACAAAACAAAAACAAATCAGTGACCAATATAGCCACCTTTCTTTGCAAGGACACTCAAAAGCCTGCCATCCATGGATTCTGTCAGTGTTTTGATCTGTTCACCATCAACATTGCGTGCAGCAGCAACCACAGCCTCCCAGACACTGTTCAGAGAGGTGTACTGTTTTCCCTCCTTGTAAATCTCACATTTGATGATGGACCACAGGTTCTCTATGGGGTTTAGCTCAGGTGAACAAGGAGGCCATGTCATTAGTTTTTCTTCTTTTAGACCCTTTCTTGCCAGCCACGCTGTGGAGCACTTGGACGCGTGTGATGGAGCATTGTCCTGCATGAAAATCATGTTTTTCTTGAAGGATGCAGACTTCTTCCTGTACCACTGCTTGAAGGTGTCTTCCAGAAACTGGCAGTAGGACTGGGAGTTGAGCTTGACTCCATCCTCAACCCGAAAAGGCCCCACAAGCTCATCTTTGATGATACCAGCCCAAACCAATACTCCACCTCCACCTTGCTGGCGTCTGAGTCGGACTGGAGCTCTCTGCCCTTTACCGATCCAGCCACGGGCCCATCAAGACTCACTCTCATTTCATCAGTCCATAAAACCTTAGAAAAATCAGTCTTGAGATATTTCTTGGCCCAGTCTTGACGTTTCAGCTTGTGTGTCTTGTTCAGTGGTGGTGGTTTTTCAGCCTTTCTTACCTTGGCCATGTCTCTGAATATTGCACACCTTGTGCTTTTGGGCACTCCAGTGATGTTGCAGCTCTGAAATATGGCAAAACTGGTGGCAAGTGGCATCTTGGCAGCTGCACGCTTGACTTTTCTCAGTTCATGGGCAGTTATTTTGCGCCTTGGTTTTTCCAGACGCTTCTTGCGACCCTGTTGACTATTTTGAATGAAACGCTTGATTGTTGGATGATCACGCTTCAGAAGCTTGGCAATTTTAAGAGTGCTGCATCCCTCTGCAAGATATCTCACTATTTTTGACTTTTCGGAGCCTGTCAAGTCCTTCTTTTGACCCATTTTGCCAAAGGAAAGGAAGTTGCCTAATAATTATGTGCACCTGATATAGGGTGTTGATGTCATTAGACCACACCCCTTCTCATTACAGAGATGCACATCACCTAATATGCTTAATTGGTAGTAGGCTTTCGAGCCTATACAGCTTGGAGTAAGACAACATGCATAAAGAGGATGATGTGCTCAAAATACTCATTTGTCTAATAATTCTGCACTGCCTATATAATCAAGTTACAAGAGGAGATAAATAGAGCAAATGATACAGAAATAAAACAATCAAATGTACAATAAGGCTGTGTATTCTTTACTGTGCAAATAGTTAAATACAATTGATCTTTGTTAAAGCTACAAACTGTGCCCAAATACTTTAAACTTGATTAAAATGTTTAAACGGGCCTTAAAAACACAAGCAATTGAAACACTTTCGCTTTATATATTATGGTTAACCTAAAAACGACAGAATTCTCATGTGTTCTCAAATGTTGTACCTGGTCAACTATAATCCTGACTCCACATTGCACGTCCTGTGATGTGCCTATTGCCTATACCACTGATCATCAACTGGCGGCCCGTGGGCCAAATCTGGCCCGCTGAGCCGTTCAATCCGGCCCTTGACTGGATTTCAGAATTGTGAGGATCGAAAAGAAAATAGTGGTCCAAACTATTAAAGCAACTAAAAATAACAACAACTGAGTCTCTTGTCAGAATAACCACCTTTTATGACTATATTTAGGCTACACTTCCAAATGAGGACAGACTCAGACAGACCCACAGCAAAAATTCCGCTGTTAAATATACAGTGTGATTTTTTTTTTTTTTTTTTTTTTTGGTGTTGTTCAGTGTTAAAACCCGAAGTACATTTCAATCCACGAGTGTGAAAGAGCGGATATTTAAGAGTTTTTTTGGTAACACTTTATTTTGATGGTCCATTTGAGTATTAGTAGACTGTCTGCTTAATATCTGTTGATACTGCTGCTAAACAGACATTTAACTTACTATAAGAAACTTAGCAAGTACATGTCAACTTACACTAACCCCAACCCCAACCTAAAAGTCTACTTATAATCTATTGAGAATTAGTTGACATGTAGATACAATGCAACTTAAATTCAACAAACGGACCATCGAAATAAAGTGTGACCGTTTTTTTTTTTTCAGTGTTAAACTTTTAACCCAATATGCAGCGTATTTCCCACTTTAACCCAATATGCAGCGTATTTCCCACTTTAACCCAATATGCAGTGTGTTTCCCACTTGTAATAGGAAGTCCAGTTTTTTTACTCGAACCGGTTCTTTTGGACAAATAGTGATCAAACCAGTAAGTTTTACAAGTCTTGATGATATAATAAATTATATGATATAATAAATTAATTCTCATCAGAAGCACTAAATGCACTCATTATATACGTGAACTGTGAGTAATGTACAAATTTCACACTTTAGAAAGTGTTATTTTAACTACAAAATGGAGGGAGTCATATGTACACCCAAGCAGTGTTAAGTTAAACTCAAATTGAGTTAAATGTACACTGATTTTTTTGCTGTGCTGCATGCGGCGTTAAGCATTTATTGTTTCAAACAGGTTTTAGCGTAAGTGAAGACCGGGTGGAGTGTACGCGGAGTGCGCGTGACGTGTGTGTGATGAAGAGCAAGGAGGGATGCGGTGGAGAGGGGTGCGCGATGTATTTGAGGAGCCGGGAGGGAGACGCGCGATTTCCGGGAGATTATCATTCGTTTGCGGGCATCCGAGAGTCTCTATGCATTTGCGGGAGACTCACAGAACTTCCGGGAGACTTGGGATGTCTGCCTCAGGACTAAAAAAAGGAGGAAAAACTTAGCTTATGGGTGAACAGCGCTTTCGTTTCTAAAGCCAAGCGCAGCCCTTTCTGTTGAGAGGGTGAAGACAATGACCAATCATAGGGGTGTAAGAACTTGCCAGTGCTCAAAAAGCAAGCGAGATAATATTCACATGAGTTTATTTGTTATGAATGCTCGTGCTGTCTTCTGTGCATGTATTGGAGTTTTCATTCACAAAGAGTGTTTGTGAATGAGGTCAGGTCAAATTAAAGGTACAGTTCATATATCTGACTGCTTGTATTAAAGGACAAAATTGTATTACAAGTAATATATAATCATAAACATATTTATAGATTTTAATACAATTTTTTTTTTCTTGTGTTGTAAAGAAAAAAATCAAATTATGCATGGAAAGCTTTGTCAATGCACCGTGATGCACCGAGATATCGAATTGAACCGAATCGATGGCATGATAATCGTAACCGAACTGAACCGTGAGACCAGTGTAGGTTCACACCCCTAGAAAGAATATGCACATTTTTATGAAGCCGCTTTCGAATGATAATTATTGTGAAAAGCGGTATAGAAGTAAACATGAATTGAATTAAAGATGCTTCTTTATATAATCATGTGCTTGGCTGTTGTGTGTGTCTGTAAAATCTCATCTGCTGGTGTTTCTCCAGCTTTTATTATTTTTCTTAAAACTATAACATATTTGACCTTTTATTTTCCCAGCTGGCTGTCTGAGAACACGCCGTATTATTACTCGAGTGCGGTGTCTGCTGTGCGCCCGCTGTTGGAGGACGGACAGGAGTATGTGAAGCTGGCGGTGCTGAAGATCACACGCATGAGCTCAGAGCTGATGCTGTGGATGCAGGAGAACCTGCCGCTGCTGCTGCACTGGGTGAGAAACACACACACACACACACACACACACACTGGCACAAAACAGTGTGTCAATGTAGAGGACAAAAGAGGGAAGACGTGTGTAAAATATAGTCTACTATTCAGTGAATGTATCAGTTAGAGGTGTGAACCGACACTGGTCTCACGGTTCGGTTCGGTTACGATTATCATGCCATCGATTTGGTTCAATTTAATATCTCTGTGCATTGAGGATGCTTTCCATACACAGTTTTATATTTTACTTCACAGCATAACAATTCTTGTGTTAAAATGTAAAATTTTTAAATATATTTTAAATATCTGTACTACAATTTTGTCCTTTAATACAGCAGTCAGATATACGAACTGTACCTTTAATTTTACCTGCTCAAAGAAAACACTGCATCAAACAAAACTCAAGTACAACATGAGCATTTACAGCAAATAAACCAATGTAAATATGATCCCTCTTGCTTTCTGACAGTTGTCGAGCAAGTGGTTAAATGCCTATGATTGGTCACGCGCTCAACAGAAAGGGCTGCGATTGTCTCTAATGTTCTGGCGCTGTTCACCGATAAGTGACGCTGATCAATGATAGACATGGTGGAGAAAACTCGCTCTGCAGACATGATCTTGTCTGGATCCACAAGTATACAGCCGAGAGGAGAGGAAACGTCTCTCCAGCAGGTCAAAGGGGCCACAGTGAGAGAGAGACAGAGAGAGAGAGAGAGAGAAATGGATTACTTCATTTTCTCCATGGGAGTGAAATAGGGGATTCTGCTGTAACTTCAGTGTCAGTGAATGACTGTCCAGCAAACACACACGCAGTGAACTGTGCAGAGTTTCTGCAGTTTATTTACTTGCGCTCGCCTCCCTCGCCATAGTATTCTACTGCGACACAGCACATATGAGATAAATGACGTCAGTACATAATAACCGGTTAGGATCTATTACTGAAGCTATACCCAATTGTCCACGTCTGGATCACGGTGCACAATTAATATTGCCACCCCTAGTGTCATTGTGATAATTGTGATTATGTTTGGAATTATAATTTTTTATTCAAATTTTATTTATTTTATATATATTTATTTTACATTTTGATAGTTTTATATATGTGTAATATATTTAATATTTTAGTTTTCAGCTTAAAGTGGAATTTTTAAAGGGTTAACTAGGGTAATTAGGCAAGTTATTGGATACTTGTGGTTTGTAATAGTAATAATTACGGTGGTTAATATTGTAGTAATTATAACAATAATAATAATAATAAGTTAAAATTATTATTATTTTTTTATAGATTTTATTTTTGGGGTGTTTTGTATTGTTAGATAATTACTTTAAAAACATGACATTTTTAGCAAAGTGACACCAGGAAAAAAATTAGAATTTTGATCATGTATTAGTGCTAAAAATCTTATTTATGCATTCATTTGTTTGTTGATTTTTAATTGTATTTTTATTATTGAAATGTTTTTGCCATGAAAATTGCCTTGGTTGCTGACATAGCATTAAATAAAAACTGCATTACATTACTTTAAAGGTGCAGTATGTACGCCTGACACCCAGTGGTTGAACTAGGTATTGCACTCCTGGATCAAACGCACGAGCGGGTTGCCAGATTGAGTACAGGAGCGAGTGATTTAAACTGTGTTCTAAATAAAAGCAACGACACGCGATAGAGGGAATATTCTCCATATTAAAAGGAGTTTTGGTTCTAACCAACACCTCGAATTGAGATATTAGAAACGGCTTCTATTTCTCGAAGCTGAACATGTGAAACCTATGACCGTGATCACCTCAGGTAAACCTCATGTGCTTTATTCAGTGCTAAATGCTAACAATGTGAGTCTGAATGGATACTAAACCTTACCGTTTCGCAAGTGAGTGCATATTCTGTGCTTCGGAATGGCTGTATTTACATTTCTGTCGTGTTTCGCCAAATTGCACATCACTGCGTCTCTCATCACAAGGCGTGTTGTTAGGACACGCGGTTACAATGTAACCTGCTCACCTAATGTTTACACTCGTAATATTTATATCATTTGCTAATTAATAACCGCATGTGGAACTGAATCTGGGTTGTTGCTAGATCGGATACGTTTGCGGCCGAAAGTTAACGAGAATTATGTTATTTATGAAATTTCCGATTTATTGTATTAATGTCTACCCCAACCCTAAACCCAACCGTCACAGTACTGTAAAAGTATTAATTATTGTTATACAGTGTCATAAAAAAATGCCGCTATATTAATGAGCATATCGCACTTCCGGCCGGCCGTGTATCCGATCTAGACTTTACCCTGAATCTGTCTCATTTCGACGTCTGATACTGTCCACTGACACTGTCGCATTTCGGTCACGGACACATGCTTTCAGAGTCTTTCTGAATGAATGAATGAAATACGCTGTTTTCCAACAAGGCAACCCGGAGTGCTGAAATATAATTGGCTAAACTGGCATTGTGCAGGTTAAATTTACCTAAACAAAGACAGCGCTCCGGCGCGGAAAAACCATTTTCAAAGCAGAATATCTGACTTCAGCATTGTTTTTCAGTTAAACAAGTATGTTCACTTGGGATGTTTCTTAAATATCAGCACACATATTATGATGTTTTTATGCTTCAGAAGAGTCAAAAACTTACATGCAGCACTATTACGCCCCACGTCTAGGGGAAAACAACATGGGCATAATAAACCGAAAAAACAAATGTGTTGGGGTAGTGGATTTCCCAAACAAAACAAAAACTTAAGACAAAAGATGCCCTTTGGTCGACAACCAAACTCGGACACTCAGTTGAGAGTAATTGAATAGATTTATTATAGAAAAATAGTAGAGGTGTGAACCTACACTGGTCTCACGGTTCGGTTACGATTATCATGCCATCGATTCGGTTCAATTGGATATCTCGGTGCATCACGGTGCATTGACGATTCTTTCCATACACAGTTTTATATTTTCTTCACAGCACAGCAATTCTTGTATTAAAATGTATAAATATATTTATATACTATTTGTAAAACAATTTTGTCCTTTATTACAAACAGTCAGAATAAAGGTAAAGTTGGTTTTATATTCCCACATTCGTTCATTTAGAAGTCTCTATATTGTTTATCATGTTACTTTGAATATTCGATTGGAATTAGCATACAAGTAACAAACAACATTAACACTATCTAATTGACTGTGAACAATGTTGTACTTTGATAGTCATTGGCTGCTAATATGATTTCCCTATTTAGAATTTGCAAATAATACTTTTCTGAAATTATATTATTAAGGAGAATGTCTGAATATCCCAATATAAAACCAACTTTACCTCTATCTTCAGATATATAAACTGTACCTTTAAGCAACACGAGCATTTATAGCAAATAAACAAATATAAATATCCTGCTCGCTTTCTGAGCCTTCTCTACCAACTACCAAGTTCTTTCTTACACCCCTTTGATTGGTCACGCGCTCAACAGAAAGGGCTGCGATTGGCTCTTACACGCTGGCGCTCTTCACAGATGCACTCATGGGCCACAGAGAGAGAGAGAGAGAGAGAGAGAGATGGAGATTACTTTTGTTCTCTTAATCGCCGTGAAATAGGGGCTTTTGCTGTAAGTGTCAGTGAAACAGTGTTCAGCAAACACACACGCAGTGAAATTGTGCACAGTTTTTCGTAGTTAGAGCGTTGTAAATAGCCTGCTCGCCGCTCGCCTCCCTCGCCATAGTAAGCTACGGCGACATAGCGCATGTGCGATAAATGACGTCAGTATATAATAACCGGTTATGATTAATACTGAACCGTTACCAAATTGTCCGCGTCTGCATTGCGGTGCACCGAAGAAACGATTAATTTTGACACCCCTAAAAAATAGTCATTTTTAAGTGAGCATCTCTTCAGGGTGACCCCAGGCCAAAATAACAAACAAAAGACTCTGCAAAGTAAATGAACTAAATTACCTAGAAATGTTTAAAGAAAAATACAGGAAGCTTACCTTTCTCCCTAAACATAAACATAGTAATCAAATAAATAGGCAGGCCACCCTTACAAGCTCTAACTTTCAAAAAGGTTATACGTATGAACAATGATAACAAGACTAAATATTGGTCGTCGGCCGGAGGGGTAAGGGAAATCCAGGGGCTCCACTCCCAGCAACCGTCGCAACACGAATGAGCTCCTCGAGCCCAGCCGGATGTTCCTTTTCATATATGCCTCCGAGACCAGCAGCCAATCAGAGCATGAATCATGCCGGAATGGGAACCTATGGGTAGGCACACACGGAATCTGCGCGCGCAGAATTCCGCAGATTTTCTGCAGATTTTTAGCCCATCATTAATTCTCTTTATTTACTTACAGTTAACTATTTACAGTTAATTTAATTGGATTTGCATTTTAAACATTAAATACAAGTTAAAAAGGTATTATTTTTTATTTAACATATTAAGGTTTTAGTTATGATACTCCCAAAATAATTCCGCAGAAATTCGCAGATTTTTACCAAAATTCTCCGCAGAAATAGCAAAAAACGTCCGCAGATTCCGTCTGGCCCTGCCTATGGGATAACAGAAAATCAATAAGAAGGCGGGACAAAGAAAAAGACATATGCAATGCGTAATAAAAAAATATATAATAATAATAAACTTTAGCCGTAACATGAACCTTTAAAAAAACATTAGAAATGAGATTTATTATTATTGTTTTTAGTTTTCTGTTTTTATTTTAGCTTGCAATTATTTTATGAGAATGTATTCTTTATTGTTTATACGTGTTTTAATTCTTGTCTATGTAAAGCACTTAGAATTACCATAGTGTATGAAATGTGCTGCATAAATAAACTTGCATTTTCTAATGTAGTTTCAGCTAGCGCTGCTAAGGCTGGTTTCTGCAGTATTTGATAATGATATTGACTGCAGCGGTGTTGATTTTTTTCTCCTCAGATTCACGCCAATACTCCAGAGAGCGTGTTTCAGTTCCTGGAGTTCCTGAAGGATCTGTTGCTGTTTGTCCACAAGCAGATGATCCTGCCGGCTCTGCAGTATCTGAACACAGCACTGCAGCACGCCTGGAGGAGCCTGCAGGAGTCCTGCAAGTCAGTACACACATCCACAAACTCCATATATAACTAATGATCAGTTTATTTTTACATTGTGCTTTTATTTGTTCGTTATATCTTTATTTTTTTCTGGATTCTGATTGGCTGCCAGTGTTTTATCCTTCATCAGCTGGGAAAAATGCCTCTGAAAGGGTCGATATCGTTCCTCTTTGTGTTTATTGCTGTAGTTGTACTCTGCTATTCTTTATCACCGTCAACCATTTTTACAACTACGTCTTTACCATTATCATGCTTTGTGTTAACTGATCTTTAGTGTTGTATATTTTGAATCTAGGGATTATTAAAAAGTGGCAGATATTAGCTGATTTAATTTATCTTTGGCATGATGATAATACATAATATTTGACTAGTTATAATGCAGGATTCTGTTGGAGGAAAATTCTGTCTGAGGCCTGATGTTAATGAGCTGTTTGTGTGTGTGTTTGCAGTGGAGAGGTATCTCTGCACTGTTTACAGGATCACGTTCGCTCCTTCACCAACAGCACCTGGATTTACCTGCAGGACGCCACGTCTGCCATCAAGAGCCGAGCGCAGGAGCTGCTGTCCTGAGCCCCAACGCTGCTGCTGCTGCTTCTCTTTCTTTTTTGTTTGTCAGTTTGCATGAGATTTTATATCTGTTGTGCTGACGGTTCTGTCTTTTATGCAGATGTTTTTTTCAATGGGGTTTATTTTACCCAAAAATTGCCAATCCAGACTGAATTGAGGAGAGACATGTTATTTAACATCCCGCTGAACACTGACTACTGAACACTGAAGATGACCACATTACTGAAACACACAGGAGTCCTGGAGGAGGAGCTGATTTCATAGTTTGTAAATGATTTATATATAAATGAATAAAACAATGCTGTTCAGTCCTGATCACCGTGTGGCTCATTTGTGTTTTGCGATGGAGTCGTGAAAGTTTAAGTGTGTTTGAGTGTGTAAGGTAGATCTTTTTTTCATGTGTGTATTTATGTTTGCATGTTTGTTTGTTTGTATTTATGTTTGTATGTATGTGTAAGATGTTCACGACAGGCTGATGAATTCTTGGTGGAAATAATCCACATCTGAAATGGAAATGTGGCCATGGCACGAAGCAAAGGTAATTATCTGCTAATACTACGCTCAGTTATGCTGCTTATACTATGGTTTAGTTATTTTAATATGTATAGAATAATTAATGATGGGTCGTCTAATGATTAAGTATTGCACACCCAAAGTGATGATCTGTTACACTACAGGTGTGCATTACTTTCTAATGATTTAATAGCTCAGAGTGCATTATTGTGCTTCTCTTGTTTTCACAGTTGTTCACATGTTGTGTTTGAGAGTTTATTAGTCAGGTTTTTGTCCTCTTCAAACTGCGTCTGTATGTATCACCAGTTTCTTCCACATTTCCAAATCCTTCTGAGGTGATTTTGAGTGAATCATTGAGCGTAGTGATTATAGAGCTGTATTGCGCTCAAACCTGCCGGAACTACTTTAGCAGTGTCTTTATCTGACAATAACGACACAATATAGAGTGTTCAGCCAATCAAAATCAAATATTCAACAGACCCGTAGTATTAATACATATTTTTCTTCATTTAAAGCTTTACAGGATGGGTGTGTTTTGTATTGTTATGGAAAGAACCGGATCTTTTATAAGTGATACAAATCGGCTTGTGCTCGGTCCCTTCGATAGCTCAGTTGGTAGAGCGGAGGACTGTAGCGGTGATTCACTGATATCCTTAGGTCGCTGGTTCGAATCCGGCTCGAAGGAGGACTACTTTTTATTTTTTCTACTTATTTACTTTTATTTTCCCGCGTGTATTTCAATTTAAACAGCCGAGAATGTGGATTAACGGTAGCACACTCCACAGAACACCATCTAGACCAGATAAAATGGATCTAGATGCAAATTTTAGGACGAAGCTTCGAAACATTTATGATTATTTTAATTCGAATCAGTTGTTCGGAGCGCGAAACACCTTGCCGATGTCAGGTGATTTTGATAAGCGAGGCTCCTTTACGTCACCATCGTTTTGATATTTGTTTTAAAAATTCTAAATTAACATTCAGCAAAATATATATTCAAAGAATCCTACAGCACGCTTTTGCATATTTCATAAAGTTGTGAGAATATAAATGGATAGCATTATAAAAGAAAAAAAGATCATAAAATACGAACAAGCTAATATTTTATAAATCAATGAATCTATATAATTTTTAAATAACTATAGATTGTAAATTAAATTTAAAAGTTGTTTAAAATGTGAGCGAAATTAGGTGTAATCCATTTGATTTGATAAATATAAACTGTACAGATCGTTAATATATATTTTCCGTGTAAAAAGTCACATCCATTTACATAAATAATCTAGGATATTGTTCTAGAAATTATGTACCAAATAATAATAGGGACATTCAAAACATAAATACACAGCGGATTATTTTATACTATTACATAAAGAGCAATTATAATCTATATGCAGATGAAAATGCCCTAAAGTTTACTTAACACGATACATTCTGCTACCATTTTTAAATGATCTCTGTAAAGCTACAAATACACTCGAATCATTCATATGTCGAGATCGCCATCAAGCGGCGAATTGCTGAACTGGGTGCAGAGTTTGGTTGCATTTATGCATTTTGTCTAGCAGGTGTCACCTCTTGCATGTGTTTTCGCGAATGCTTCGAAACAGTGAATCATTTTGCGAAGCAACTGGTACAATTGAGCCGAAGCTTTAAAAAGATTCATTTCTTTCGTTACTAATCTAAACCCATCCAGACTACTTTGCGCTGTTTTCGTTTGCAGGACCGACGCCTATATAGTTATTGATGATACTGAAAGGAATCATGACTTGAAAATCTAATTTATACCTCTATATTGATTCATATATAAATTTTTGAATCAATGACTCGTGTACTGCAGTATGTAGGGGGATTAGCTCAAATGGTAGAGCGCTCGCTTAGCATGCGAGAGGTAGCGGGATCGATGCCCGCATCCTCCAAATCTTTTCCGTTTACTTTAGTAGTTCCTTCATGAAATGTACAAATGTCCAAATTAGCTAAGAAGCTAGAATAAAGATAAACCTATAATAGATGAATAAACAAAAAAAAAACATTAATTTATTATTAATTATATATATTTGTCTAATAGTCGACGTAAATGATTAGATCTGGAGGAGGGTTGTAACGAATTAAATGTAATATATTTATATCTATAATTGTTTTATTATGATTTGTTTCTGGTTTACTACGTACTTGGCTTCTGACCAACCTATCCATGCGTACTGAGCTCCTGAGCGAGCCAATCAGCTTGCGCTACACTGTAGTCGCCATCCAATCAGCGCTGAGTTCGCTGCAGCTGTGAGTCAGGCTGCTGATGAGGGTTTGTTTGGGTTTAAAGAGTCGCCTAGTGATCGCCGAGGAGGACGAATAAACACAGGTATTTCTCCCAAATACAGCGATGACAAACGCGCTTTTGCTTTGATTTGTGTTCAGCTTTGCTCTCCGCACGCGTCAGCTGTGTTTTGCTGTACATGAGTGTTGATTTTGTCATTTAATAGCTGCAATAAAGCTAGCGAATGCTAATCAACACTAGCTGCTGCAGCTGCTGCTGAGAAATGATCCGATGTTTATGATTCAGCGAACGATCTGAGAAACATCTTTAGTCATGTATTGTCGTTTTCAGAAAGTAAATTTGTATATTGATGGTTTCAGGTGGAAATGTCGTGCTTTTGTCTGATGACTGTTTGTTTCGGGGACTGTAACTAATGTTGTTACACGAGCAAGATATTGTCAACGTAAACAATCAGAGTAATGTGAGATAATGTTAACTTCAGCACTAACCTTCATGTTTTACTGTGGTTTTGGGAATGTTTGTCGTGTCTGCAAGCTTCCAGGTAAATGACACAGCATTAAAAAATAAGAACAAATAAAATGAAATAGGATTCGTCAAATTTTAACAATTAGAAATGTAAAAAAGTGAGTAAATAGCATGCAACAGCACGCTATATTCACAATGTGCTATAAAACATAGTTTAAACATTTGAGAAATTCAGTTTATGCAAATGAGCATTCATTTAGTAATTCAATTATAGAATAAAACTATTAAATAGATGATATAATTAATGTGCGTAGCACGATCACCTCACAGCAAGAAGGTCGCTGGTTCGAGCCTCGGCTGGGGTAGTTTGCATGTTCTCCCCCACAAGTCCAAAGACATGCTGTATAGGTGAATTGGGTAAGCTAAATTGTCCGTAGTGTATGGGTGTTTCCCAGTGATGGGTTGCAGCTGGAAGGGCATCCGCTGCGTAAAACATATGCTGGATAAGTTGGCGGTTCATTCCGCTGTGGCGACCCCAGATAAATAAAGGGACTAATCCGAAAAGAAACTGATTGAATGAATGAAACTATTAAATAGATGAAATAGAATGGAACATCTAATATTACTTTTTAATGCAATATGCATTAAAATACAGAGTTTGTTTAACATTTTAAAATAGGAATAATGCCATATGTACCTTATATCTATATAAAATGTGTCGTATATTGTGCATATGATTAATTAAAAGTGCATTATGTTACACTGGTGAACATTTTTCTGTGTGAAATGTGATACATATGTCAAGCCCCATCCATCACTGTCTCTCTCTCTCTTTCTGTGTGTGTGTGTGTTTGTTTGTTGGTTGGTAGGTCTGTTTATGTGTCACTGTGAGTGTGTGGGTATTTGTATGTTTGTGTGTGTGTACTGAAATTTCTCTTGACTCTCCAGTTAGCATGTGTGTGTGCGTGTTCCTCTCTCTCTTCGACTCTGTAATTTCTGATTTCTGCTAGTTAGGTGTGTTTCTCTTTCTGTTTGTCTGTTTGTGTGTGTTCCTCTCTTTCTGACTCTATTTCTCTCTCTCTGTGTGTGTGTGTGTGTGTGTGTAGGTGTAGAGATGAATGTTGTGTGATGGTCATGGAGATTCGCGTGGGCAGTGCGGTGTTCAGCTCTCGCTTTGACTCTGGGAATCTTGCGCGTGTGGAGCGAGTGGAGGCTCCAGAAGCTGCCGGTGAGAGCAGCAGATCTGCTTCAGTCCCGCAGCCTGATTACGAGTTCAACGTGTGGACCAGACCCGACTGCGCCAGCACAGAGTTCGAGAACGGAAACCGGTACACACACACACACATTCAGCAGAGCGCTTGGGATATTTCTAACACCAGTTCATTTTAACATTTGTGGTGCATTTGAATTTTGCTATCTGAAATAATTTGTTTTAATAATAATTTGTTTTAAAATAATAGGTTTTATATTAATGCAGAATGTGCAGAAAAATATGTTGCATTTATTTAACATTTCTAAAATTAAAATGATGTTAAATATGCAATACTATTAGTGTTTAATCATTACTTCTAGAATGTGAATATTGTAAAATGTGCAGTAGAATAAATATTGTTTATTATTTACAAAATTGAAATACTGTTAAAATATGCTAAATATAGTGTTTTGACATTTCAGAAATGGAAATAACATATGCAATACAATATAGTGTCTATTTTTAACATTTTAAAAATGTAAAATGATATTCAATATGCAATACAAAGTAGTGTTTCTCATATTTCAAATGTAAATAATGTAAAATGTGAAATAGAGTATATGTTATTTCATATTTAAAATAAAAGATAAAACTAATGTAAAAAATGAAAAAGGAAATAAAATGTGCAAAACAATATAGTGTTTTCTTAACATTAAAACATTTTAATAATATTAACTTAATATATATATATATATACAAGGTTTCCGCTACATTCATTCTACCATGGCGGGGCGCCACGCCAAAATTCATCCCGCCACGGCTACATATTACAGCTTCTCATTTAAAACATTGTCGTTTTTTTTAAATAGCGGGTTATAATCACATCAGAACGCATTAAAAGGTAAGTGAATTATAACAGCGCAAACTTTTCTGTAACCGTAGTAGTGCTGTGCATCATTTGTTTAACCCTTTAAGGGGACATGCTGACTGACAGGTGTGTGATGCATGAGGCCAGCAAACATGACGTAGCTTTCAGTTAGGATGAACACAGTATCCATAATTATACTTTGTTTATAGATAAAGGTCTATGGCTCTGCATACAACATAGACTTTATCTTGCTGGAGTTTATAGCTGTTTCACTTTACCTCACATTAATGCCGCTCTGTAGGTCTGTTGGAGACATTCATAAATATTCCTAGCAAATCTAATAAAGGTTGGAGACAAATTCACTACGTAAACGCGCTTAATTGCACTTGAGCAGTGAGTATTTGAGGACGTGCAAGAAGTTGTGCACGAACAGAGGAAATCCTAGCACAAGCAAAATGCTTGTGTTACACAAATCCGATCTCGGACTGCGTCCCATTTGTCATTGAAATAACGCCAAAGGTAGTTGGTAGATCAAAAGGCCTGCCGCCACAGCTGGAAAAAATCCTAGAGGAAACACTGTATATATATATATTAAATTTAATATTTATCTATATCATTTTATTTTTATATAGATTTGTTTATTTGACATTTAGAAAATTCTATAATATAGAGAAATAATATAAAATATGCAGAAATATGCACTGATTAATGATAGGGACGCTCCGATTGATTGGCCGGAGATCGATATTGGCCGATAATCACATTTAATGACTCGATTGGTACTCGCTGATCTGGCCGATCTTATGAACAGGTTGCAATAGTTTCTGTTAAGCTGCGCTCACACTGGACTTTTCTCCCCATAGACTTCCATTCATACGCACGCGAATGCGTCAGATCGGAAACGTAGAGTCATGCGTCAAGTTTCGCAGGTTGCTGCGGTGCAAAGTTCAAGCTTGGTGAACTCTGACCTGCGAAATCGCATCACTTGACTGCGTGAGACCGATCGAGGATCAAAACATGACCTTTCTGGACAGAAGTTAAAAATATGGAGCAATCGCTCGCTTTTTTTAATGTCTGATCATCTTGTTTACTCCTGCCCCTTTTCGCAGCACCATACGACAGCATTCCGCGCACACGAACTCTAGTGTGACTGCAGCTTATGTTGGACATGAGCAAAATATTTGAAGGATCTTGCATGTATTTAGGCCTTTTTACAAATAAGAACTAAAAGTTCTGTGTTTTTGACATTATTGAAAATTTACTAAAACCTGGCTGGAAATATTAGATACATTTAAAAAAAAAAATTTAAAAATGATATATTTTTTAACATGAATATTTAATAATAAAACTTCTTGTAATTTACTTATTGCAATAAACAGTAGTTTATAGGCCTATTTCCTTTTAGTAAAGAAGTATTAGATTTATAGGTGTGCATTTTAACTTCTTATGCATCAAATTTGCTCTCCAAACTTTTTCTTGATTGAGGCATGTTGGGTTCATCTTTCATCATTCGCAGTGTTTCCAAATTGCATTGTTAGTCATTTTCATACCAATTTTTTTATATCTTTCTATAATTTTTTTCTATATTTCTGCTGCTTCTCACCATGACATGTTCACACACCTAAACAGTTATAAGAGACGTTTTTAAGAGATCTCCACTTAAGTATCATACTTAGAGGGAAAATGTGCTTAATGCATTATAAAGCTTGAAGCATCAGAATCTGTTCTCTGTATCAGCCGATCACCATGACAAGGAATCAGTACTCGGTATCGGCTGCAAAAATCCTGATCAGAGCATCCCTCATTAATGAACATAATGAAAATGTGTGACACAAAACAGGGAGTGCAGAATTATTAGGCAAGTTGTATTTTTGAGGATTAATTTTATTATTGAACAACAACCATGTTCTCAATGAACCCAAAAAACTCATTAATATCAAAGCTGAATATTTGTGGAAGTAGTTTTTAGTTTGTTTTTAGTTTGAGCTATTTTAGGAGGATATCTGTGTGTGCAGGTGACTATTACTGTGCAGAATTATTAGGCAACTTAACAAAACACAAATATATCCCCATTTCAATGATTTATTTTCACCAGTGAAACCAAGATAACATCTCAACATTCACAAATATACATTTCTGACATTCAAAAACAAAACAAAAACAAATCAGTGAGCAATATAGCCACCTTTCTTTGCAAGGACACTCAAAAGCCTGCCATCCATGGATTCTGTCAGTGTTTTGATCTGTTCACCATCAACATTGCGTGCAGCAGCAACCACAGCCTCCCAGACACTGTTCAGAGAGGTGGACTGTTTTCCCTCCTTGTAAATCTCACATTTGATGATGGACCACAGGTTCTCTATGGGGTTCAGCTCAGGTGAACAAGGAGGCCATGTCATTAGTTTTTCTTCTTTTAGACTCTTTCTTGCCAGCCACGCTGTGGAGTACTTGGACGCGTGTGATGGAGCATTGTCCTGCATAAAAATCATGTTTTTCTTGAAGGATGCAGACTTCTTCCTGTACCACTGCTTGAAGGTGTCCTCCAGAAACTGGCAGTAGGACTGGGAGTTGAGCTTGACTCCATCCTCAACCCGAAAAGGGCCCACAAGCTCATCTTTGATGATACCAGCCCAAACCAGTACTCCACCTCCACCTTGCTGGCGTCTGAGTCGGACTGGAGCTCTCTGCCCTTTACCGATCCAGCCACGGGCCCATCAAGACTCACTCTCATTTCAATCAGTCCATAAAACCTTAGAAAAATCAGTCTTGAGATATTTCTTGGCCCAGTCTTGACGTTTCAGCTTGTGTGTCTTGTTCAGTGGTGGTGGTTTTTCAGCCTTTCTTACCTTGGCCATGTCTCTGAGTATTGCACACCTTGTGCTTTTGGGCACTCCAGTGATGTTGCAGCTCTGAAATATGGCAAAACTGGTGGCGTCTTGGCAGCTGCACGCTTGACTTTTCTCAGTTCATGGGCAGTTTATTTTGCGCCTTGGTTTTTCCACACGCTTCTTGCGACCCTGTTGACTATTTTGAATGAAACGCTTGATTGTTGGATGATCACGCTTCAGAAGCTTGGCAATTTTAAGAGTGCTGCATCCCTCTGCAAGATATCTCACTATTTTTGACTTTTCAGAGCCTGTCAAGTCCTCCTTTTGACCCATTTTGCCAAAGGAAAGGAAGTTGCCTAATAATTATGCACACCTGATATAGGGTGTTGATGTCATTAGACCACACCCCTTCTCATTACAGAGATGCACATCACCTAATATGCTTAATTGGTAGTAGGCTTTCGAGTCTATACAGCTTGCTTAAAGAGGATGATGTGCTCAAAATACTCATTTGCCTAATAATTCTGCACTGCCTGTATGGTGTTTATTTAACTTTTAAAAAACTCAAAAATGTGATCAATAATCTAGTGCAAATGGAGTATGAAGAAGATGATCAAAAAGTTGATATAAAAACGCATCATGTGCTGTGTTTGTGTAGTTTTTATTTGTGTGTTGTGTGTTATTAAGTAACTGTTACAGATTTGCTTATAAATGAGCATTTTAGTCTAAAGTAAATTGTTTAACTTTGTTTATCAAAAATAATTTATATTTGATATATATATATATATATATATAAATATATTTGATATGCCTGGTTGCATTTATTTCTAATCAAATGTAAATCACTGCTATATGCTGTTCTGGTATTATTCCTTATAAATATCCAAACAGGTTACAGAGCATAAAACAGGTATACACACAAAAATAATAATACTTTTCCAAAAATAATAAGCAAAATGAATTGCAAAAAACATATCAGATCACAACCTATTAAATTCTGAAGGCAACGCGCTCTTTAAATAATGCATCCAGGCACTCTTCTCTTTTCAAAGGTTTTTGTCTGTTTGTCTTTTGCATTTGTTTTCATCCTGATAAATGAGAATTGCATTGCAGAAGTGAAGTGTGTGTTGTTGATCTTGTGTGTGCAGATCATGGTTTTACTTCAGTGTTCGCGGGCTGCTGCCTGGAAAACTGCTGAAGATCAACATGATGAACATGAACAAGCAGAGCAAGCTGTACATGCAGGGCATGGCTCCGTTCGTCCGCGCGCTGCCTGTCAAAACACGCTGGGAACGGGTTCGAGACAGACCCACGTTTGAGGTGCACACTCGCTCTCGTCTTTCTTCTGTTTGCAGGGTGTCTTAAAGTCTCTTACATTTCAAAAACCACATTTGAGGACTTTTTAAAACTCTTAAGCTTTGTGTGTAAAAATGACACACTCTTTCCAACAGGGAAAACCAGCAACAATCAAGAATGCATGGTTAAATGCTGTCATGGCTTTGTAATCAAAAACTATGACTGGAATGGAGGTCAATGGGGCAAAAACAGCACCAACATAACCAAAGGGGAGTCAATAACCCAAGAGTGTATTGTTGAATTTCTGAAAAAATCAAAGCATTTTCCCAAAATATGTGTCAAAACAAGATTTGTCAGCGAAAATCATTCCATTTCCTGAGAGACAGAGGCAAAATTAAGACTCAAAAATCAGCCCAGAGTGGATAAAAACTTCCCTCACAGCACACAAGGGGTTAATTTTGACTTGGTGAAACCTGCTGAAGCGTGTGTTTGATGATGTGTTGATGTTATTTAAGGCACTGGCGCTGCTATTTTTGTAGCTCTTTATTAATAGCTGTGTTTTTATGCAGATGTCAGACAGTCAGTTCATCCTGTCGTTTGTTCATCGTCTGCTGGATGTTCGCGGCGTCACCACCTACTTCTCCTTCTGTTACCCGTTCTCATACGCCGAGTGTCAGGACATGATGCTGCAGCTCGACCACAAGTTCCTGAGCAGCACCAGCACACACACGGCCTCCAGGTATACACACACACACACAAGGCCCAATGCTGGATTCTGATTGGTTGATGAGCATTCTAAAATGTTTGGTTATTATCAGATAAAGGCACAGCTGAAGTAGTTCCGGCAGGTTTCGAGCGCGTTACAGCTCCATATCACTCCGCTGAATGATTAGAGGTATTACACAGCTACAACAGTCAGAAATCACATCAGAACACAACAGAAGGAGGAGGAGGAGATGTGGAGGACACTAGTGCTACACACAGGAGTTTGACGCCCCATTCACACAAGGGCTTCAGCGTCAACGCTTGACAGAGGGCGTGTCTGAAGCTGGGGCTGACGCGATCGTCATAGCACATGAAGCCAATGAAATTACTCAGCAATAGGCCACTGTCTGAGCTGGTGTATTTGCATACAGCGATCTGATTGGCTGACGCTTCCGTCGGCGCTTGAAAAGTTGAGCAAGTCCTAACTTCTGCAGCTAGCAACGCCTCTGAAGCGGCACCGACGGATCCACAATGCAGTTCGGCAATGCCTAACGTCATCCATTCAAAGTGAATGGGAAGCGTTGAAGCTGACGTCCCGTGTGAATGGGGCGTAAGGAGGACAAACACCTGTCAAATAAACTCTTAACATACATCTGAACAGTGGATTTAGCAGTGCGTTATTAGAAGTTAATAGAAAGTAATGTTAATAAAAAAGAATGCACACCTAAACATAATATTAAATAAACACTATGAATAGTGGAGCACACTTTTGTATTGTTTTATTTAGTTTATTCTAAAAAGTTGCACACTTTATATTAATTTTTTTTAATGCTGAATAATCACCTACTCTGATTTTTTTTGCAGATTTTGCATTTTCATTTTAAAATATTAAATGCATTTAACAATAAATTAAATACTTTTTTTTACAAATTTGTTTATTGATTTTTTTCCTTTTCTCCCCATCAACTAGGCATACAACAACAATGCAGCCTACACAGCACATATCCACACCCTTCTTATATACGTATATACACATATACATACACACATATACAAATTCAAATAACATATAAAAAATAAAAATAAATAAATAAAATTATAATAAATATGAAAATGATAATAAATAAAAATAATGAATTGAAACAATAAAAATAGATAATGACAAAATAAAAACAATAATACAAAAAAAAATAAATAAATAAATAAAAAAATAAAAAAATAAAATAAATAAAAAAATAAACAAATAAATAAAAATACATGTTTACAAACACACAATTTACATAATATTCATTTATGGTTCCCAAAGATAGTCAAAGTCCTTCTGCTTGTCTTTGATGATATAAATTAGTCTCTCCAGTTCAATACAGTTCAATATTTCTTTTTTCCACATTTCTATTGATGGAGCATCCGTGTGTTTCCAGTATAATGCAATAGCCCTTCTAGCTTGAAGAAAACCAAAATCCAAAATTTTTGTATTTCCGATTGTAAGTTCCATAGGATACAAACCAAGTATACAGAGCTTGGCATTTAAAGGGATTTTAATATTAAAGGGTCACGAAACACCAAAACACATTTTTTGAGCTGTTGACAGTCATATGTGTGTCCCACGCTGCTATAAACACTATTAGGACACATATATTGCACTAAAAAGTGAAAATTGGTTGTTTTTGCGTTATTTTGAGCAAATTCGTTCTTCCGGTTTGAAACGAATTTTTGAAGCTGCGTCACGGCCATGAAATACATAGGTGTAAATCCAGAGAGGAGAGTGGCTGTCTGTCTTTTCTAGGACGTTCTTACGTATCTGAGTGTGCGGCATTAATTCATGAGAAAGACGTGCTTCAAACCAATCAGCGCGCTCTATTGTGTATGACGTGAAACTTCATTAATATGCATGATAGCTCCGGAGACTGTTTACCAGTTTACACTGTTCAGACGGCAGAGAGACGCCACGTTGTGTTGCCAAAACAAGTGAAAGTACAAGAATTTCAAGACAAGAGTCGTAGGTGTTATTAGTGTGTTGCAACGAAGGTTTTGTTTTCATTTTCCCTTTATGAGAGAGCAGCTGGACTCACGTGTGGATTATAGTGCACGCGACACGCGACAGAAACGCGTTTGTAAGGAACATTTTTACCCGAGAGCTTTTTCTCATCTGGAAATGGTGAAATCCGGATTGATGCCGCTCGTCTACTTTTAATAAAAAGACACAGCTCCAGTTTGATTGTCTGTCTACAGATTTGGTAAGTGTTTGCAGTGCAGTGCCCTTTGTTTAAATGCTGCTCTCCGAGTGTAAACATGTAAACACAAACTATTCCCGTCGTGCAGGATTTTCGCTGCAATTTGTGACAGGATAGTCTATACACACACGGCTTTCTGACGCTACCTACCGAGTACATAAGTTAAAGAGAAATGCTGAGGATTTTTTTCTCTTATTCGCCGTATCAAATCAGCCTCTGTGTGTTTGTTTTTCCTGTCAAACTTAGCGCGTGCCCAAATGTTAACTCCCTTCTATGCAAAATCTTATCCTCTTTCCCTCCCCCGACACTCCCACACTCCCAGAGCTGGCCATCCAACTTTCCTGACCTTTTTTAAAACAGAGGTGTGAAAACACCCTGCTGAGACAGGGGGTTTCGTGGCCCTTTAAACATGTCTGACATACATTCAATTATCTCTTTCCAAAACTTTTGTATTTTAGGACATTGCCAGAGGCAGTGATATAGTGTACCTTTATCATCCAAACATTTAGAGCACACATCTGGAATATTAGCAGACATATGATGAAGTTTCACAGGGGTTATATACATTCTCATTAACCATTTATATTGAAGTAGTTTAAACCTGGTATTTATTGTTTGTGTTTGAGCTTTCAAGCAAGCATAATTCCAGTCTGCCTCATCTATATCTTCCTGCATATCTGTTTTATAAATTAAATACTTAGTGTAAAAAACAGTTCAACTCTGAATATTATATTGCACATATTTCATTATTTTAACATTTTAAAATACACGTCCTATATTGCGTTGCTTTTTGTAGTGCACACTTGTTATTTCAACACTTTATTTGAACAATATTTGACACTTACTATGTCGTATTGCTGATTTTGGGTTTTGTTTGCAGTATTTTTTGCACTATTGTCATGTTAAACTGTTAAATGTAACTTATACATTTTATTGCATGTTTTACATCATTGTCATTTGTACATCAACACATTGTGCATTAAATATACTCTATTTTATATTATATTTCTATGCATGTTTTCTTATTTTTCCATTTTTAAAAATGAAATCAACATCATATACCTTTTTTGCACATTCTACGTTTTTCTTATCTGCTATATTTGATAGTCTTTATTTCCTGAAAGTTTAGTTTCTAAATGTGTGTGTACATGTTTTTGTGACATTTCAGGACACAAATCTGTATAATGACATAGGTATGACACAGGTATTACAAAAAGCAGGTGAAATATGAGGACATTGGTGACGTCCTCACTTATCCAAAAGCTTATAAATCACACAGGATGAGTTTATTCAGGGAGTAAAGCTGTACACTGTCTCCTGTGATGGTTGGGTTTAGGGGTAGGGTGGGGTGAGGGCAATATAATATACGGTTTGATCTGTATAAAATGAATGGAAACCTATGTAATGTACCCACTTTTCACAAAAACAAACGTGTGTGTGTGTGTGTGTGTGTGTGTTTTCAGTCCTCCAGACAGCATCTATTATCACCGTGAGCTGCTCTGTCACTCTCTGGACGGCCACCGTGTGGATCTGATCACCGTGTCCTCGTGTCACGGCCTGCTGGAGGAGCGAGAGCCGCGGCTGGACAAACTCTTCCCAGACCTCAGCACTGGGCGCTCGCACCGCTTCACCGGAAAACGGGTATGTGCACATTAAGAGGACAAACTAAATCTTACAAATATATGTTAATACCCATAGTGCGGTGGCCGAGAGAGCTTAATGCACAGCAATTACAGAAAACGCATGCTATTACAGAAAACGGCAGCACTTTAAGAAAAGATTCTCGTGGGTTTGACAGTGTACGTGTTGCATTTTGTCACAACACATGCAAATAGTAGGGAACACAACGGAAATGTGTTGTGACCCCAAAAACAGGGTCCCCTTGAAACATTTCTGTTGCGTTTCGTGCTATATGCATATGTTGTGACAAAATGCAGCGTGTTTTCTTAGTTTGTTTGCATTGTAAAAAAAAAACTGCAACATGTATGCTGTCAAACCCATAAGGATCTTTTGTTAATGTGTTTGCGTGTGCGTGCAGGTGTTCTTCGTGAGCAGCAGGGTTCACCCTGGAGAAACACCGTCCAGCTTTGTGTTCAATGGTTTTCTGAGCTTCATCTTGAATCAGGAGGATCCGCGCGCTCAAACGCTCCGCCGCATGTTCGTCTTCAAGCTCATCCCGATGCTGAACCCGGACGGGGTCGTCAGGGGTCACTACAGGTCAGAGGTCATCCTGGCTGATCAGGGAGCACAATTTTTGTTTGTTTGTTTGTATTTTGTTTATTCGTCCTTTCATAAATATTTTTTAAATTGACTATATTGAACTACTATTAAACTATATTAAATGACACTATATTAAAGATTTTTAAAACATTCATCAAATTGTTAAAGTATTACTGTTCTTTATCAAGTAATATATTATTTTAAGCATTTACATTTTTTAATTGTAACTATTTTGCATTTTATTAGTAATTGAAGTGTTAAACGTAACCAATAATTTAATGTTTTGAATTTTATTGACTAATTTATAAATAATAATTATTTTAAATTATTTTACAATAATTTTGTTATAAATGTAATACATTTTATCAGTTATCTTAAGTGTTTTACATTAATTTAAATATTCAATTTTTAAATATTTATTTAAATATATTCAGTTACATGGTGTTTAAATGGTAAAATTTAAGTATTTGAACTTTTTTAGTGTAACGTAAAATTTTACGTAATTTTTGTAATGTAGTTCATTATAATTTTTTAATTAATCAAATAATTATATATATATATAATCAAATATCAAATTACATTTATAAGTAATTGTTTTAAAATAAATTGTTTTAAAAAGTGTGTTTGTGTTTTCAGGACGGACTCTCGCGGTGTGAATCTGAACAGACAGTATGTGAGTCCCAGTCCAGATTTGCATCCTTCAATCTACGGTGCCAAATCTCTGCTGCTCTACCACCACATCCACAACCGCCTCGGCCATGCCTCCGGCTCCGCCCTCAAAACCTCCAATCAATCAAACACCAGCCCCCCTGTGGCCACGCCCACTGAGCGAGAGCGCTGCCTGAACCTGCGTAATGAGGCGGAGCGAGGAGAGGGACAGACTTTTGACCTCTCCGAGATCCCCATGCAGCTGGAGGAGAGCTGGGAGAAGGGCGGAGTCCAGAGAGAGGCGGAGCCTTGCGATGAGAACGAATCTGAGAACGAATCAACACAGAGCAGAGGAGAAACAAACTCTGCCCCCTCAGAGCAGGTCCCGCCCCAGGAGAGCGGAGTGGCATATTATATAGATTTACATGGCCACGCCTCCAAAAGAGGATGCTTTATGTACGGAAACAACCTGACGGAGGAGAGCCAGCAGGTGTGTGTGTGTGTGTGATCAATCATTTTGAAATGGTTTGAAATTAACCAGTGAGTTTAAATCTATAACATTTATAATTAGTTTGAAATGTTATGCATTTAAATAGCTGTACGTTTACCCATTATTGATCAATTGTTCAGTTAATTAATTTGTCATTTAATTTTTCAATTAATCATTTGAAGTTGTTTTTGGTTGTCAAATGTGTTCAGTTATTGTGATTTAAATGTAATTTATTTGCTAAAAAGATTCTAATATTTTAAATGGCTTTTATTTAATTACTTTAATTTAATTGTTTTAAATATTTAAATTTTTTAAATTTTTAAAGATTTGGATTTAGTCAGCTATTTAATTTTTATAATGTTTTTTATTGTTGATTATTTTATATTCAATCATTCATTCATTCATTTATTCATTTTCTTTCGGCTTAGTCCCTTTATTAATCCGGTGTCACCACAGCGGAATGAACCACCAACTTATCCAGCACGTTTTTACCCAGCGGATGCCCTTCCAGCCGCAACCCATCTCTGGGAAACATCCACACACACTCATTCACACTCATACACTACGGACAATTTAGCCTACCCAATTCACCTATAGCGCATGCCTTTGGAATTGTGGGGGAAACCGGAGCACCCGGAGGAAACCCACGCAAACGCAGGGAGAACATGCAAACTCCACTCAGAAACGCCAACTGACCCAGCCGAGGCTCGAACCAGCGACCTTCTTGCTGTGAGGCGACAGCACTACCTACTGCGCCACTGTGTCGCCTTATATATATTCAATCAGTCATTTTAAATGTTTTTTTGTGCTAGACATAAATGAACTGGGTTAATCTTTGTCCACCAAAATATTCAATTCTATTTTAAACGTAATCTTCTTTTTCTTCATCTTCCAGGTGGAGAACATGCTGTATGCGAAGCTGATCTCCCTAAACTGTGCACACTTTGATTTCCTGGGCTGCAATTTCTCTGAGAAGAATATGTACGCTCGGGACAAACGTGACGGTCAGTCAAAGGAGGGCAGCGGACGAGTGGCCATTCACAAAGCCACCGGCCTGGTGCACAGGTACGTCTAGGAGTCAAGCTTAAGGCTGGTTTATATTTCTGCGTCGAGAGATTGCCCTGAGCGTTGGCGCATGCTTTGCGCGTTGCTGTGCATGCATACTTCTGCGTGCTGTTTGTGTTGCTCTGCAGTAGCACTTCTGAAACACTAGCTGGCAGTAGGTTATGTTCCTCTGTGTTGTGTTTCTTCGCTGGTGTTTTTTTTTTCCTGAACACTACCTTAATGTACAAGTAGCTAAAACTCGCTCATTCAGAGGCGGGAACCGGCGGAGGCGCAACAACTTTAGAAACAAGTTTTCATCTGGAGCTCCTTCACGGGCCTCGACACTTCACTTTACACATTTTGGGGGATTCTCCTCATCCATCACCAGTTTTGAAAGGATGTGTGTGTTTCTGTTTAGATTAGACTGTGTGTTTTTTTTTTTAAAACACTGTCTGTCTCATTGATTTTAGGAACTTAGGGTTAGGGTAACCCTAACCCTAACATATATACTAAATAAATCAAAACCAAACATACCAAAAAAATTCTAACCAAAACTAAACACTGTGACAATTCTTGCAACCATTGTTTTAAAGGAGGGCTTAGGATGTGTGTGTGTGCGTGTTTCCTGTTTGCAGCTACACACTGGAGTGTAACTACAACACGGGCCGCTCTGTGAACACCATCCCTCCCGCCTGTCATGATAACGGGCGAGCAACGCCGCCTCCTCCGCCTGCTTTCCCTCCCAAATACACCCCGGAGGTGTATGAGCAGGTGGGCCGCGCGGTGGCGGTGGCAGCGCTGGACATGGCGGAGTGCAACCCATGGCCTCGACTGGTTCTGTCTGAACACAGCAGCCTGCTGAACCTGCGCGCATCCATCCTCAAACACGTGCGCAACAGCACTGGCTTGACGTCCAACAACCGCAGAAACACACACTGCAAAACCAGCAGCAGCAGCCCACCCAAACCAGCGTAAGAGACACCTGACTTACTGTGAAAAAGATCTGTCTTGTTTCTAGTCAAAATACTCTTAAAGAAGCATTTTATAAACAAGCATAAAATATTCTGTTGTTCCAAGAAATAATATACCAAAATGAGGTGAGTTTTCCCTTAAAACAAGCAAAATAATCTGCCAATGGGGGAAGAAATAAAATCTTGTCTTTCATTTTGACATGAGAGTATTTAGCTTTGCCCATTGTCAGATTAGTTTGCTTGTTTTGAGGAAAAAACTCACTTTATTTGACCTATTTCTGAAAATATGTCAGTATGTTTTGCTTGTCTAGAAAATGCTTCTTGATTTTACGAATTTTTTGATATTTGGACTAGAAACAAGACAACAACTCTTTAGTAAGAAAAACGTTTTTGCAGTGTTTATTATTGCACATCAAGTGTTGTGTTTTCTGTGTTGTAACAAATGAAAAGGGTAATTATGACTTTTATTATTCTTGCAATTCTAGCAAATATATGCAAAATAGGGTATATGTGGAAGTATGCTAACGGACTTTTAGTTTGTCAGTAACCTGGGTTAAGTGTTTCCGGTGAACTCTATGCTATTGCAAAATCGGCTAGTTTAAGGTCTGTTTTCTTTAAAAATCAGTGATCTCCACTGGCTGAGTGATATTCAATATAAAGTGGGTCTCAGATTGTACAAGAAGCACTCCATTAAATTACATATTTCCCCCCCCCATGTCTTTAAAATATGAACATTTATTTTACCCCAGTATATTCAATGGAGCTTCTGCGCTAGTCTGCTGATTCTGACGGGCACGTGCGAGTAAACGGCTTTTTGTCTCGTTTTACGCTTGAGCAGCTAAATGAATGCCAAATTGAATGTATTTTAATTACATTACAACATCAATGCTGCAAAAGGAACCGTATAAAATGGAAAAAAGTCACATTAACCGTTCACCGGAAGTTTATCAGTATGGGAAGAAACATTAATGCCCCATTCACACGAGGCTTCAACGCTTGACAGAGGGCGTGTCTGAAGTTGGGGCTGACGCGATCGTCATAGCAGCGTCAGCCAATGAAATTAGTCAGCAATAGGCCACTGTTGGAGCTGGTGTATTTGCATACAGCGATCTGATTGGCTGACGCTTCCGTCCACAATGCAGTTCGGCAACGCCTGACGTCACCCATTCAAAGTGAATGGGAAGTGTTGAAGCTGACGCCCCGTGTGAATGGGGTGTAACTCCGCATATACCCTATTATGAGATTTAAGGTCAGAATACCAGAATTAATAATAGCAAGATTTAAACACAGAAATTGCAAAAAAAATGTTGGAATTGTTGTATTTGCTATATTTCAACTTCGAATTATAGAAAAAAGTCCGATGATTACAAGACAAAATGTCAGAATTGTGAGGTTTAGATTCAGAATTCAGAATTAAAGTCAGATTTACAACATTTAACCTCTGAATTCCTTTAAAAAAATGACAGAATGTTTTAAACACAGAAGTTTTAGAAAAAAATGTCTGAATTGCGGGATTTAAAGTCAGAATGCCCAAAAAAAACATTTAGGCCCAGTTTCACAAACAGAGCTTAGCTTAAGCCAGGACTAGACCCAAGTTTAAATACGCTATTTAAGCCACATTTATAAAAACAGCCTTAGAAAAATACATTACTGGTGTGCACCTGTAAACAAAAAATGACACTGACATATTTTAAGACATCTCACTGCAAGTTATTTTCAGTTGAGACAGCTCAAACATGCAATTTAATCCAAGGCTAGCCTTAAACCTTGTTTGTGAAACCGGAGGTTAATCTGCAATATTTAGACACAGAATTCCCCAAAAAGGCCAGAATATCGAGATGTAAACTCATAATTCCAGATCAAAGTGGGAATTACGAGATTAATAACCGAAGAGAATACACAGGACGTGTCACTCGTATAGTTTTGAATAGGGAGAAATGTAACGATCAACATGGGGAATGAAGCCCCGCCTTCAAGTACAGGAGCCAATCATCGATCGCTATCTGCTTGTTAGGTCGTGATGTATCGTGACGTATGGAATACTGCTTCTGGGTCCAAGCCGCTACTCATTTGAATTGAGAAAATACTTGTTTACGCTTTTTAGTCCTATCACACATTACAGTAAATTTGACATAAAATAATAGTGTACACAACAGTCTCTCGCTGTATCACAAATACCAAAATTGTAAAAAATGTATCACTTTTTGGCCATCTCATATTGGCATGAACATGTATATTGTGATTTTGGAAAGTATTACAGCGCTTTGTAAACGTTTATTATTAACATTTGATGAGTCTCCCCATACAGTTTGATATAGCGCTTGGACCCAAAGCCGCTTCGCATGACGTCACACTTAACAAGCAGATAGCCTGATGAATCTCCAGGGGGAGCTGTGAGTTTCTGCAGATTTTGTGTGATACGAACATTTAGTAATGAGACGAAATAGACAGCTGTTGTTTAATTTTATTGGGGATTCCTAATATGAAATTTAATCATGAGCTTGGCAGGAAATTTTGGAGAATTTCAGAGAATTCAGAGAATTCAGACAAACATACTCCGTCATACTGCATGAGAGGCATTTCAGAGTTGGCCGCCGAGTGAAATGACTTACCTTAAAGGGACTTTGTTAAAACTCCAGAAATTGCAAAAATAAGTTCAGAGTTGTGGGATGTGGGCTTCTGATTATAACATTATGACATGCAGTTTTGATATATAATCTTGCCGCTGAGTCACAATTAGGATTTTTTTTTAATAGGTTTCTTTTTACCTTTGCAATTGTGGATAATATGTCCTGTTATTCTTCAGGTCATGTAGTGAATGCGTTGATTTGTGTGTGTGTTTTTTAGAAGTCTGAGCACGTCTGCGTCTGAAAACTCCCTGAACCGCACACGCAGTAACACTAATGTTCAGGGCAGCCGGCAGACTCCTCAGCTCAAGAGTTCTCCCAGCTTCACCTTCGGCACCGCTGCACACCGGCCCTCACACAGGAGCCTGGGGCCCGTCAGAGGTCAGAGTTTACACATGCACAAAACACACCTTTTATCCTGCAGCGTTATAATGAATAACGGCTAATTTAAACCATTAAAGAGCCCCTATTACACATTGAAAAGAGTCATATTTCGGTTTCATGGGTCTCCAAAAACATACTGATCTCTATGCAAGGTCAAAAAACACTTTCATGGTCTTATAATATGCATTTATTTTTACCTAATTATCCCAGCGACTCCCATATGAATTGTTCAGCGATTCATTTGTTCCCAAACCCCTGACCGATGACAGCCTGTTGCGATTGATCAACAGCGTTCAGCACGAGACAGTGAAATGCCCAGCGTGGTTTATCAAGCCCCCGGGTCGCTAACATTGGTATAGGATCCGATCGCACGCTTCAAAGTAAACTTACTAACACCACAGTAAACAGTGCCCGGTTCTCAACAGTGTTATTCAGACACCTCAGCGCTGAAAGCAGTGCAGTTTAACACCAGCATTGCTCTCAAGTATTACACACATTGAGTATTAATCCACACAGCCGCAAAAACTGAACTATTCTGAACCTTGACCGCTGCACGTTTGCAGGATCAGCTAACAGTGGCCATAGCAACGACAAACGTTAGTGAAACGAGCTCACAAACACATTTAAATGCGTAAACAAAGCAGCACGCGTCGCGTTTTCAACATGGCATTAGACGCGATACGAGAATAAAAAGAGTTAACCGGATACAGTGCATGCGGTAACTAGTGACAAAACATGTAGATCATTTCTATTTGCAGTCATTGATCTGGCACCTCGTCCGTGAACTGCTATATTTTCTCATGGCTTACCTGTACTCTGCTATTCCAAACGATCACATACCCAGCCGGGAGGTTGTAGCATCCTCTGTCCTCTGACGAGCTATCTCTGCTACCTTTGTTGTGGAAAGTTACGCTGGGTCTCGACAAACATCTAAGTTTCAAAAAGAAGCTGAGGTCTTCAAAGTTCTCAAGTTGAAGCAGTTTATTGTTACAGCAGAGATGGTCGATCGAGCTCTCTCCTCCTCAATGTTCAAAAACCCACAGTTTATATACAGTTTCTTAACCATAGTTATCATGAGATATGATGTAACATCACCCTATTGCCGGATCCAATAGGATCCTAGCTTTTTAATTAATGGCTGTATGTTTTTCTGTTTTTACATATCTTAAAGGTCATATAGCATGTGCTTACAATCATGTGTTAGCATATGATCATGTTGTTTCCATACTTTTTAAATGATTCTCCTTATGTATGCTATTCTGGTGAGAGTTGTTTTCGTCTTGGTTAATACATACTGTACATTGTCTAAATGTATTTCAGACGCTCTGTCTGAATGTTCTTACTTGGGCGCATGACCTGCTGTGCTTTAAGGCCATAAGGCCCCTAACTATAAGGCCCTGCATGTCTGTGCGTTTCCTCTGCATCTCTTGAATTCATGTATTTCTATAAGTTTTAATAGTGTATTTAATAATAATCTATATTTTAATAGTGGCAGATTATACAGTGATTACATAATAACATAATAAAAGTTCTCTAGTATAAGATAAAAGTTCTCTATAATTCTCCTATACCTTCACAAGCCCGAAGCCCAGCGTGCAGCAGCCTGTTGGTGTACCTATTAATTTGTCCTTATTTTGCCCGCACCCCTGGTGTATTGTCTGTCCATTACAAGATGGAGGAAGAAACTTAATGCATGAGCTGTGTAGTGATAATCGCCCATTGTAAGTGTACAGATTTCTGAACGACTCCTTTCCCCTCACACTTCCAATAATATCCAGGTAAGCACAGCGTCTTCATGAGCGTCCTGCTGCTGTGTTAGTGGGCGGGACCGCAGGTTTGAATTTTGCCGGGTCTGCGCTCGCAACCATTATGTTTCGTAATGACGTCACACCGAAACGGCTGATGACTCGTTATCAAGATGATTCATTTAAACCACTATGAGTCGACTCTTATAGATGAATCAATAGTTTTAAAAACTGTCCACTTTCAGATTTAAGCTTTAGCTGGATATTTCACTTCACTAAGAGCTGTGTTACACACTACATGAAGGTGATTTTCAAAAACCCATAATAGGGGCTCTTTAAATCAAATGTTTTGCACCATTTTACAATTAGGTTATAATAGTTAATGTTAGTTAATGGCTTTACTAGCATAAACAAACAATGAACAATACATTTATTTCAGTATATGTTCATGTTGGTTACTATTAGTTATTGAAAATGCAGTTGTTTATTGTTAGTTTATGTTAACTCACGGTGCATTAACTAATGTTACCAAGCATGAATGTGACTTTTAATAATGCATTAGTAAATGTTGAACTATGATAAATAAATGCTGTAAAAGTATTGTTCATACTTTGTTTCACACACTAAGAATTAAAAATGCATTGTTTTCATTTCAATGCATTACGTTAGTTAAAGGTGCAGTAGGTGATCTGTCAAAATGCTAACCGGTTAGCATATTATCTTTGGACGGCAGGGGAGGGACTGTGTTTCAAAGCCACGCCTCCTGAAATAACCCGAACTTCAGCCATGGTGTCGTCCTTCCTCCAGCATGCAAAACTAACCCCAATATTGATTCACGATTTTAAAAAGTTTCAATTCAGCGTTTGATTTTACTGCGACTGTATCGTCTGCACGTGAATGTGCGGCACGCATGCAAGCGTGCACGCGTTAATGGCGGATATGCGTAAACAGAAATGTGCAAAAGACCAAATCTACATTTGTTGACAGGCAGTTTGGGCTACTTATCAGAATTATGGGAGATGTCAGCCCGACAATATTTAATTGGATGAACATTTTTTAGTTTTATGTTTGACCCAGATATAAACACATCTAGATCATTTACTTTAATCAGTACTATTGGACTGTAAAGAGACTTTCAACCAGCACAACAACACATGTTTCTGAAGACAATCACCTACTGCACCTTTAATGCACTAAGATGTATGCATGTAATAACATGAAGAAATACTGTAGTAAATGTATTGTTTATTGTTTGTTCATGTTAGTAGATGCATAAATTAACATTAACCATAGATATATACATTAGATGTTGCCTACCCTGCTGTTGCCTATTAGAACGAATGCGTCAATAGAGCCGCCATTTTAGTACAGGGTAGCGCTCCTTTGAAATGAATGCGGGACCAAGGTGAAGTGGAGGACTGTGACCATCCAGAGCCAGATATATACACATATATCTATGATCGGGAGTTTACCCGGTGGTCCGTATGCAAATCTTTTTTCAAATTACAAAATATTATAATTTTACATCACTTTTCTACATTGATGGATGTGACCGCACGGGCGTTCCTGACAAAGAGCGAGTGTTTGTGTGCATGGAGATGCATTATCCTCCCTCCCTGTTTAATTTGATCTAATCCATGTCCTGAAACACACCCCCTCTCCTACTTTCACTTCTCATTCTGACGGAGGGAGCGATTCGTTTGTGAATGAATCTCCATTATGAACGACTCGTTCACTTAGCTGACAATAATACAAGTTTCCGGTGTCATGAGAAATCGGGTCCCCCCATAGATATATACACTAGATATCGCATAGGGACCCTGAGCATGCGTCAATAGCGCCGCCACATTGGTACAGTGCTCCTAGGACAAACGTCATTCAACCGCACTAGTCAAGACAGTGAAGATGCTGGACTTTAGCGCTGTGTTTGCGTTGTAGTAACGAGCAAACAAAGAAAACAAAGCACAAAGGCAGAACATTTCATAGGTAAGATTTTGTTTTTTATGTTTTTGTATGTTATGAACTTTTGTGCTTAAAAAGTAATGTTATTGATGATAATACAGTCTCTTACTGCATTCACCATAAGGCAAAGTAGCACCAACTCGCACTAAATTCTAGACTTATGCTAGTTTTGTTGAATAAAATAAGCAAACTATGTTATGAAATATGACAAGAAGATGCTGCCGTGCTAGAAACTTGTATTATTGTCAGCTAAATGAACGAGTCGTTCATAACGGAGATTCATTCACAAATGGATCGCTCCCTCCGTCAGAATGAGAAGGGAAAGCAGGAGAGGGGGGGTGTTTCAGGACATGGATTAGATCAAATTAAACAGGGAAGGAGGATAATGCATTTCCATGCACACAAACACTCACTCTTTGTCGGTAATGCCCGTGCGGTCACATCCATCAATGTAGAAAAGTGATGTAAAATTATAATATTTCGTATTCGAAAAAAATATTTGCATACTGACCACCGGGGAAAACTCCCGATCATAGATATATGTGTATATGTGTATTTCTCTGGCTTTGGATGGCCACAGTCCTCCGCTTCACCTTGGTCCCGCATTCATTTCAAAGGAGCGCTACCCTGTACTAAAATGGCGGCTCTATTGACGCATTCGTTCTAATAGACAATAGCAGGGTAGGCGACATCTAGTGTATATATCTATGGGGTCCCCCCTGACAATTGGGTCCGCCTAGGACCCTGGGTGATCCTATTGGTTCACTGGAGTTGTATTAGGTATAGTTTGTAGCGCCTGATTAATATATATATATATATAATGTGGCATGTGTTGTGGCATGGAGAATTCGTCTTTTGTGCTTTTATGTTAGATAAACTTGCTACCATTTCTTATGTAAATATATAATGTTATATATAAATACATAAAAACATCAAAAAGGCTTCATTAGATGTTTAGAACCGTTTCAATAATTTTAACTATGCATGTTTTTAACTTGTACTTACCAATAATAATGTTATTAATATGATAAGTGTTGTTAAAATAATGTTACTAATATGATAAGTGTTAAAATAGTGTTACTAATATGATAGGTGTTGTTAAAATAAAGTTACTAATAGTATTATATAATATAATAATAATAATTAATAATAATAATATTGACTATAAAAAGCACTTTTGATCAGGCATTAAATGCAGATGACCTAAGCGGACTCGATTGCAGGGGGGGACCCGATTTCTCAGCGTCTTCTCATATTTCATAACATTGTTTGCTTATTTTATTGAACACAACTAACATAAGCTTAGAATTTGGTGCGAGTTGCAATAACGTTACTTGTTTAGCACAATAGTTCATAACATACAAAACATAAAAACAAAATCTTACCTATGAAATGTTCTGCCTTTGTGCTTTGTTTTCTTTGTTTGCTCGTTACTACACCCGTACACAGCGCTAAAGTCCAGCATCTTCACATTGGCACACTCTCTTGACTAGTGCGGTTGAATGACGTTTGTCCTAGGAGCACTGTACAAATGTGGCGGCGCTATTGACGCATTCTCAGGGTCCCTATGTGATATCTAGTGTATATATCTATGAACATTAACTTGTACAACCTTATTGTAAAGTGTAACCAGAATCTCTTATATGACCCTTTCACAGAACATTGACCTTTTTCTAATTGTTTGCTACACAAAACCTCTTTAATCCAGTGCTTAAATGCTGGAGGTGAGGAGCCTTTCCATTTATACACAATTACTTCCTGTCTAAAAGAGGACAATCATTATAACAAATTGTAGCTTGTGTTTTATTTGTAAGATGTGATATCACACAAGCCAGAGTGCCATTTTGCCGACACTCAGAAAATACAGATTTTATACAGTTTAACAAACAAGAAACTCATATGGAGTGACGTTTTAAACACAATATTGTCTGTTTTTCTTTTTGCCAGTGAAAGTAGTTCAAACAAAGCCGAAGCAGAACATTTGTGTGATTCAGTGCAGCACTGATCTGCTTCCTCACTGAATGAATCTTTTCTGAGTGGGCCACAGCTCTGCACACTTTTACTTCAGCAAATAGGATTGTAAAAAAATATGTTTGTTGTACTCTCCTGTTAGATCACACTCTCCAAGTCAGATAAATACGATCCAGCCCCGGACGCCAGATCTTGTCAGGAAATGTCAGTTTCTCCAGGTATTTGGACAACAAGTCAGCAGAGTTTCCAACACCCAAACCTGATAACCAGTGTTCAACTGAATGAACAGTCTACTATCAATATAGGAGTTGATGGTGTAAGGAAGCCAGAGAAGAGCAGAAGCAGGAGATGAAGTGATGATAATAAAAGAGCAGGGTTTATTGAATAATCTTAGTTGCATGTGTTTCGGTGCATGCTCATACTTCGTCTGAACAACACAAACATAACAAATGTTATTATACATCAGACCACAAGACCTTGAATTAGAGACATACCCTCATATCCAGTGGCGCAATTCCCGGGGGGGGACAGGGGGGACATGTCCCCTCACTTTTTTTTTAGATAGGCCTATACCACTTTACTTCATGCTATAATGTCCACTCGAGAGTCGAAAAAAAGTTATTTTTTAACTCACGATGTGTTCGCAAAATTAACTTCGCCGTCACAAGTATCACCAACATTCCACAACTACAGTATCACCATCACTCAGATTTGGTCCCCCCCACCTCTTAGACCAGAATTGCACCCTTGCTCATATCTCATATCAGTGGAGAGGAACATTTCATGAAACACCATCAAAATAAGACTAAACAATGGAAAAAGCACTAAAAGCAGAACAATTAATAAGAAATATATATAATAAAGAAATCAAATGAATAAATGATTAATATAATAAATGATAACATAAAAGAATTAAAAATATGAATAAAATAAATGGATAACTAAATGAATAATTAAGATTTATAATTGATTATATAACCATAACTGAAATGATCAATGTAAATCAAATAATAAGAAAACAAAAACAAAACATAATAGAATATAGAATTGATTTCATTTAAAGTACACACAGGTTATAACAAATACCAGATTCTACACTCCCGTTCACTGAGCTCTAAGTTTACCAGCTATGATGACTTCACTTCTGCTGAGAAACACGCAAATGTGAAAAGGCTCTTTAAAATACCACATGAGCTGCTCTTTAATATTGCACACACTCGTATTAGTTGCTGATGTGAAGTGTTTTGTGTTTTTAGAGTGTAAAGCGCAGGAGAAGAGGCGTCCTCCTCCTCCTCTTCATCATCATCATCATCAGCAGCAGCATCAGCGTCTCTCCGTTCGGCTGTCGGATCCTGTGCGGGCCCCTCTGTCCCCCTCCTCCTCCTCATCCTCCTCCTCGTCTCCATCCTCCTCGTCCTCAGCCCCAAGCCCCGGCTCCATCAGTCTGGCAGGTCTGTACTCCCTGCAGCCGCCCAACCTGGCTCAGATCCTGCCCTCGCTCTCCACGCGGCCCTCCCTGCAGGGCCCGGGGCCCGCACCGCCCTAACACCCCTCTGAGTAAAACGGTTTAGTTTTATTTTCATTTTAACACTGAATTTACGTTCATTCGGCACATTAATTAATAGTAAATAAATGTATTCATTATGACTAAAGTTTGCTACGTTTAAGGCCTTTAATT
>LR812522.1:1227824-1303795 GCA_903798195.1 Danio kyathit | reverse complement strand
GAGTGAAAGCGATCGGCTCTCCATTGGATCTTATTGCTGTCGCGATGGCAAGCATCTGCTATTTTTTTTTTAAATTTATTTAAAAAGCGCATTAAACTGAGATACATCCTGAAATACAGTAATACAACACTTACTATCACAATCATCAGCACTTTTAATGTTTATTTTACAGACTTATTAAAATATGCTTTGTTCTATTGGAATTTTCACTCCAAAATGGCCGCCCACGCCATCTAGTGGCTGTCACCCAATCCGCACTACACTGTCGCCTCTTGGCAATTCTAAGCTCTTTGGTGCAATTATATACAAGGTTTATTATTTTTAAAGATGAATAAATAGTTTAAAATATGCGTATATGTTGAAAATGAGGTTAATGGAAACGTGCGTTTCCTCCTGGCCGCTGGTGAGACTGACGGCGGCTCGAGAGACTCCTGCAGCAGTTGAGATTTCGAGAACTATTTTTTAATTAATTCTGATTATTATGTAGTTCAATATACACTAATGTTATGTCATATATACAGTCTATGGTTCATAAAACATATTCATTGCATAAATGTGACCCTGGAGCACAAAACCAGTCCCAAAATTACGTACAAGTCTATCGAAACTATCGATTTTATGGCAAAATTCATTAGGTAATTAAGTAAATATCACGATCCATGGAAACATTCTGTAAACGTCCTACCGTAATACACCAAAAGCATTTTGTATTATTAATATGCATTGCTGAGAACTTTTTGATTTTTTGTAATTCGCTGATTGACCACAGGAGGGCGCATGTTTCTCTACATTCACCACATACGAAACTTATATTTTATTCTTATTTTATTAGATTTTGCTTATTCTGTTGTTTTTACTTTTTTTATTATTATTATTTTATTGTAGTTTCATTTACTAGCAGTTCACTATATATTTTAATATTCCTTCGATTAATTTGTATTATATATATTGTAGCATATTATATAATAATTTAATTGTAATATAATACGAATCATCCAATTAATTTGTATTATTATATTATATTATATTATATTATATTATATTATATTATATTAATATTATATTATATTATATTATATTATATTATATTATATTATATTTGTGTCAGATATTTGGTGTTTAATGCTGTACAGTATTTGATTTTCTGTAATAATTTTTCACCAAAATAAAAAATCACAAAAATCCACTCAAGATTTAATATTTTTATTGAATGAGTTAATTCTGCTTCTATTATTGCACTGTATTTTATTTATAAATATATTTTCATAATTTTTTGTATAATTTACATGACTTGAATCCGCTAAATATTTAACACTTTTCATTAAATTAAATTTATTATATTATATTATTCATTCATTTTTCCTCAGCTTCCTCAGGTCTGTATTATATTATATGTATTTATTTTATAATTGCATTTCCTGTGAATTCACTTGACTTTATTACATATTTTATAATTCCTTATATAATATTAATGTTATATATAACAAAAAAAAAGTAAAATAAAAAAAATATATAAATAAAATACAATGCAATAGTATAGATGAAGCATTAATCAACTATTTGATTAAAAATGTGAAATAAAGAATGGATTTTAGTGCATTTGTATTGTAGTGATTTTAGATGAAAATCTAAAACTGTACAGCATTAAACACAAAATAACTTTCAGAAAAAATATAATATAATATAATACACAAATTAAGTATGAATCCGTTATGAAAATGTCATTATTGAAGAACATTAAAATACAAACACAGGGAGATCAATGATCACGGTTGTGTCTTAAAAACGAATCAATTACACTGAAAATAAACAGAATATCTACATAAAAACGGATGTAAATTAAAGACATTTATTTACTAAAATGCAAAGTCACGTGATCAAACACGGCAGCAGGTCGCGCATGCGCATTACTGGAACGGAGCAGGTGAGTACATCTCAGCTTTTACATTTACTTCAAACTGAGTGAAACGGAGAATATCGAGTTCCGGTTTGCATCCTTTTATGCAGCAGGTTATCAATAAGCGTTATGAGCAGGTAATGCTCTTTTTAATCAGTCGAGAGTTTGGGGAGGAACTGTCGAATATTGATTAAAACACGTGGAACTGGCGTGAATTCGCTGTAATTGTCGAATGTCACCACAGGAGGGCGCGTTTCCGCTAAATTCACTAAAATCCATTCTGTATTGAACATTTTAGTTGAATGAATTGGTTTATATTATTGTATTTATTTTAAATATTGTTTTGTATTTTATTTGAGATAAGTTTATTTTCAGATTACTAGAATTCACAACATATGTAATACTTTTTCTTTAATTTGTATTATATTAATTATATTATATTTCAGTCAGTTGTTTTGTGTTTACTGCTGGACAGTATTCGGAGAAAAAGTTCTGTAAAATCAGTCAAATACATTCTATATGTAATATTTGATTCAGAGTAATTGTTTTTGGATTTAGCTTTTTCTCTATTGTGTTCTATATACATTTTATTTTGGATTATTTTATTGTACATATTATTAGTACTTATTTGATTGTACTTATAATTCACTATATGCTAAATAATGTTTTTTAAATTAAATAAAAACGATAGAAAAACAAAACTGAATTTACTATATATTTAATTATTCTTTTTCATGTAATTAGTTTTATTAATTGAAATATTTAAATTATATAAAATAATTGTTCTGTCCGTTATTTTGTTTAACGCTGTACAGTATTTGATTTGCTGTAATGATCAAATATCACCACATGAGGGCGTTTTCTGTAAATTCAGGAAAATCCACTTAATATGTAATGTTTGTAATCAAGTAACTGGATTTTGCTCTTTCTTTTGTGTTGTATTTTATCTGTAATATTTTTAAAATAGTTTTTGTTTAATTAAGTTTGCTAGAATTACTATATATATATATATATATATATATATATATATATATATATATACTATATATATATATATTATATATATATATATATATATATATATTAAATTTTCCTTCAATTAATTAGTATTATTATATTATATTATTTTTAGTTTCCTGTAAATTGATTGAAATCCATTCAATATTTAATAATTTATTTCATTAATTGAAATGAGCTCATTCTGTTGTATTTTATTTTATTGTTTGATATTTTTTGTTTTGGTTATTTAATAATTTTTACTTCAATTAATTCGTATTATATGCACGGATTTGAATTATATAACAATATAATGATGCCTATTTGGTTATATGAAATGCACTAAAATACATGTAATATTTTATTCTGTTAATTGGATTTTATTGATGTTTTTAAATGTTATTTTAGATTATTTCATGTTCGTGTAGTTTACTATAATTCACTATATATTGAATAATTGTCTTTAATTTGTAATATATTATGTTATATTATATTATAATATAGGTTCAGTTGGCGTTTCTGTGTGGAGTTTGCATGTTCTCCCTGCGTTCGCGTGGGTTTCCTTCGGGTGCTCCGGTTTCCCCCACAGTCCAAAGACATGCAGTACATGTGAATTGGGTAAGCTAAATTGTCCGTAGTGTATGAGTGTGAATGAGTGTGTGTGGAAATTCCCAGAGATGGGTTGCGGCTGGAAGGGCATCCGCTGCGTAAAATCGTGCTGGATAAGTTGGTGGTTCATTCCACTGTGGTGACCCCGCAAGGGACAAAAGCCGACAAGAAAATGAATGAATGAATGAATGAATGAATGAATATTATAATATAGTGTATTGATTTAATAGCATGTATTATATTCTATTGTTTTTCTGTCAGTTATTTTGTGTGTAGTGCTGTACAGTATTAAATGTTCTGCAATTGGCGAATTTCGCCACAGGAGGGCGCATTTTCAGTCAATTCAGCAAAAGCCATGTACTATTGAATAGTCTCAATGGAATTGACTGTGTTTAGCTTATTGTGTTGTATTGTATTTATATAATTTATACTTTTTTGTATTTGTGATTAATTTATTGTAGTTTACTAAAATTCACTACATTAATTAATTTAGTAATTAAGTAATTTCTTTTTAAATGAAATGAGATGGAAATGTTTCTATATAGAATTGACTATATATTTAGTCATTTTCTTCAATTAATTAGTATTATATGATATATTATATGATATTATTTTTCTGTCAGTTATTTTGTGTGTAGTGTTTACATACCATAATGCAATTTCCAAGCAGAAATAAACACAACATATTTGTAAATCCCATATTTCGTATAGCGTGGGTCTACTACAAATAATAAAAAGAAAATGTAATGTTTGCTATTTAAACTGTAGTTTAATCCTAGAACTTGTTGTAAAACTGTGGTCATACAGTAACAAAAATATTCAGTGCATTTACATATTTGTTTAAGGTACGTGTTTTAAAAAATAATTAATTTGGCCTGAATTGAAACAAACTAATTAAAGGTGACCATGATTTGTTTGTTTAAATTCAGGCAAGGCCCTTGAATTTTTTTGCAACTAGTTACTTTGAAAAAAAAGTGTAGTAAATGCAATGAATAATTTTTTATTGTACACATGCAGTGAATCCACCGCTAAATATGCATAATGCACATAGTGATTAATCTTCGCGAGTTGTTTTATTGTCCGCATTTGCGCAGCGTGTCCAGCAGGCGTCGCCATTGCGCGCGTCACATGTAATGAACTTGCGTGAATGAATCCATAGTTGTATAATCACCCAGTTGACGAGTTTTTCTGCTTATTATTATTATGCTAAATAGCAGTTTATTAATGCACAAGGCAGGTTAAATGACACATCAGTTTTAGACAGTAAATACAGAGGCGGATTAGAAGGGTTAAAAAGATGTCTGACTCTGAGGGTTCATGTGTTTTGTATACAGTAACCCAAACAGAAGCCGTGTGAAGAGTAGCATTTGTAAAATGTAGGCAAAAATGTAAAGGTTGATGATTGAATGTTTGGAGAAGAGGGAAAGGTAATGTATAATAAAAGGCCAAAAGATGTTTATTTGAACTTTGATTGAATCTTTTGTTTGTGCATTAGGTAAAGCAGTGGGAGAGTGATGTCTACATGTCAGAAGATGTGAATGGCGGAGATGTGATTGAGGAAATTCTGCTGTGCCACACGAATGGATGCATGCACAGCAAATCCACTGGAGCAGTCCTGGGGTGAGATGCTTGTAGTTGGTGAGCTGGCTAAGCAGTTTTAGCAAGGTCTTCTGTTGTTGTTGTTTGAGCTGTTTGTTGTAGTGTTCAATATGGTCCAGATCCTGTAAAGCAGAGAAATGCAGTGAGTGTGTTATGGTAAGAAAGCAGATGTTGAATGTTTGTTTAATGAAATGTTTGTAGCTATGTTCAGCTGATGGTCAGATTCAGTTTCAGTTTGTTGGTCTGAAATTCCTAAAAGTGTTGTTGTTGTTGTTGTTGTTTTAGTATGGTTTGTAAACGTTGATGTTTGTATGTGAGTCAGTTTGGCCCTTGTCATGTGGAGTGTGTGAAGGATGTTGTTGTTGTGTGTGTGTGTATTTGGTTGCATGACTTCATGCAGGTGAGAGGAAAGTTCCAATGAATGTGTAAAGCATGTGTTAGTGCAGGCAGTGAGGGGCTTTCAGTGTAATGTGGTTATGTAATGGAGCAGATGCTAAAGGTGTTGGATTGTGAGTGGGTGTGTGAGAATTGTAGAGTAACAGCAGGGCTGTGAGGGTGAGTTTGTGAATCAGAAACAGAATCAGTTTTATTGCCAAGTGTGCTTCAGACACACAAGGAATTTATTTAGGCAACAGAAGCTTCCAGTGTACATAAAGTGACAGGTGACAACACAAAATTAAATATGAGAAAAGAAAAAGGTGATAAACATTAAACAGAGATGCAGTTAGTCAAAACGATCTGGATGTTGAATTGTATGTACAGTAAATATACAGGTTATAAGGTGCTGTGTACCAATGCGAATGGAGAAAGTATTGCATTGTATATCGTTATAAGGTGCTGTGTGCACAGTAGGGGAATATTTAACTGTTCATGAGGTAGATGGCCTGAGGAAAGAAACTTTTCCTGTGTCTGGCTGTTTTTGTGCTTGGTGCTCTGTAGCGCCGACCAGATGGTAACAGTTGGAACAGGTAGTGTGCTGGGTGTGGGCGTCCAGAGTGATTTTGCGAGCCCTTTTGCTCACTCTGGAAGAGTACAGTTCTTGAAGTGTAGGAAGGGCAGTGCCAGTGATTGGTTCAGCAGTCCGGACTATTCGCTGTAGTCTACGGAGGTCAGTTTTGGCAGCTGAGCTGAACCAGACGGTGATTGAAGTGCAGAGGATGGATTGGATGACTGCTGAGTAGAACTGTACGAGCAGCTCCTGTGGCAGGTTGAACTTCGTCAGCTGACGAAGCAAGTACAGTCTCTGCTGGGCTTTCTTCACAATAGAGTCTATGTGAATGTCCCTCTTCAGATCCTGAGAGATAATTTGTGGAAGCAGAATGAAGAAGAAAAGTGAGTTGTTAATGTTTAATTAGGCCCTGCTTACAGTAATGCAGTGTAATTTGAAAAGGGAAGTTTTTGAAGGCCAAATGATCCATGTTGACACTGGCATTTTATATATATTGTGTGTGTGAAAAGGTGTTTGTCCACACTATACTGCAGAGATTGTGTGTGACGTGACCAAACATGCACAGTGGTATGTGCTGAAAGTTTCTTGAGTGTATTTGGGCTTTAAAAAGTGCAATTAGAGTGAGATGATCTTCAGATTGTGCTGATGAAATAGTGTGTAATTGTTGTGTAGTGCAGTGAAAAATGTGTTGGTACGATCTAGGCATGGGCCGGTATAAGATGGTGACGGTAAGATAACCTTGGATAACAATATGAGGGTATGATGGTGTTGTGATTACTGCAGTAAAATATATTGTTTTAAAATGGCTGGGTAAAATAAAAACAAAAGATTTTTCCCTTTTGAACACAATATATTTTAGTTTAAGAAACATGTAAAACATTTATGAATAGGAAACATTTCAGGCTAAATCATTGAAATGAATGACTTACCTCTGCTGTCTTCATTTATTTCCAAAACAGATTTGTTTTGTGACAATTGAAAACGGCATGTTTGGATATGTTTTCTGATGGAGATGCTGTTGTCCTTAAAAAAAAAAAAAAGATAAATAAAAAGATGTCCACATAACACAGCAGGAAATGTTGATAGTTTTCAAACCTTGTTTTTTCGAAGCTGCAGTATACCTTGAAAAGGGTTATCGTCCCATCATGCTTAGTACAATCCCAAACTGCAACTGAGGCTGTAACTGTGCAAGCCTTATAGATATTGGCAGCAAAGTAGATATAGGTCATTGTGTTAGGCTGTGCTTTGTTGTAAATATGCATAGAGTGAAGATGACTGTAAAGGATGGCTTGAGAATGTAGCTGTCTGTTAATATGGAAAAGGTGCTTTATATCATGTTTGGATGGAGATGAAGTTTGTTATGATAGTGAAAGAATGTAGCCAGGGTGATGAATATGATGTACACAGATGTAGCTGATGTGTACTTGGTTGTCAGTATGAAATGAGTGAAGTGTTTGAAGTTGCAAAGAAAGGATGTCAGTGTGATTTTTGTGAAGGTGATATTGAGAAACGGACCTGATCAAGTAGTGAATGTGTGTGTGAAGTGAAATGTATTAGTGTAATGGGGTCCTTAGGGTGTACTTGCACTATGTACAGTTGCCTTGAACCGGTGTGAAGCAGGATTGTCCCCCCCTCCCATGTCCCCCGACGACCTGCAGTCATATTGCATTTGGGCCTGAGCACGCTTCGGGCGTATTCACACTATGCTATTGGAACCGCGGCCAGGCCCGTTTCCCGGATTGTTTGAGAAGTGTGAGTGCTCTGAACTGGGCTCAAGCACAGTTTGCATCTTTAATAATGTACAACAGTTTGTGTTCATTAAACAGTATGAATGATTAATAAATGTATATCAAACAGTCTGTTAAAGTCACATCCTGTGTTCAGTTTTAGGCTCAGGCGCTGTTTGCAGTCACACTACAAGCGTACCGTGGCAAAGCCCAAGTGAACCGTGCCAGAGCACACCTCTTCCAACTGGGCCAGGGCTGGCCAACTTAACTGTGCCTGAGCCTGATTCAGAGCACTCACACTTATGAAACGATCCGGGAAACGGGCCTGGGCACGGTTTGGATAGTGTAGTGTGAGTATGCCCATAGTTGCAAGGAAGATGTGGTGTGATGAAATGCAGTGAGAAGTGTGATGTGTTGTTGAGTGAGAGGCCGATAGTGGAGGAGATTAGTGGCAGTGGAGTTTTTAGCATTTCAAATGGGCTAGAGAAGGCAGGAGGAGAAGTGTGGTGTTAAGTGATAGTTATGTGCAAGATTAGGGTAAGCAGGGGGAAATAACGAGGGATTGAGGTGGTCCCTATTTTGTAAAGTGAGAACGCCTGATGTCAGTGCTTCTGAGGGCCAGAGATGTAGCAGCAGGCTAGGAGAGGTGAGCAGTGGCAAAATGGTGTGACGCTGTGTAGGAAAGCAGTGCGGACAGAGTAGGCAAAGCAGACGTGCATACTGATGGTGTGGTATAGTAGCTGACATCAATTAGACACTGTCAGACTGGAGGTTTTGGATAGCAGAAAATGGAGTTTATTAAACATTCATAAAGGTGAGATGTGTGAAAGCAGGCCTTCAGGACAAGCTGAAGTGTCCCCTAGACAATGTGAAGAGTTTGTTTTGTGTGGTCCTGCTTTACACATGCAGTTTCAGCTTCCTATGTTTTTGTTGTGCATATTTTGACAGACATATATATATATATATATATATATATATATATATATATATATATATATATATATATATATATATATATATATATGGTCCTGTGACATGTATCTGTTATATTTTTGTCTGGCCATCTGCCTGAGGTTTAGGTTTACAGTCCAGTGTTGCTTTTGGTAAATGGTTGCAGTGTTGTTATAATGGTTTATATATGTTGTCATGATGGCAGGTTAAGTTGATAATACATACCTGCCCACAGTCCTGTTTTTCCTGGGAGTCTCCTGTATGTTAGACCCATGTACTGTAGTGTATTCTCTCTCGGAAAACTCCTGGAATTCAATCACCTCACCCCCACCTGCAACCTGCCCCCCTTCCCCCTGCTCTTCAGCATTTTTGGTACAGTCCGGTCTGAAACCTGGTGCATGTTTGTTCAGCAAACCCAACATGCAGCAACCCCCCCCCCCCCCCCCCCCCCCCCCCCATTCAGTTTGTGCCCGACACCAAGAACTAACCCCCTCCTCAGTGTCTCCTGGATTTAAGGCAGCAAATGTTGGCAGGTATGTGATATTATGTTAGTGACTGTAATGCTTTTGACACGTATAGCTTCATATGAGTATTGAGCATATATAATCAGGGCTTTACATATTGATTTATTTGACATATTCAGTTATTGTTCAGCATAACTTTGCCATAGTGTTGTTCCTGTGCAGGCTTCTGCAGCCTGGTCATCTTACACATAGCACAGTATGTTTAGTTGACATGCTTGGATGTTTAGAGAAGACTTTCAGAGAACAAAGAATGTTTGTCAATGGCACTTGTAAGAAGGAGTCAGTGTGTTGATTTGCAGTAAGGTGCTTGTGTTATTGTGGAAAAGTAAAGCTGGGTTGAGTGGTGATATGGAGGAAGAAGTGTGTGTGTGTGTGTGCGCATGTGAAAGGTCAGCAGGCTGTTGTGAAATGTAGCAATAGTATTGGATGTTAGTAAGAATGGATAGTTGACCATACTGTACTACAGAGTGTTTTGTAGAAGGTGCTGATGTGTTGCTGTAAGAGCTATGGGCAGTCAGTCAGTCAGTCAGTCAGTCAGTCACATATGTTGTATGTGGAGCAAGAATGTGAATCAGCTTGTTTTGACATGCAGTAGTAATGGTAGTGGCTATTTTGTGCAAAGAGGTTTTGTTTGTGGTGAAGAACAGAAGTAGTTAGCCAATATGTGGTTAAAAGTTTTATTGTTTGCGAAGAAGGTCACACAATCATACACCAATGGCTGTTTCTGCAAAGAGAGACACAGAAGCAGAGTGTGTTGTCTTTTTCTGTAGTTTGTAATGGTCACAAGGTGACACAGGATGAATCACAGTTATTGTAACATTGATATTTCAGTTTGACCTCCCACCCGACTGTACTGTACAGTTTATTGGGTCACCATGGATCATGATGGTGTCTGATGATAAACAGGTGGTAAAGTGGTCATGTATAGCGCAACTGTGTAATGTGTACAGAAAGATGGACGATACACAGTTGTTAAAGTAGTCATGCGTGGTGTACGAAAGGAAAAGAAGAACAGACTGTATAATGTATATAAATGAATTGACAGCATATGAGTTGGTATGGTGTAGGGCAGGGGTGCTCAATCCTATTCCTGGCGATGGAGCTTCCTGCAGTGTTCAGTTGTATCTCATATGAAACACACCTACTTGTAATTATGAAGTGCTCCTCAGGTCGTAATAAATTGGTTTAGGTGTGTTTGATCAGGGTTGGAGCTGAAATCTGCAGGAAGGTGGATTGCCAGGAACAGGGTTGGTCACCTATGGTGTAGGTCATACTATTGGGGCCAATACAGCATCAATATTTGTCTTGGTGAAGTCCTGCACAGTGGTCAGAGGGATTTGGAGGCAATCCTGTTGGAGAATAGTGGTCAGATCAGTATGTGATGCTGGTGGAGGAAAAGGTGTGTTGAGTTGGAATGTAGCAGAAGTATTGGGCCTAGGGAATGCCATGATATTAGTGAGATAAGAGTGGTGTTAGTAGGTGTATTGTGCTTTGTCATATGTGCTAAATGCTGGTTTGCTGAGGTCAGGTGGTTTTTGGAGAGGCAAAGCTTTGAAAAGATGTGGAGTGTGAATGTATGCTCAGAGCTGGTCTGCAGTGGTGGTCTTCAGCTTGTGTGTGAGTGCAGAAATGCTTGGGTGAACCTATGTTAGTTGTGTTGGATTTTTGTCCTGCAACTAAGTGAGCAAAGTTAGATGGCCAAGGTGGTTGTTGTAGACTATTTAGGCAGGGTTTAGTTGGGTGGTGTGGTGGTTTTTTCTTTCCTCAATAATCAGCAAAGTCTGATGGTTTTGATTTCAGAAGAGTTCTTTATTGTCGACAACAAAGGAGACTTTTCAGGAGACCCCCAGTAGCATCTCTGCCTGAAAATTCTGCGTCATTAATGTTCTGGCCTACTTATTTACTCTTTTTGCAGCTGTTTTTCACATTGTTCTACATTTGTCACACAAGATCCAAACTAGTTTCAACCCCCAAAGTAAACCTGTTTACTATATATCTTGTTCTTCTATTCTTAACTGTTTCAACAGGTGTTGCTCTGTTTTCATGCATTTCTTGACACCTTAGTTGTTGACTCAGGCCATCTCTCCTTTCTAACTCTACATAGCATTTCTTGATTCTTCTAATGGTATATAAGTCTACAAGCAGATTATACACATACAATTTGATTATATAGGTTAACTTCACACTTTAAAGAATAAAAATCCACTTCAGTGGTAGGCTGTAATGTGGTGTAGGATGGTGTGAGGAGAAGTCATTTGTTAGACCTGATGGTAAGTTTTGAAAGGGTTTGATGGTGAGGATTTTGTGATGGATGTCCACTGTAGGAAGGATGAGCAGATCCTTTGTTATGTGGTTATGGTTATGAGTAAAATGCAATGTATAAGAGGTTAGATGATGCGATGACCTAAGTGTGATCATATTGTGAGTAGAAGTGTTATAATGTGTGTGTGTGATAGTTTGTCAATATGTCATATGATTTGTCTCCTCAGGATCTCCCCAGCCAGCTGAGAAGACATGGATGTGTGTTGAGTGGACCAAGACTTGTGAGTGGACGTGAACACTTGTAAGAGGAATTGACAGTTCAATTGTGTGTGTATTTGTAGAGAAGAAATAGTAGGCTTAAGCATGAGGGAGTGACTTGTACACTTTTTATTGGTTGCCAGAGAAGCACATGTCATAGATGTGGAAGACCTCAGAAGAGGTGCTTGGAGATAGGCTAACGCAGTCATGAGCTGATGGGAAGTGTGTTCAGGTGTGGAGCGAGGAGCAGAGTTCCAGGGCCAATGAGAAGTGAGCAACAATTGTTGAGCAGGCATCCCGTTGGTCAGACAGTGTCCGTTCAGCTGCCGCGTAATCAGGAGAGTAGTACTTGAGGAGCCAGTAGGTCTGGAGCGGCAGCGGAAGCGGCAGCTCTCTGGTGGCAGCTGTGTGGTGTTCATCCCTTACGGTGTGAAGACCGGCGGGGTAAAGACAAGGCGCGACAGTGCGCGACTCTAACTGCGCGACTCCAACGAGCAGACGACAATGGCAGAGGTACGTCTTCTTCTTCTGTTACTCTCACTCACAACTGCATTCCTTCACAGTTCCTACAGCTCACTTGTAAACCACTATCTCTTCTTACCTTTGCTGCCTGGCAGTCCTGCTCTACTTCCAATAAAATGCTTCCACATCAAATGCTCTCCAGTTCATTCAACCATGTCATCTACTGTTTCCATTCCTTCTTACTTTCACAACTATTTCTACAACAGGTCAAATGCTCGACTCAATTGTTGCCTCTGTTACATGCACTCCACCTATGCATCACAACATGTTCACTTACATCCACAACACATTCATGAACACACACACACACACAAACAAGCACAACTACTGACCTACTGCTGCATCCTGCACTGGAATCACTACAGCAATAACACAACCTCAAGCACACAATTACCTCTCAACAAATAAACCTAACCCCATAACAGCACAGACTACACCAACTCAAACCTGTAATAACACATCAATAAACTACTTCAAGCTGCCACGATCCACCTACTCACAACATGACACAACACAATCCACAAAAGGCAAGCATACACAACAGCACAACAGATAAACAACAAACATGCATGACAAAGGCCTAATGACAGAGAGGGAGGAGGGGGAGAGAGAGAGAGAGAGAGAGAGAGAGAGAGAGAGAGAGAGAGAGAGAGGAGGGGGGGGGGGGGGGGGGGGGCAGACAGAAAAAAGAAAGACAAAACAATAACAAAAAGTCATCATACTACTACCACTACTACTACTACTACTACAACAACAACAGGGGGGGGAGGAAACATTGTACACATGCCACTTTCAAAACAATCACCTATTGTACCTCCCATATATCTTTCAAACTTTACAACTCTCTACCACACCACATGCACACACTTCAGGACACAACCTCAATTGAATATCCTCACCCTTCACTGTATAGACCATTTTAATGTGACCTCATTGGCAAATCAATGTTTCCTACTTGTTCTCTAACTAATTCATAAACATAACAAGAGGCAATTCAATCAACACTTAAGATTCAATCAGCTATCATACACATTATTTCTCAATATGTGGACCTTTCAGGATTCTCAGAAGCTATGGAAATTACAAATGTAAACCACCAAATACATTAGGACCATTGTCATTGTTTACATCCCTCAAAATAGTCTATTCAACTCACAACAGCTTGCTAATTTGCCTTAACTCCACTCATTTACATCTTACTAATAACTAACTGCACATACACCACCTGCTCCACACCACCACCACTAGTACTACTACTACTACTACTACTACTACTACTACTACTACTACTACTACTACTACTTTCAAACAATCGCATCTTCACAGCCAACTGCACATCTAAACCACAACTACACTTTCTGGACACACACTTCTGCTCTAACCACACAATTTACAATGACCCAATCACTGAGATTCAACCCACAGAACCAAGGCATCACTACAGCTAAAGTCTGCCTAACAAGCCCACTACATCACCCATGAGCATTACAAATGGAAAGTGTCAATTACAGCATACTCACACTATGCTATCCCAACCATGCCCAGGCCCATTTCCCCAAATCATTTGACAAGTATGAGTGCTCTCAATCAGGCACAGGCACAGTTCACTTAGCCAGCTCTGGCCCAGTTGGAAGAGGTGTGCCAGAGCACAGTTCACTTGGCCTTTGTCGCCAAAGTAGACTTGTGTGTGAGTGCAAAATGCACCTGAGCCCAAAACGAAAAGCTACACATGACTTTTAAAAGACTGTTTGATATGGATGAATTCATCAATCATACTGTTTAATGAACACAAACTGTCGGATATTATGAAACACTCAAACCCCTCACTGCACAACAGCTGCACCTTCAGCAAAGCTTCCAATACCTGCAGCACCAGGACTTTATGATTATTTATGAACATCAAAAGTGGCTGATCTGTTCAGCCAAATATTTCACTGCGTGTCACCACATACCAAACCACTTCAACGATATAACTAAAGAAATCTCTACTGTGCTGAGCGAGAGCGCTTACTGAACAGCACATCATCGATGACATAAGCATACTCAGGCCGCAATGTAATGTGAGTGCAGGCCATCAGGGGAGACAGGGGGGGGGGGGGGGGGGAGGGGGAGGGGGGGGGGACAAGCATACTTTGGCCCAGTTCTAGGCAACTGTACATAGTGTGAGTACACCCTTAAACTCTGTTCCCATAACACAGACAGACACACTTTCAATGCCATCTCACTGCCCCAGCATCCCACTGTATACACAACCTGTTAAACCACACCATACTTAAAACAAAACTATACTTCTTCAAAAACAACTACACAACAAAATCCATCAAAAATGCTCCACACTACTTAGAGTCACTGCCTCAGCTTGCCACACACCCACTTTACACACAACTCCTATTCCGTAAATGCTGCACTCTTTAACACAATTTTTACATCAATGACTTCTGGTGCCGCAAGACTGTTGTAGTCTGCAAGTACTGCTCACCAGTGCTGCAGTTTATGGTTATAAAGTGCCAGCCATTCTACAGTGAACCACTGAATGACCTGTACTTGTACATCAGTGAGCAGCAGACAACCCACCCAAATGCTTTTCGCATCCTGGCTGGGGACTTTAACCATGCAGACGTAAAGAAAAAAATGCACCAGCACATGCACTTTCTAACCCAGGCCAATAACACACTGGAATTGGTTTACACCACCCAGAGAGAAACTTACACAGCTTTCCCCCTCTCCCACCTCAGTGCCTCAGACCACATACCTGTCTTGCTAACACCTGCTTACAGACCAATCATTATAGTCACCAAACCACTTTGCAAGGAGATAAAAGTGTGACCAGAAGGATCTTCAGAGGCTTTACAAAACTGCCTCAATGCCACAGAAACAATGGGATATGTTTAAGCAAGCTGCCACCCACAACAACAACACCACTGACCTCCAGGAGTATGCACAGACTGTTACAGCCTTCATCCACAAATGCACTGAGGATGTACCAGTCACCAAAGCCATCACAATCCATCCCAATCAGAAGCCATGGCTGACAGGACAGGTCTACAGCTTCCTGAAGGCTCAAAACATTGCCTTCAGAGCTGGAGATGAGGCCAGCCTAAAGACAGCTAGGGCAAACCTTTCCTGTGGCATCACAGTGCCTAGGAAACAATACTTCAGAGAACTAGCCCATCACTGTCATGACAGCAGAGACGCACAGAGTCTGTGGAGAGGAATACAGAACATCACAGACTACAAACCCCAACCACAGACCTGTGACAGCTCCATCTCTCTCTCTACTGAACAAGCAAAACACATTCTTCGCTCGTTTCAAGGGACAAAACAGCACCACTGCACAGAACATACCCCCTCCTCCTGGTGACCAGGTGATGACTCCGTCTCCAGACAGTGTGAGGAGGTCCCTCAAAAGGATCAACACACGCTAAACTCTGGGCCCTGATAAGATCCCAGGTTGTGTACTGAGAGACTGTGCATTACAACACACTAATGTCTTCACAGACATTTTCAACACTTCTCTAATTCAGGCTGTCGTTCCCACCTGTTTCAAAGCCACCACCATCATCCCAAAAAACTCCATCTCCTTCTCGCTTTAATGACTACCGTCCAATTGCACTGACTCCCATCATCATCATCATCATCATCATCATCATCATCATCATCATCATCATCAAGTGCGTTCAACAGCTTGTCATGCAGCACATTAAGTATATTCTGCCCCCCTCCTTGGACCCCTTTCCATTTGCATATCAGTCCAACCGCTCCACTGATGACACCATCTGCACTGCACTCCACTCAGCACTCACACATCTGGACAAAAAAGACTCCTACATCGAATGCTGTTCATACACTTCTGTTCAGCATTCAACACTGTCATCCCCCAACAGCTCACCCAAAAACTGCTCCAGCCTGGGCTCAGCACCTCTCTGTGTAACTGCCTGTTAGATTTTCTCACCAGAAGACCACAAGCAGCACGCATCACTCTAAACACTAGGGCCCCTCAGGGATGTGTGCTGAGCTCTATCCTCTTCACTTTGCTGACTCATGACTGTGCACCATCTCACAACTCCAATCTCTTCATCAAGTTTGCGGATGACACGACTAGTGGGTCTCATCAACTAAAGCAATGACACAAACTGCAGAAGCAAGGTGAGCCATCTGTCCGAGTGGTGCTGAGACATCAATCTCTTTTTGAATGTGGAGAACACAAAGGACATTGTTGTTCACTTCAGGAAAGCGCACACTCTGCATGCTCCTCTGACCATGAACGGTGCGTCTGTAGAGCATGTGAGCAAATTCCTGTGTGTACACATCACTGAGGATCTCTCCTTGACAAACAACACCACTGCACTGGCCACAAAAACAAACTCACAGCAGTGTCTCTACTTCCTCCACAAACTAAAAAGAGCAAGAGCACCAGCCTCAATCTTGTACACCTTCTACAGAGGCACAATTCAGAGCATCCTGCAGGAAACCTCTTCAACGCATAGTGAGGACAGCTGAGAAGATCATTGGTGTCCCTCTCCCCTCCCTCTAGGACCTTTACAACACCTGTCTCACCCAAAAAACCCTCTGCACAAACACAGCTTCTTTAGTCTGCTGCCATCAGGGAGGAGACTGCAGAGTCCCCAGGCCAGGACCAACAAACAGAACTGTATACTGTTGTATATATATATATATATATATATATATATATATATATATATATATATATATATATATATATATATATATATATATATATATATATATATATATATAAATAAATAAAATTCTAATTTCTTTCTAAAATTGCACTTTTTGTATTCATATTATACATTAGGCTACTAGGGCCTGACAGTTACCAATTTTCAATTCTCCATATGTCCTCTACATGTGCTTCAATTCACAATAAAGCTGATATTGACTTTGACAACCAAAGCAACAACTTCCTCATATAAAACCTATGCTGCGTCCCAATTCGCATACTATCCGTCCTAAATAGTATTTGAAAATAGAATTAGTATGTCCCAAACCATAGTATGTTCAAAAGAGTATGCCAAAGAATTGAAATTGAATTGAAATGTAAACAAACTACAAACATGATGGATGTGCGAGACCAACCGTCAAGTAGAGAGACTTCAGTAAAGTTGTTTTTATGACCAAATGGTCAACTGGAAAATATTTCAATTGCGTTTTCTGTGTTATATTTCATCAGCAGCAACAACAATACTGCACTTCTATAAAGACGTGTTTGGACATTAACGTCTGAAGGCATAATTAGTTAAAGACCCAAGGACATTTCTCTGCATGAAAGACTCGTGAATGGGAGATTAACATGCTGCTGCTTCTCAAATAAACTAGGAAATTAAAGGTGCAGTATGTAAGTTTGACACCCAGTGGTTGAACTAGGTATTGCACTCCTGGATCATAATAAAAGTACGCTGGGATGCCAGATTGTGTACAGGAGCGAGTGATTTAAACTGTGTTCTAAATAAAAGCAACGACACGCGATAGAGGGAATATTTTCCATATTAAAAGGAGTTTTTGTCCTAACCAACACCTCGAATTGATATATTAGAAATGGCTTCTATTTCTCACAGCTGAACAACAGAAACCTATGACAGCTAGATCACCTCAGGTAAGCCTTGTGTGCTTTATTCTGTGCTAAATGCTAACAATGCGAGTTTGAATGCATTTTACATGGCATTTGTTGCCATATACTGAAAGCAGAAAGTTCACCTCAGATCTTGAAAATACAATAAACCGTCTGAAATTGAACTTTAGAACTAAACACATATGAGTGATTCAGCATCTACATTGATGTTAAAGTGGGTTAACATGTATTAAATAGATTCTAAACCTTACCGTTTCGTGAGGGAGTGCATATTCTGTGCTTCTGAAAGGCTGTATTTACATTTCTGCCGTGTTTCGTCTGGTGCAAACGGCCAAATAGCTGATCACTGCCTCTCTCGTCACAGCGTGTTGTTAGGACACGCGGTTACAATGTAACCTGCTCACCTAATGTTTACGTTCGTAATATTTATGTAATTTGCTAATTAATAACCTCATGTGGAACTGCATCTCACTGCTGTTCAAACTGCCACAAACTTCTACAAAAGATTGCAGTTCTTGAAACAAAGTTACTTGCGATCCGACCAGAACTGCCGGAACATACAGGACTGCTTTATTGTGGACCGTCGCAGCCTTCAGCCGGTGAGTTCCATAAATTTACTCCAGCTACTGTTTTGAGGACAGAAAAACAGAATGAAACCATTGAAAATGAGCGAAACAAATGGCATAAACAGGGTGCGAGACCAAAGGGTACTCGCGGGGTCAGATCATACGCTGCTGCATTAGCGTGCTCTACCCCAAATACAGCTCGGACTCAAATACAGCTTCAGAACAGATATGAAGTTTTGAGTAATATGGGTGAAGAATCCCCAAATGCAGTCAGACAGAGATCGCATGTCTCAGCAGCTGATTCAGCATGGAACAGAGGCTCAAGGCCGACTAGACAGCGCCATTCTGCTCCGAGCGCACCTGAGATAAGAACACTAGTTGTAGGAGATTCAATAATCAGAAATTTTAGGAGCAGAGCTACAAAGACATACTGCTTCCCTCATGCAACAGTTTCTGATATAAACAAAGAACTAGAGGAAATTCTGAAAAAGCACGAGAATGCAAAACGGATTATCATCCATGTGGGGAAAAATGATATTCGGAAGGAACAGTCAGAACTGCTCAAGAAAGATTTCTGTGAGCTCTTGGAAACAGTTGATAGATTGAAGATTCAGTCATTTATCAGTGGACCACTCCCTGCAAGAGGGACAAATATGTTTTCACGGCTTCTTGGCCTAAATGTATGGCTGCAGAAAACATGTTACAGGAAAGGACTGAATTTTATTGACAACTTCAATCTCTTCTGGAATCAAAGACAACTGTTTACATCAGACGGCCTTCATCCAAACAAACTTGGTGCAAAAGTGCTAAAGGACAATATCTATTTCTCCCTCCATCATCCATCGGCTGTGTATGCCACTGAACTCACACACACACCTAGAAAATGCCTGAATGATCACAGGGCCTCAAATCAGCTCCCGAGTGGACTTGGGGCTGACGCATCACACAAGGACAGTGATAACGCTACGCAGCCAAAACAAGTACTATTGAAAGAGACACACTCACCTCCCCTGTGCTCAACACAAACAGACTGTGACGCATCAGAACAGCATCAAGTCTCGTCACTCAACAATGATCCTCAGGAAAACAGCCAGGAAAACTTATTTCAGCAGCCAGAATCTCCAGACCCACAGCCTCTGTCACCAGACACATTCTCACTGTCACCCTGCTCGCCTCTCTTGGGTTTTTCAAAAAAGATGGAGGAACTGGTGTATGCTGGAACTAAACTTTCACACTCCATTGCCGCAAGCCCCCAGCTATCAACCAAAAAGCGGCCTGCTCCACAACCGCCTCTGAGCCCACCTGGAAGATCCCTCCGACTTTTGCCACACCGCCAGGCCTCAACCAATGCCCCATCATCAGCTGGTGAACACAACAGCTCAGAGTGATGTGTGTCGGGGGCCTGCTTAGATAACAGTGTTTTTATCAAATGTTTACAGAACAAGCAGGAACCCAGTGTGGCTGTAGCCTCTACTCAGATATGTGTTATATTACGTGACAGAAAACCGAAGACTTCTTCAGGCCGTATAGCAAATCATTCAAATTTTGTGTCTATTAAATGTAATTCTGAGACTACTGTAGGGAAAACAGCTAAAACTGTTAAGTTAGCACTTTTAAACATCCGATCACTTAACAATAAGTCACTTTTAGTCAATGATTTTATCAACACAAATTGCCTTGATTTTATGCTTTTAAATGAAACTTGGCTAGATGACAGTTGTAGCGCAGCAGTTCTGAATGAAACAGCTCCTTTAAACTTTGATTATTTGAGTGTTTGCAGAGCTAATAGGAGAGGTGGAGGCATCGCTGCCCTATTTAAAGATGTCTATGAGTGTAAACAAGTGTCATTTGGTGACTATTTGTCCTTTGAATATCTGAGTATAGCACTAAAGGGTGCTCCACGCATTTTACTGATCATTATCTACAGACCCTCCAAAATATTCTCCAACTTTTATTGATGATTTTACAGAGTTGTTATCAATAGTAACCTCTGAGTTTGACTATTTTACTATTGCTGGGGATTTTAATATTCACATTGATAATCCAGAAATCAATGCTGTAAAAGAACTCATAACTGTGTTTAACACTTTTGATCTGACTCAGCATGTTCAAGGACCCACACACAATCGTGGACACACTCTTGATCTACTTATAACTAAGGGTCTACACATTTCATCGACTATTGTTAAGGATGTTGCACTATCTGATCATTTCTGTATTTTCTTTGATATATTGATCACTCCAGCCATTAAAGACAGATCTGTCTCTGTCAGAAAGAGATGCATAAATGAGAACACTAGTGAGCAGTTTATGAAGGCCATATCGCTAGCACCAAGCATATCTGCAGACTCTGTTGATTCTTTTCTTGATTTGTTTAACTCTAAAGTTAAGAATGTCATAGATGACATTGCTCCTGTTAAAGTCAGGAAGAGAACTGGGATGAAAAATGTGCCTTGGAGGAAAACAACAGCAGTTCTAATGCTGAAAAGACAGTGCAGAAAAGCTGAGCGTATGTGGAGGAAGACGAAACTAGTAGTCCACTATAATATCTATAAGGACAGTCTTCATGCTTTTAATGTGAAACTAAAAACCGCTAGGCAGACTTTCTTTTCAACCCTTATAAACAGCAATCTAAATAATACTCGCTTCCTCTTTGCAACGGTAGAGAGACTCACAAACCCCCCCAGTAGGATTCCCAGTGAACTACTCTCGGAAAGTAAATGTAATGAGTTCGCTCATTTCTTTACTGATAAGATCAATAATATCAGAAAGGCAATCAGCTCATCCAATCAGCCAAGTTGTGTCGAAGTCAGACAAACTCAACCACAACTTAAGAAATCAGACATTATGTCTGATTTCATGGCAATTAATGGTAAAATCTTAGAGGAGATCGTGCAAAGTATGAAAACATCAACCTGCAGTCTTGACACGCTCCCCACATCATTCCTCAAAACGGTGTTTAACTGTTTAGAAATGGATCTCCTAAAAGTGGTAAATGCTTCACTTCTCTCAGGGACTTTTCCAAACTCACTTAAAACTGCAGTTGTTAAACCCCTCTTGAAAAAGAGCAATCTGGATAACACACTATTGAGCAATTACAGACCGATCTCAAATCTCCCTTTCATTGGAAAAATCATTGAAAAAGTTGTTTTCAACCAGGTTAACACGTTCTTAAACTCCAAGGGGTGTTTAGACAATTTTCAATCTGGTTTCAGAGCACATCACAGTACAGAGAGCGCTCTTATAAAGATAATCAATGATATCCGCCTAAATACAGATTCAGGTAAACTAACAGTGCTGGTTTTGCTCGATCTTAGTGCTGCATTTGACACTGTCGATCACAGCATACTTCTGGATAGGCTGGAAAATTGGGTTGGGCTGTCTGGGACGGTCCTCAAGTGGTTCAGATCTTACCTTGAAGGGAGAGGTTACTATGTCAGTATAGGTGACCATAGGTCGAGGTGGACACCGATGACATGTGGAGTCCCACAAGGCTCGATTCTGGCACCTCTCCTGTTCAACCTTTATATGCTCCCTCTGAGCCAAATAATGAGAAAGAACCAAATTTCCTACCACAGCTATGCTGATGACACTCAGATCTACTTAGCCTTAACGCCTAATGACTACAGCCCTATTGACACCCTCTGCCAATGCATTGATGAAATGAACAGTTGGATGTGCCAAAACTTTCTTCAGTTAAACAAAGAGAAAACTGAAGTCATTGCATTTGGGAACAGAGATGAGGTTCTCAAGGTGAATGCGTACCTTGGCACTAAGGGTCAAACAACAAAAAATAAGGTCAAGAATCTTGGTGTGACTTTGGAGTCAGATCTGAGTTTCAATAGTCATGTCAAAGCAGTTAGTAAATCAGCATACTATCATCTCAAAAACATTGCAAGAATCAGATGCTTTGTTTCCAGTGAAGACTTAGAGAAACTTGTTCATGCTTTTATCAGCAGCAGGGTGGATTACTGTAACGGCCTCCTCACGGGCCTTCCCAAAAAGACAGTCAGACAGTTGCAGCTCATCCAGAACGCTGCGGCCAGGATTCTGACCAGAACCAGGAGATCAGAGCACATCACACCTGTCCTCAGGTCTTTACACTGGCTCCCAGTTACATTCAGAATAGATTTTAAAGTATTATTACTTGTCTATAAATCACTAAATGGCCTAGGACCTCAATACATTACAGATATGCTTACTGAATACAAGCCTAACAGATCACTCAGATCTTTAGGATCATATAAACTAGAAATTCCAAGAGTTCAGTCAAAGCAGGGTGAATCGGCTTTCAGCTACTACGCCCCTCGCTGCTGGAATCAGCTTCCAGAAATGATCAGATGTGCTCCAACATTAGGCACATTCAAATCCAGACTGAAAACACATCTGTTTAGCTGTGCCTTTACTGACTGAGCACTGTGCTACGTCCGACAGATCGCACTATTATGTTTTTCTCTTTTTTTTCATTCTTTTTTAACCTGTTGTAACACGTTTTTATATGTTTTTATCTGTTTTTTTTATTATCTGTTTTTTTTTTTTTTTTTTTTTTTCTTGTTTCTTTTATTCCTGTTTATGTAAAGCACTTTGAATTGCCACTGTGTATGAAATGTGCTATATAAATAAACTTGCCTTGCCTTGCCTTGCCCATACTGTTCTTTTTGGTCACGAACGCATGCTTTCAGAGTCTTTCTGAATGAATGAATGAAATGCGCTGTTTTCCAACAAGGCAACCCAGGGTGCTGACATATAATTGGCTAAACTGGCATCGTGCATATGAAATTTATCTAAACAAAGAGAGCGTTCCGGCACGGAAAACCCATTTTCAAAGCAGAATATCTGACTTCAGCATTGTTTTTCAGTTAAACAAGTATGTTCACTTGGGATGTTTCTTAAATATCTGCACACATATTATGGTATTTTTATGCTTTAGAACAGTCAAAAACTTACATACAGCACCTTTAAATATGAAAGTAATGTGTATGACGTGTGCATGATTGACAGGGCTCATAACTAAGCAACACAACAATCTGTTAACGAGGAAGTAGTAAGTCCTAAAGCTTACATACTCTTTTGTTACACACTCAAAAGTATATATATTTTTCCTTCACAAAAAAAGGACATACTCTTAGGGCATAGTATAAGTATGCCAATTGGAACACAGCACTACATTACATCAAAGGCCAAAACCTATTCTGATGCACGTTCAACTTTACTCTTCTCTTCACTCACTAATAACCACTCAAACAGACCACAAAACACAACACATCACCACAATACCAAAACAATGGGACTCGACCACAAACTTCAACTGCTTTTTCCTCACATTTCACTTACTACTACTACTACTACTACTACTACTATTATTATTATACAGCGCACAAGGACCTGTTAGGAAATAAAAAGTACCTTTTCAAAAGGCACCACCTCACTACCACCAGTCTTTACCAAACCAGCCGACGTTTCTGTGCAAAGTTTGCACAGTCTCCCCATGCTCACGTGGGTTTCCCCCAGGTCCCCCGGTTTCCTCCCACCATCAAAAAACATGCAGCCTAAGTTTGACTAATCCAAATCAACACCACAGACATGCTCCAACCAAGTTTTTATTTCTTTGAAGACCAACTACTATCTGCTCTTCAGTCACTATGACAGGGGAGTTCTCCAGAGCTCAAACTCCCCTCTCGCCTTGCAATGGGAGGGAGGCCCAAGCTCAAGGACCTTATGAGCTCAGGGCTCTCTCTCGGGACAGCATGCCAAACTACCTTCATAATCAATCCTCAGCTAAGTGAACTCTTCAAGTGAAATTTCATAAACTAATTTCAAGAGGAGCACATGATATGATTGAGCACGACTGGCTGCTCATCTGTAATCAGTAATAGTCCAATCAGAGTGATCCAAGCTTGCTACAAATGGATCGTTTTCTCCCTACTGCTCTTCATTTTGGAAGAATCCCCCCTCCCCCCTTCAACCCCATCTCCTCCTTTTCCTCCCTTTTCTAAGGGGGGGGGGGGGGGGGGTGCTCTCGAGACCTACCTGATCTCGGATCCCCTGATATGCTTCTTGACCGGGCGGGAGACTTGGGCTCAAGTATCTCCGAGCCCAGGGTTCTCTCCCGGGACAGCATTCCAAACCTGCTATAAACGCTAAGCATATCTAAGTGTGAACTCTTCAAACTATTTTCGACTTTCATTTCTGAGTGCATAGCCTTCTTTATGCCTATCAAGCACTACATCAACAGCAACTAACAATAATCAGATAAAAGCTCCACAGATACTTTCAAGTTTGCTATTTGCATTTGGAATCCATTGCTGTCAACTCTCAAGATGACATCCAAAGAGCTGTCGCTATCAGTCTAGCAAGCCATCATTTGGCTGAAAAAACAAAACAAAACTCATCAGAGAGATAACAAAAACATTAGGCAAGGACAAAACAACTGTGTGGAACATTCTTCAAACAAAAGAGCGCACCAGTGGCCTGAGCAATGCCAAAACACCTAAAAGACCACAGACACAACTGTGGTGGACAACCAAACAACTCTTTCCCTGGTGAAAAAATAAACATTCACAACAGTTGCCCACATCAAGAACACTCTCCAGGAGGTACTGTAGGTGTTTGTGTGTCAAACTCAGCAATCAACACAACACTTCACCTGAGCTTGTACAGAGAGAGGGTTCACCACATCATCTAAACCAGGGGTGTCCAAACTCGGTTCTGGAGGGCCGGTGTCCTGCATATTTTAGTTCCAACCCCAATTAGACACTACTGAACCAGCTAATCAAGCTCTTCCTATGTATACAACAAACTTCCAAGGAGGTGTGTTGAAGGAGGTTTGGACATCCCTGATCTAAACAATTGGCGAGCCTCAAAAACAGGAAGGCCAGATTACACGTCTAAAAAAGCCTTCAAAGTGCTGGAGCAACATCCTATGGACAGATCACACCAACATCAACTTCTACCAAACTGATGGGAACACAACATTATGGAGAAGGAAAGGAACTGCTCATGATCCTAAGCAGTGAAGCATGGTGGTGCTACTGTCATGCCATGGGCATGTAGGGCTGCCAATACAACTGCTTCTCTTGTATTTTTCATGATGTGACTGCTGACAAAAGCAGCAGGATCAATTCTGAAGCGTTTCAGCCAATATTATCTACTTATATTCTGCCAAATGCTTCAAAACTCATTGGTCAGCACTTCACAGAGCAGATGGATAATAACCCAAAGCATACTGCAAAAGCAACCCAACACTTTTTGAAGGGAAAGAAGTGGAATGTTATGGAATGGCCAAGTCAATCCCCTGACCTGAGTTCCATTGAGGATGCATTTCACTTGCTGAAGACAAAACTGCAGGGAAAATGCCCCAAGAACAAGCAGGAACTGAACACAGATGCAGTAGAGGCCTGGCACAGCATCACCACAGATGAAACCCAGCGTCTGCTGATATCTATGCGCTTCACACTTCAGGCTCTAATTCACTGCAAAGGATTCGCAACCAAGTATTATAAAGTCATACTTTGATTAAGGCTTATTACTCTGTTCCATTACTTTTGCGTTTAACAAGTGGAAGGCACATATGCAAACTGTTGTAATCCCTACAGCGTTCACCTGATATTGATGTAAATATCCTCAAATTAAAGCTGACAGTCTGCAGTTACAGCACAAAGAACCCGACCGTATGTCCACTCCAGCATACAGTAAAACATATCCTTTACAAAAGTTGAATGTTTAAGAGCCTACATTATATGATGACCTTAGTGTCATCCCTCTTCACAGTAACAAAAAAATAAAAAATAAACATCTCATTGCTTTTTCTGTATGCCAATAAGCTTATTTTACGCGGCCGCCATTTTTAAAGAACCAAAGCGAGGCTGCGGTGGGAAGAAACCCGGAGGTATAGGATCAGCACTGTAAACATTGCAACAACATGCTGTGTACTACAAACCTCCAGCTGCTGCCACGATTTCAAAACGCAGATATGGTGTAAACAACACTTAAATATCATTTAGTTCACTTTCATTTAGACAATTAAAAGCATATTAGGCATCAAACAACGTCAACGTCTCTCCTCCTGGGCTTCAGTTCATGGCAGCAGGTAAACACAGTGGGGGCTTCCCTGCTTGCTTCAACCTATGTAACCCGGTGAGCAATAAAACAGCGCAGTCCTCTGTAGCACACCCTCGTGTGGTCTTTAATAGTGTTGTCCCGGTACTGAATAAAAAAAAACATCCATCTCCTGCTAACATTTAAGCGCCGCTGAGCACGTTCTTAAGCAGCTGATTTGCCATATTCACCAGTGCTCAACAGAATTGACTGTGATTGGCCGGGAATGTAATCAGTTCACCGCACTTCACTGAGTGCAAACACAGATGCACGAACACTGGAGTGTTTTAAAGCTGCAAAGATCAGCCGAGTCATCAGCGGATCGCTCGTCTGTGTTTTCACTGGGTAAACAGCGGTGAAGTCCGGTGAACTGATGACCTCCACGGCCAATCACAGTCCTTTCTGTTGAGCGTGTGAACTCCATGGCAAATCAGCGCTGTTGCATTCAACAGTGCTTATGTTAGTGGGAAATTGACGGTTTCTATACATTTCAGTAACGAAATTCAGTATCTTCACAGGTCTAATATTGTGATAGAATCAGTTCATTACCTTGAGTTTGATAAATTGCAGCTAAAATGTTTGTTTGGAAAAGAAAACATTAGCAAACTAGTGCCATTTCCTTTAACTTAGCTGAAAATGAGGTCTGATATACTGTTTTATTTTCACTTTCCATTCAGAATGGACCTTCGAGTCACTCGGAAGACAGTGAAATGATATATTTGTGCCGCTTTCTCTTCGCTCATAAGATTTACAGCCGGGTACACAATATTCCTCTGTGACTCAAGCGATACTTCCAGCTTTCTTCCCACCGCAGCCTCGATGTCACTTTTTTAATGGCGGCCATGTGAAATCAGTCTATAGATTTCTTTCCGCAGGATCTACCTAACCAGGTCAAAGGTCAAGGAGACCTCTTGAGTGGAACTTTACTGGAGGATTGGAAACAACAGTCTTATCCTGACTTATTTGCCATTTCACATGTTTCTTCTTTCTAAGTCAATTCTTCATATGCAAGCATATGATACACTTTCTATGTTTTAGCAAACGGTCAGTTTCAATGTACATTGTACCACTTTTTATAAAATGGCCGACAACAAACTTTGAAACCTTCAGTATGGAACAGATTGTTGACGGTCTGTCTGTGTGTGTGTATGTACACTATGAACTACAAACTGGCCTACACAAAGGACGTATGTGGGAAAAGTTGATGGGTGAACTCAACTCACCCTCTCCAGCTCCTCCACCCTCCCCTCCAGGACTTGTGGGTGCACCACCGCTGCTGTCCATGTCAATGTCTTCCCTCTTCATCACTGGGCACAAAACAAAACACTAAAATAATTACATAAATAACACTAACTAACATCGAACGTACTCACTTTTAGGCTTCAACATGTCCACATTTCAACTGTACAACAGAACCTATAAGGGCTCATGCTAAATAACTACTTGGCTACTTCCCAACCCGCTCTTTAAGATCTCAAAACTCAGGCCTTCTAGTAGTAGCAAAGTCCACTAAAACAGGCCAAGCCTTCTCATTTAAGGCCTCTAAACTCTGGAATACCCTTCCTGATAATGTCCAAGCCTCAGACACACTTGTCTCACTTCAAAACTACGTTAAACACCTGTCTTTTTACTTAACCATACACACGTCCATGCAGGCGAGTGGGCTTGACAGCCACCTATAGGACACACTCCTCCTGTCTTAATGCACCGCACATTCTGTTACATATACTCAGATGCTTTACATGTTTGTTTCTTTATATAACTGCTGTTTTCATTTATAGCACCATTCTTGCGCTGATATTTCAGATCTCTTTTAAATACATTATGAACTGCAGCTACGATAAATTACTTTCTGTGTTCTCTATTTCCACCTGAGGACGCCTCTAGAGATTGTGCAGCACCACCGATGTGATCCAGAACCTGTGAAGACACAATGCCAACCATCAATGACCTCAATGACAACACATACAAAGACATGATGCCAGACACTTCTACAGGTATTCAAACGCTCCACGTTTTGCTGAAATATGCTACTTTTACAGCTCTTCTGCAGTTACGTTGTTAGTATTATCTGACCTATTATATGAAAATTATATATTTTTTGAACAGCTTAACACAGTACTGTGTAAAAAATGTTACTTCTAATAATGCAAATGTATTAATTCTCTTTTTTTTAATAATCCCACTTCATTAAATGTATTCTTATTATGTGTTCTTATGATTTTAATTCATGTCATTCATCTATTTATTTATTCTACCAACAACGTTATATTTTTTAATGTTCCACAATAAGTTTGTGTATTTGGTTTTTTTTTTTACATTAATTTTCTTCTGAAGTTAAAACTAAATCCAACAAATGTATTTGGCTAAATAAATACCAGAGTATGCCAAATGAAGATAAACATTCTATATGCACTGCATTATTTCAAAACAAAAACACAGTGTGTTTCTTATTATTTTGAGGAAAATAACTACACAGTTCATTACAAACACATCTATGTTTCTACCTTTGTATTGTTTCTATCTTTTTCCCATAGCTTTATTCTCCATATATAGTCATAAATATTTTATATTTGTTTTTACTTGTATACCATCATTTGGATTCTTCTTCACAATAAATAAATAAATAAATAAATATATATATATATATATATATATATATATATATATATATATATATATATATATATAGTGCTCAGCATATACTACTTCACCCCTTACAAACATCTTGTCAAATAATAATTTCTATAATGTGTTTTACAGTAATGTATTCAATATAAATCTGGAACCAATCTAACAAAACAACAGTCCAATTTATACACCAACATTTATGTGTTAAGAAAAATATTTAAACTTTTACAAAAACTCCAACAATCAGGAGTTACAAAAAATCTACAATTTGGTGGACATTTTCTACTACTTTTAACTTTTATTTATATATTATAAATATATATATTACATGAATTTAAAATGTATTATGTTTCGATTTCTAAAGATGTTCTGTGACAGATTAAACAAAGTACATCTATTTTTCAAAAAGGGGTCGTCTCACACATGCTGAGCAATGTATACAGTTCAAGTCAGTATTATTTGCCCTATATTTCTTCTTCAAAAATTTCCCAATTCATATTTAGCAGATTAAAGATTTTTTTCTGACTATTACCTTTATCTTTTTCTTCTGGATAAAGACTTATTTCAGCTACAGTACATGCATTTTAAGGTCAGTATTACTTTTTTCACATTGTCTACAAAACAAACCACTGTTGTACCCTAACTTGTCTAATTAACCTAGTTAAGCATTTAAAAATCACTTTAAGCTGAATACTAGTGTCTTGAAGAATATCTAACTACATATTATGTGCTGTCATCATGACAAAGATGAAAGAAATCGGGTATTACAAATACTTATTAAAACCTACATTTACAAATGTGTTTAAGAAAATAAATACTGGGGAAATATATTAAACAGTTACAATTTAACAGGAGGGCAAATAATTCTGACTTCATTGTCTTTGTTCTCCATTTCCACCTGGAGAAGCCCATCCCGAGGCCTCTAGAGATTGTGCAGCACCATTGATGGGATTTAACACCTGTGAAGATACGATGCCAACCATCAAGCCCAGGAGGGCATCTGCATCTTTAGAAACACAAACCGGTGTGCTGCAACACTGACCACAGCATTCACTGACAACTCAAGTTTGATCAACCATCACCACTAACACTTCACAATACGGTTCTTCATGCATTTACTAACATGAAGGATGAAAAGCACATTACAGTATTTCTTCATTGGTTTGTGCATTAACTAATCTTAACAAGCTCGCATTCGGATGTCAATAATGCATTAGTAAATGTTCATTAATAAATGCAATACAAGTATTGTCCATAATTACTTCATGTTAGTAAATACAGTAACTCATGAAACCTTACTGTAAAGTGTCACACCGTCACCAAGCAAACATTATGCACATTGTAATGTCATAATACAGATAATAAAGTTATTGGGGGTCAATGATAAAAAAATAGGAGATTATAAATAGATTCATATAAACAAATCTCAGGTACATTACTGTTGTTCATCAAATCATTCTGATTTGCATTACAGTTGTACTTAATGGTTGAGAATGATATAAAATATTAAACCATTATAATAACTAATGTTAACTAATTACAATATGCTACATCACATAAACATATGAAGAGTTCAGATGCAAAAACCTAAGTGCAGTCTAAAATTTACATCGAAAATAAATGTTTCTCTCAGCCTCCTTTGTTTATGTTCAGATATTTTACTTTCAAGACCAGGAAAAGGACTTATTCTGTGCAATAAAAGTCATATTACTGAACTTACACACAGGAGCCTGATAAAAACGCTCATTTTAGAGGAAAATTTCAGACGGCATTTGGAGGTTTTTGCATCTAAACTCTTAATACACATATAAATAAATATATATACACATATACATACATATATATATAAATATATATAAATAAAAGGGCTGAACAATATATGGTTTGAGCATTGACATCACAATGTGTGTATCTGCAATAGTCACATCACACCATTACATTTTTTATAACAGATTAAAAGATAAACATTTCATTTGATATAATTTTCTATTATTTGTAATGTAATGTGTGTATTTATATAGTGCATTTATTGTGTATGGCCATACACCCAAAGCGCTTCACAATCATGAGGGGGGTCTCTCCACACCACCACCAGTGTGCAGCATCCACTTGGATGATGCGACGGCAGCCACAGGACAACGGCGCCAGTGCGCTCACCACACACCAGCTATAGGTGGATTGAAGAGACAGTGATAGAGCCAATTCAGTGGATGGGGATGATTAGGAGGCCATGATTGGGCAAGTGCCGATTGAGGGACTTTGGCCAGGACACCGGGGTTACACCCCTACTCTTTACGAGAAGTGCCATGGGATTTTTAATGACCACAGAGAGTCAGGACCTCGGTTTAACGTCTCATCCAAAAGACAATGATAACCATGTTCTTTTACAATTGTTCAATTTCTCTGTTTATTAATTTATTATTGCGTGTCATTTATTAAAATGTATGCAGATGCACTGCAAAGACGTTCACTTCATCCCAGTCGATCTAAATGTAGGAAATCTGTCCAATTACAGCGATTCAAATCATCTGCTGACATTTCATTCACATCACAGCGTCAGATTTTTCCAATATTGTGCAGCCCTAATATATCAAATACTGCTCAAAACTATAAGAATAACAAACAAGAGAACATTTGTACATGAAAATTACAACAAAATACAACACTTATATCAGAAATAAAAGCACATGGAGCAACAGCGATGAGGAGAAGCAGGCTTGACTTTATTTACTATAAACTTGAGTACACGCAAAAAAATATAATAATTACAATCAGTGCACTTCTGAATGGACTCATTGTGCCTCAAACACATGTAATGCTTTAATAAACAGTCTGAATTAGTTTGCTTGCGTTTGTCTGTCAGGAATGTTAAATTGAAGCAACATAAGAGAGTCAAACGCCTGTGTGTTCAGATAAACGCTCTCCTCACGTCTGCTGCTCCACTCCCTGTCGGCCTCAGACTGCGCCGGCCTATAGGAGCACTCATTCCCGGGAGTGGCCCAATGGGGTGGAAGCGTGGGCGGGGTAGGATGACAGGCATCTGGTCATAGTCTCCGCCAATGATGCCAGGGGGGTAGAGTGGCAGCGGTGCCGGGGGTGATGGGAAGGGGATCAGAGGGCTGAAGGGAGGTGGATAAAAGCAATGTCTGCCCCGCCGACCCGCCTCCTTCCTCTGCCTGTACTTCTGCTTGTACAGCTGAGGAACACAAACAACATTAAAGGCCACATATGATGCAACGTCTGTGGGCACAGGCTACTAAATCAGCCACACGTTGCACAATATGTCACTAAAGACTTATCTTACATCTTGTAAAAGAGCTCAAATGGGAGCCCTTTAATATTTCATTGAATAAAATGTTCATTTGTAGCTATTGTTGTTGTACATAAACATAATAGACTGCATAAATGATTATAATAGATCAGCATAAATGACTTCACCCCCTTTTAAGAATGAATATCTTTATCCATTTCTCAGTACATGTAGATAATATTCGATGCATTTCAACAATGCACATTTATTAAACAGTTACATCTATTGAAATAAGACTTTAGTCACTGAACATCTTTAGGAATACAAAGATAATACATATAAACTATGTACTGTCTGGATGGTTTAATGACATTAATTGTATAAGGCACAAAACTTTACTTAGATATTCGGATGCTCATATGCTTGCAAAGACTGCTATAAGCAATGAGAAGAAACATAGGAACGCTTTCAACACAGATCGAACAGGTCAAGGACAACGTACTGAAGTGGCTCAGTTTTCTGCTGACAATAAAGAAATGGTCCAGATGACACTTCTAAGCAACTATTACAATCGGAAACTGGAAGCAGCCTGTGTGAGCGTTATCTTCCTATGACCTTGGAGGACAAGACTCCTGGAAGACTGGCCGAATGCTGATGTAATAGAAGAAATGCTTTGCTATGTTTGTATTCAAATGCATCACTCTAGAGAGAGAACACAAAGGGATTTCTTCTATGTATTAACAGATATTCTCAAGTATACAGGCTGTGCAGAATTATTAGGCAAATGAGTATTTTGAGCACATCATCCTCTTTATGCATGTTGTCTTACTCCAAGCTGTATAGGCTCCAAAGCCTACTACCAATTAAGCATATTAGGTGATGTGCATCTCTGTAATGAGAAGGGGTGTGGTCTAATGACATCAACACCCTATATCAGGTGTGCATAATTATTAGGCAACTTCTTTCCTTTGGCAAAATGGGTCAAAAGAAGGACTTGACAGGCTCCGAAAAGTCAAAAATAGTGAGATATCTTGCAGAGGGATGCAGCACTCTTAAAATTGCCAAGCTTCTGAAGCGTGATCATCCAACAATCAAGAGTTTCATTCAAAATAGTCAACAGGGTCGCAAGAAGCATGTGGAAAAACCAAGGCGCAAAATAAACTGAGAACTGAACCATGAACTAAGAAAAGTCAAGCGTGCAGCTGCCAAGATGCCACTTGCCACCAGTTTTGCCATATTTCAGAGCTGCAGCATCACTGGAGTGCCCAAAAGCACAAGGTGTGCAATACTCAGAGACATGGCCAAGGTAAGAAAGGCTGGAAAACCACCACCACTGAACAAGACACACAAGCGGAAACGTCAAGACTGGGCCAAGAAATATCTCAAGACTGATTTTTCTAAGGTTTTATGGACTGATGAAATGAGAGTGAGTCTTGATGGGCCCGTGGCTGGATCGGTAAAGGGCAGAGAGCTCCAGTCCGACTCAGACACCAGCAAGGTGGAGGTGGAGTACTGGTTTGGGCTGGTATCATCAAAGATGAGCTTGTGGGGCCTTTTCGGGTTGAGGATGGAGTCAAGCTCAACTCCCAGTCCTACTGCCAGTTTCTGGAAGACACCTTCAAGCAGTGGTACAGGAAGAAGTCTGCATCCTTCAAGAAAAACATGATTTTCATGCAGGACAATGCTCCATCACACGCGTCCAAGTACTCCACAGCGTGGCTGGCAAGAAAGGGTCTAAAAGAAGAAAAACTAATGACATGGCCTCCTTGTTCACCTGATCTGAACCCCATAGAGAACCTGTGGTCCATCATCAAATGTGAGATTTACAAGGAGGGAAAACAGTACACCTCTCTGAACACTGTCTGGGAGGCTGTGGTTGCTGCTGCACGCAATGTTGATGGTGAACAGATCAAAACACTGACAGAATCCATGGATGGCAGGCTTTTGAGTGTCCTTGCAAAGAAAGGTGGCTATATTGCTCACTGATTTGTTTTTGTTTTGTTTTTGAATGTCAGAAATGTATATTTGTGAATGTTGAGATGTTATATTGGTTTCACTGGTGGAAATAAATCATTGAAATGGGGATATATTAGTGTTTTGTTAAGTTGCCTAATAATTGTGCACAGTAATAGTCACCTGCACACACAGATATCCTCCTAAAATAGCTCAAACTAAAAACTACTTCCACAAACATTCAGCTTTGATATTAATGAGTTTTTTGGGTTCATTGAGAACATGGTTGTTGTTCAATAATAAAATTAATCCTCAAAAATACAACTTGCCTAATAATTCTGCACTCCCTGTATCAGACACTAATTGTTACTTTGCTGTGTATTTACTGAAAGGGATGTCTATGTATTAACAGATATTCCCAAGTATATCAGACTTTGATAGCTTAAAACATTAAAGGCTGGAGCAGACAGGCCAGCAGGGCGCTTAAACTGACTTCTGTATACTGGATGTCTTAGGCTCTTTATTCTCAACGGAGGATAAAGTAAAGGATTTTGTTATTGTGATTGTTTTATTCTTCTTTTTCACTGGATTATTTTATTAATTTTCTCCACTGGAGTGGACATTGGCTTCATTTGCAGAACCCATCAAGATATCTTGTGTGGTAAGGTATGAGTCTGATGTACTCCTTCAACAACATTACAATATAAGGTCCTAAACAAAACTCTAGCTAAGAAATATAGCCAAGAGAGGATTCTGCTTTCTTTATTTAATTAGGGTATTAAATAAAGGCATCCAGTACCCTTACTACATTTCACCTGCATTTTATTCCTTTATGTTTCTTTTGATTTTCCCAATTGATTAAATCTAAATGTGTAGTAATGTTTACACTGTGTAATCTTTTGTGACTGTGTTTAAACCGTGATCTTCAGTGGATTTGTTGGATTACTTGATCAGTTTTGTCTGCGCTACTGCCTAATCTAATATATCTGCACAAATATGTTACTGTAAAGCATCCTGGAGAACATATTTATGTAAAACAGAGATCTGTGAGGGGTGAAGTCATTTAACCAGCCTTTACAGATCATTAGTAAAGTCAATATAACTGAGATCTGTGTGTGTGTGTCTTACCTCTCTCCAGTCCGTGTCTCTGTGCTGATGTCCAGCCAGAAAACTCACTACAAAACAACACAAAAGAAGACAACACTCAGTTACTCCTGCACACTGGGTCTACTTCTGCATGTACACAGATGTATGTGTGTGTGTGAATGAGTGTGTAAATGTGTAAGTGCATGCATGAATGTGTATGTGTGTTTATTAGGGATGCACAGATGCTGAATTATTCAGATACGGTAACCAGATTATGTGTACATGTAAGAAATGAGCCCGCCTCGACCCAACGTCCACTCTAAATGGTGATACACAAGACAAGTTCTCTCTGCATAATTTGAGATGATCACATCTTGAGTGAATGGGGATGGGTGTGGGGCAAAGACAACCATCATATACAGTGGAAACTGCATTAACATACACAAACACAGCTGAACACAAAGTATGACTGTGTATTTTCAGACTGCTATGCTGAATAAACATCGTCATTGAGATCTTCTACATCAGTGGTTCCCAACCTTTTTTTGCCTGAGACCCCCTTTTCCCTCAGAAAATATTGTAAGCCCCCCCCCCACATTTAATGATATTATCGCTCGTATAAGTTTGCAGTAGGTATGACAAAAAAAATGTTGTTTTCAAGCAAACGGTGTGTTTATTACTATATCTAGATACGTTTACGCACAAATAATAGCCTAATGTAAAATATAAAAGCAGAACATCAGTGGGCCGTTTGTATTGGGTACACCTTGCGGTATTGGGGATGAGTCGTCTGCAAATGTCCTATTAATTTGGACCGCCTCATGCATTCATTAGCAAGAAATTTCCCGCAAATAATGCACTGTGGCTGTGTCAGGGACTCCGCTTTGAAAAAATGGGATTAAACCATAGTTCAGGTAACTCTCCTGGTTTTTCCTGCATTTCGTGTTTTCAGTATTGCTAGTGCTGTGACCCTGTGAAATGTTTGAAGCTTCTTCACCTGGGTCCAGTATGTTTGGGTCATTATTATAAGCTGCTGAAGGTGAATCGGTGAGACTGTTTTCCTTGTGGGCCGGGATCCCCCTGTTGGGAACCGCTGTTCTACATCCTCCTCGTTTTTCTTACAATGTTTGTGCTATTTCTGTGCAGAATTTTGTACAAAAGCTGCAGATTTACACTGAAAGATTTTGAAAGTATAGCAGCTAAAAACTTAACATAAATATTTAGATTTTAAGGTTCACAATGAAAATCCAATTACAACCACTTACACATCTGTTGTAAATCAATCATATTACATACATACAAGTCTACATACACTCTAAAAAAAGGAACATGGCTATTTTTAAAAAAAATGTCTGATGGTAAATCACACTAAACCTTTACTATTTTAGGTCCGTTAGGATTACCTACATCATTTACATTTGCTAAATGCCAGAATAATGAGAGAATTTTTGTTTTGTTTTTTTGAGAATTTTTGATTCATTTCTAGTCAGTCAAAAGTTTACACACATTTCCTTGGTATTTGTTTAGCTTTGCTTTTAAACTGTATAACTTTGGTCAGATGTTTTGGGTCTCCTCCCACAAGCTTCTCACAATAGTTTGCAGGAATTTTGGCCCATTCCTCCTGACAGAATTGGTGTAACTGAGTCAGATTTGTAGGCTGTCTTGCTCGCACAAGCTTTTTCAACTCTGCCCACACATTTTCTATAGGATTGAGTTCAGGGCTTTGTGATGGCCACTCCAAAACATTCACTCTGTTGTCCTTAAAGCACATTTGAACTCATTTGGCAGTATACTTAGGGTCATGGTCTGTTTGGAAGACCCATTTGTGGCCAAGTTTTAATTTCCTGGCTGATGTCTTGAGATGTTGCTTCAGTATTTCTACATAATGTTCTTTCTTCATGATGCCATCTATGCTGTGAAGTGGACCAGTCCCTCCTGCAGCAAAACAGCCCCACAACATGATGCTGCCGCCCCCATACTTCACAGTTGGGATGGTGTTCCTAGGCTTGTAAGCTTTCCCCTTTGTCCTTCAAAAGTAACACTGGTCATTATGGCCAAACAGTTCAATCTTAGCTCCATCAGACCACAGGACATGTCTCCAAACATTAGTCTTTCTCCCAGTGTAATTTAGCTAATTGTAATCTGGCTTTTGTGTTGATTCTGGCTTGTTGATTTTCCCATGTTGTCACACAAGGAAGCAGTGTGTTTGAGGTTTTCCTTAAATACTATTCTACAGTTGTGCCTCCAATTAACTCAAATGTTGTCAATTAGCCAATCAGAAACGTCCAAAACCTTGACATCATCATCTGAGCTTTTTCAGAGGCAGAATAATCTTATTGTATGTAAACTTGACTTTTAAGAAAAGTTAGAACAATTTCTCCAACAATATCTCTCTCATTATTCTGCTGTTAAGCAGAACAGAAACAAATGTGATGATCCTAACTTACCTAAAAGAGGAAAAGTTTACTCACATTAACATCTGACTTTATTTTAAATGGTGATGTGCCTTTATACAGTGTATGGAAACTTCTGCTTTCAACTGTATATATTCAATAATATTACTGAAATGAATATTAACGCATTTACAGAAGCAAATTAATTAATAATGGCCTTAAAGATCTGTGGATTTCTGTGCACGCTAATTATGAGGGCCTATCCATAACCTTAAAGATTTTTTTTTAGATCACAGGTGCCAAACTCAGTTCCTGGAGGGCCGCAGCTCTGCACAGTTTAGCTTTAACCCTAAATAAACACACCTGATCAAACTAATTGAGTCCTTCAGGCTTGTTTGAAACCTACAGGCGAATGTGGTGAAGCAGGGTTGGATCTAAACTGCAGAGCTGCGGCCCTCCAGGAACTGAGTTTGACACCTGTGTTTTAGATTAATGACTTTTCCAGTTCATACTGGAAAGGAACCTTTGGCATACTTTTTTCAACATATTACACACAAATTATTTTTTCTAATACTATTTTAGCATGTGAATTATGACGCAGTATTTGTTTTTCCTACTATAGAAAATCAATAGTTGCACGTTTTCAGCATTCTTCAAAATATCTTCTTTTGTGTTCAACAGGATAAAGAAACTCAAAGGTTAGGAAACACTTGAGGGAGAGTAAATAATGATCCATTCATTTTTGCGTGAACTAAACCTTTTAAAAAATAGCATTTATCAGCCGATATCGATATGGCCGCTGATATATCATGCATCGTATAGTGTGTATGTGCGCATTTACCCCTGAAGTCTCTGTGCAGCATGTGTCTCCAGAGCGAAGCATCATGGGTAGCGGTGTTCAGGTGTCGACACACAGCCGACAGCGAGATGAGAGATTGAACGTCCAGCAGACGCAGCAAACGCAGCAGCAGCTCAGGAGGAAGAACAGGCAGACCGAAGAGCAGCGGCAGACCCAGAGCTATACACACACACACACACACACACATATATATATTAAACACTCTGACGGAGCCATGTGAACAGTAAACTCACACACACAGACTCACCCTGTCTGGCAGTGGCCATGAGCGGATACACCAGCTGATCTCTGACCAGGCGAGAGAGTCGGCGCAGATCTCTGTAGACCACACCTGAGCTGCCGCCTGCACACACACACATACATATATACATGCACAGGTACACAAACACAGGTACAATATGTGCACATACATAAACACAAAATCACACACACAGGTATACATACACATACAACAACAACACACGAAAATAAAGTCAGAAGTGAGCGATGGCCTGTCGTTCAGTCATTAATCCTGCTGTTTTTACAGATGTGATGCATATGTGTGTGTGTGTGTGAGAGAGAGCTTCACCTGTCCACTCAGCTGTCACATACTCGTCAGGTTTGAGCAGCAGTTTGCGGGAATTCTCCAAACTCGTCTCCATCTTCAGGACAGCTGATCAAAAGGAAAAACAAGATTACTTTTATTCCCCCATTGGCAGATTATTTTGCTTGTTTTAAAGAAATTTTCACTCATTATTTCGGAAAACACAACGATATTTTTGGCTTGTCGGGAAAATGTATAATATGTATAAAAATATATATATATTTCACCATTAATGACCAGAGTTTGACCCATGGGCACCGCCACCACCGACACCAGGCTGTTCTCCAGCAGAGGGTGGACATACTGCAGTCTAAACACACCCCCTGAGGCCTGCCAGCCAATCGGCATCTCCCCAGAGCTCACAGCCCCGCCCTGAAGCAGAATAGACACTGAGTACATTTTCATTTTTGGATGAACTATCCCTTTAAGATATGAAGAACGTCCCACAGGTGAAACGTGCTACTGTGGACACACTCACCTGTGGGATGAAGCCAGTCTCCAGCAGCAGCAGGTGCAGCGTCAGCATTAGGCAGTCAAAGGGGCTTCTGCAGGTGGAGGAGTCCAGCAGACGCTCCAGAGCGAGAGGGAGGAGACCGTCTTCAGCCTCACAGCAGAGCAGAGGAGGAGGAGCAGCGGCACACACACACTCCTGCTGCTGATCCATACACTCCTGCTGAAGATCTACACACTCCTGCTGCTGCTGCTGCTGATCCTGATCCACACACTCCTGCACATGCTGCTCCATCACACTGCTGCTACTGCTGACGTCTGATCCACCAGCCTAAAACAAACACACACACACACCCTGAGTCATGGCTTCAGGCCGTATGACATTCTGTTTTCATTTTCATGGCTTGTAAGATAACCCCAGCAGTGCAGTTTCAGAGCTCTGTGAAGCCCGTCTGATGATTCCTCAACTCTGTTTCAGGGTTTAAATGAAACCTCACAAAGGGTTTCATTAAAAATGATGTACTCAACTGAACACACGATACAATACAGTCAATTGTTATATTTCATTTCAATAATTACAATACTTACAAATAAAGTTAGTTTTTTCGGTTTCATGATTTAAAACACTTCTAGTATATGGATAAAGCACATGTACACCTATGCTAGTACACAAAATGCTAGAGCAGCCTCTAAAGAGAGGAAGACCTCAGCCCATAGAGACTCATTTTTTGCAGACAGGGAGTCGAAGAATTAGTCTCCCACTTCAGGGGCGTCCCCTTGGCCACCCCAGTGTAAACTCTGGCCACCCCAATATAATCTTGCTGTTGATATTATTAATTTAAATTTACTTACATAAATTCACTATTTTTCAATAAATAAATAGCAGCCACTAAATTATTGTGGATTAATTGGTGCCACTGACGTAGCTGATTCACCGCCCCTCCCCCTCTCTGATCTTCATTGACAGCCCGCACACGCCTTCAATAGACAGCGATGGCAATTCAATATTTACCTTAAGGTACATCAATAGAAGAAGCTGTATTAATAATATTGTGGCTCAAAAAGGAATATGGATAAATGATATTATTAGGGTCTGTATAGTGAGTGTAATGTCTTTTGTTCAGTTTGTTTTATTAACTCATTCATTAATCTTCATTAATTTTAGACATGGCATATACTGTATGCTGTACAATAAATGAATGTGAGACTGAAAAGTTATTTATATATACGAGAAGTGTTTTTATACTAAAGAATGACTTTTTTTGGTTTGCAAATGTACTTCTCTCAATTATTTCAAGGAATAAATTGCAATATTTCAAGAATAATTCATTAAAATCACATCATTTCATTTACCAGAAACAAAAATACAACATTACACTGAATTTTGTGTGTGTGTGTGTGTGTGTGTGCCACCCTAAGATTTGGTATGGCCACCCCCTAAGGGTGTACTCACACTATGTACAGTTGCGTTGAACCGGGCCAAAGCACACTTGTCCCCCCTCACATCTCCCCCGACGGCCCTCACTCACATTACATTCGGGCCTGGGCACGCTTACGTCATCGATGACGCGCTGTTCAGTTTGGGAAGAGAAGCCCTCTCGCTCAGCACAGTGGAGATTTCTTTAGCTATATGGTTTAAGTCGTTTGATATGCGTCGACACGCAGTCAAATATTTCGTCAAACAGATCAGCCACTTTTGACGCTCAAAGTCCTCGTGCTGCAGGAATTAGGAGGTTTGCTGAAGGCGCTGCTGTCGTGCAGTGAGGGGTTTGCGTCTTTAATAATCTACGACAGTTTGCTCTCATTGAACAGCACGAATGATTAATTAATCCATATCAAACAGTCCCTTAAAAGTCACGTCTCGCATTCAGTTTGGGGCTCATGCACGCTTGCACTCACACTGTAAGCGTACCGCGCCTGAGCTCAAGTGAACCGCGCTCAGGCCCACCTCTTCCAACCAGGCCAGGGCCGGCCAAGTGAACCGTGCTTGAGCCCGGTTCAGAGCACTCACACTTCTCAAACAATCCGGGAAACGGGCCTGGGCACGGTTTGGATAGCATAGTGTGAGTACGTCCTAAGAAAACTTTCTGGGTTTTGGCTCCAGATAGGTTTTCCCACCTGGGTTCAAAGTTCACTTAAAGAAGGTGGAGAGCAGAACAAAAAGAGAATGCTGATATGATATATCTATTCTAATGAACTGATATAAATCAGAAGGCCAAACTAGATATGATCTGTGAGTTGGCAGACGGATTACAAGCGATGGTCAGTGGAATGATTTGGCCAGGATTAATGGATGAAGGTTCCTCGAGCAAACAAAAACTTGGGCAAATAAGGAAATTATTGGTCTAGAGAAAGTTTACCAGAGATAAGAGGAAGGCAGGAGATAACAAAGGCAAAAAAACATGTCACCCTGCTGCCCAGTGAGTCTCCAGTGAGCCAAGCTCTGAAACAAACTCCTGTACTGAAGAAGTGTGCTCAGTCCGTAAATCAGTGATGCTAGGGAACACTACAAAAAACCCTAAACCACCTCAGGTGGTCAGTGAGTTAAGGGACTAATAACAGTCTCCTCAGGGGCATCGGTTATGGAGAAAGCACAGGAAATGATCAGAACTTTACAAAGCTGACCATGTATTAAGGCCATGACAGTACATCGACCCAAAAAGAAGATCAACCCAGCAACAGTAAGGCTGCAGCTAGGAACAATGTTAGGTAAAACCCCTGAAGATGAGAGGGAGGAAAGGGCTGAAACAATCAAATACATAAGAGTTTACCCATACTGCTTAGACAGACGGGAGAGTGAATTCAGTGTATGTGCTGATAAGAGAGGTTCAAGAGGTGACAGGTTTAGTGCCTGGATTATCAGACGTAAACTATTATGGCCACAAACATCAAGGATAAAATTAACTTTGCCATTAGATGGGAAAGAAAAAGATTAAATAAAAGATAATTACTGAGAAACCGAATGCCCAGCCCGCTCGAGAACATAAACCGCAGACAAAGAGCTGAATATAAAACACCAGAGCCAAAAGCCTCAGGTCAGAGGGAAGAATTGAAAGAGAATACTAAAAAAAACAGATTTCAAACAAAAACCTGGAGGCAGTGCCTATGTCCCTAAAGAGGAATGGGAAAAATTGACTCCAAAACAGAGACAAGGAATAACAGACAAGAGTCTAAAACTAAAGCAGTTAACAGTAACAGTCACCCAAATCTCAAGAGGACTAGGGGTACCTGCCTCCAGGTAAAACGGCCTTAATATCTCTGAACATATGACCTTAATGAATCTAAACATATATTATGATGGAATGGCCTTTGACCGGTGGTAAATCACCTGCCTAAAGAAGCCAAAGGAACTAAAACAGCCTTTAGTAATGAAAACTTTCAATACAGTTTATGATAGGAAAAATGTACAGATCCCAAAAGGTGTTAGTAAACTGAAAGATGCCAGCAGACTATTAAAAAGCAGAGAAATAGGCAGGTTGAAAACAGTAAACCAGGAGGAGGAAATAAAGAGAATGGCCGAAACAATTAAAGCCAGCACTAATAAAGTTAGGGAGAAGTTAAGAAAATATCAAGCACATGTTGTAAGAAGTAAAAATGACTGAAGAAAATTCTCATAAATAAGAAAATGAGATCAAACGGTGCCATTCCACCACCCCACAATAGACAATACCCTATTAATAAAAGGGAGAGGGAAATAAAAAAAAATACAGGAATTAAAGCTACAAGATATAGTGGAGGAAGTTGATGATGCACCAACAAATTCCCCTATACAAGTGTTTGCAAAACCAGATGGACGGTGAAGGTTGGTAACAAATAAACAAACAATACCAGATACAAGATACCCGATTAATGCAAGAGATGCTACAGGAGCAGCCCCGGAATGAAAAATATTATCAAAGAATAGATGGATTTTGTGCCATTAAAGCTTGAGAGGAAACCTCAGACAGCATTCACTTGTGAAAATAAGCAGTATAATTTATTTTTGAACTCTCCAAATGCTTTAAGCTATAATGACGGAAGTTCTTAAAGGCCGACCTATTATGATTTAACATAGAAGACATTCTTATAGTCACAAATAATGAAGAGGAACACCTCAAAATATTGGATGAGCCCTTGAGCCACCTGACTACAGAAGTACTTAGCAATGTATCGTCATGCTTTGGGGCTAAACATACAAAAGTTAAAGACGGAATATCATAGGATAAAAGTGAAAATTGCAGAAATGCAATGGACTCATGTAAGAATGAATATGGATCTATAAAAACAGATCAGGAAAATGATGAAATCTTCAGACTAAAAAAATAAAAAAATAAATAAAAATCAGAATTGATTGCTTGATTTTTTTTAGATGACATTTCCTGAAAAAGAAGATTCTCTTTGAAGGAAAGAAAGTCAGATAAAGGTAGGAGATATTGTATATACACAGAAGGAAAGGGATGTAGATTTAAACTAAATCTGGGCACAAAGGATAAAATCTGTGCCATCTAAAACTACAGTTCAACTAGAAGCAAACGGCATCTGGAGTCTCAGAGGTCTAATAAAAAAGCCTAAATAATGGATTCAGGTTAAACTATAAGAAAATGAAAGTTGCTAAAAACTGAGTTTTTAGGACTTCAAATAAGTGGTAATGAATGATTCCCGTCACAGACTATGAAAAATAAATGAAAGGAATTGAAAGTGAAACACAAAACCAGTTTAAAGCAGTTACAGAGCATGCTTGGTGCATTAAACATTGTAAGAGATTCAATCCCAGGCTATGCTAAACATGCAAAACCTCTTAATGATGCTTCAAAATGAGGCACCTTAAAATGGAATGAGAAGTTATTGGAGATAAAGGCTAAACTAATAGATGAAGCACTGAATTGCAGTCGACTGGTGAAAAGAGGAGACAAAACTGTTGGTAGCAAAGATTGCCAATTCAGAAATAGAAATAATTCTATATAATGAGAATGATGAGAAACACCCTGTTAGCTTCGTCTCATATAGTAAAGCCGCAGTCACACTAGAGTTTGAGCTTGCGAAATTCTGTCGTACGGCGCTGCGAAAAGGGGCGGGATTAAACAAGATGATTAGACATTAATAAAGCAAGCGATTGCTCCATGTTTTAGATTTCTGTTCAGAGAGGTCATGTTTTGATCCTGGATTGGTCTCACGCAGTCTCACGCGATTTCGCAGGTAAGTTCACCAAGCTTGAACTTTGCACCGCAGCAACCTGCGAAACTCGACGCATGACCCGGTGTTTCCGGTCTGACGCATTCGCGTGCGTATGAATGGAAGTCTATGGGGAGTAAAGTCCAGTGTGACCGCGGCTTTAGGCAGTGCTGACATATTGGCCTCACCTGCTAAATCATTATTGACCCTTAAAAATCTCGCTTTACATCAACAGATCTAATCAACAGAATCTAATCACATACACTAGGCAATGGCAGTGTAAATAAGGGACTGAGCGCCCAAGCAGCTGAAGTGAAGGCCTTCAGGAAAGCCTTGTATATGTATAAAAATAAATAAATAAAATAAAAAGCTAAAGAACTAAATGATGTCGAGTGTTATATAGTAACTGACAGTGACCATATTTATAAAGTACATGGAAAAATAATGGTTTTAATAACTCCAAAGGAGTTAAAACAAGCCAGTGATTGAGGATCGATAGATAAGCTGATCAAAAATGATAGTACGAAGTTATGTACGAAGGGTACAGGCTGTCACCGAAGAGTCAAAAAGACTTGCCTGATAAATTACACCGAGAATTAAAACATCTCACAACTAAGTATTGAGCACTGCTAGGAATAACGCTCACAACATTACAGGCGGTGAAGTAAAAAAACTTCATGAAAAGAGAGGCAGTAAACTGATCAAATCAGTAAAACACCAACCAGCTAGCAATGGCAATGCTGAAAGAATGACCAAAGCAAAGGCATAGTCCGTGAAAAATCAGGAAAAGCATTGGGACGAGCAGGTAATTGCTTGCTTGGATTTTTTGCCAATACCTGAAAAAGAAGATATCTGCCATCTAAAACTACAGTTCAACGAAGCAAACGGCATCTGGAGTCTCAGAGATTTCATAAAAAAGCCTAAATAATGGCAGGGAAAATTCCAACATTTGAAGACAAACCTGTTGTTCTGTTGGCTTCATCAAACATGGACCTTCAGCATGCACTGGGGCGGTTTGCTGGCAAGTGTGACGTAGCTGGGATAAGAATCAGCACCTCCAAGTCCAAGACCATGGTGCTCCACCAGAAAAAGGTGGTTTGCCAGGTGGAGGAGTTCAAGTATCTCGGGATTTTGTTCACGAGTGAGGGAAGGATGGAGCGTGAGATTGACAGGCGGATTGATGCAGCGGCAGCAGTAATGCGGTCGATGTACTGTATCGGTCCGTTGTGGTAAAGAAGGAGCTGAGCTGAAAGGCAAAGCTCTTGATTTACCGGTCAATCTACGTTCCTCCTCTCACCTATGGTCATGAACTTTGGGTCATGACCGAAAGGACAAGATCTCGGATACAAGCGGCTGAAATGAGCTTCCTTGGCAGGGTGGCAGGGCACACCCTTATAGACAGGGTGAGGAGCTCTGTCACCCGGGAGAGCCGCTGCTCCTCCACATCGAAAGAAGTCAGCTGAGGTGGCTCGGGCATCTGATTCGGATGCCTCCTGGACGCCAACCTAGGGAGATGTTCCAGGCATGTCCCACTGGGAGGAGGCCTCGGAGAAGACCCAGGAAATGCTGGAGGGACTATGTCTCTCGGTTGGCCTGGGAACATCTCGAGAGGTGCTGGAGGAAGTGTCTGGGGAGAGGTCTCTTAAGACTGCTGCCCCCACGACCCGGCCCCGGAGAGGTGGATGAAAATGAATGAATGAAGACAAACCTAGTGGAGACTGTTAGGATTGTATCTGGATACTTAACCATTGACAAAACCGGAGTATGATAGGTCACTAGGAAGACGGTCTGCTGCAGTACAGGGTATGCCAGCAAACAGATACAGGACGGAGGATTGCGTAATATGTGAAACACCTAATGTAGCGATGAAGTTGGCTGGATGACTCCATGATCGGTCCTTGTGTCCTGGCTTGATCTATCTCACTCACTTAAGTGGATGGGAGGCAGCAGTCAGAGCACAGCTGCAAAAGGTTGATAGCTATAAATCAAGCACAGGGAAAGGCTTTGTGTATTTTCTAGATCAAGGTGAAGGATGTGAATTGTCTGATGCTATTATATGTATAAAAGTATTAGCAAAACAAATGCACCGAGCTGTTTTATCTATGCAGCGAAACAAAACTTCAGAGAAGGGAAAGCTTAAATTGAGATAATAAGATCCACTCAATCATATCCATTGATGTCCTGAGAGTCTAGTGAGGAGGATAAATCCAGGGCACAAACTCTGGATTTAACTATACTATTGAATGTTACATGGGAACTGCATAGAGGGGGTTAACATTTTTATAACCAAGTCAAAGCCTAAATACAATAAGGATACAAAAAATAAACTAAAACAACCGGGAACGCGTGTCTTTAAAATAAATAATAATAAAAATGAGTTCAGAGACAGATTAGGATTTTTCCTTATCTCAATGTTTAAATAGATTGTAATTGTTTATTTCTCTCTCTGACAGGAGTGTGTGTCACCTGCTGATCTGTGTGTGTCCGGTGGACTGCTGCACTGCTCGGCTGTGTTTCCCCAGAGCTGCTCGTGGGTAAAATCACACTGATCAGATCACCAGAGACGACACCGCAGGAGGAGAGAGACTGTCCCGTGTCCAGCAGATCCTCTTTACCATTCAGAGACAGCCTGAAGTCCAGATCTGAGCTATACACACACACAAGCACAGAGAGAGAGACAGAGATAAACACTACTACCATACCTGTCAACCCTCCCGTTTTTCCCGGGATTCTCCCGTATTTTACAGTTCTATCCCGCTGTCATCCCGTAAAGCTATTTTCCCGTATTTCTCCCGTATTTTTTATCTTTCTGAGAAGAGCTGATCCTCCCTATATGCAACCCATACCACCAAACCACCAGGGGCCGCCCTTGCTCTTAAATGTGATTCGGTTCTGTGCTTTCATTTTATTTAGGCATGGAAACACTTTGGAATGAACATAAAAACGGCGCGATTCATTTCCTTTTCATTACAGGCGCCATATGTATAATATATTGTCCCTATGCAATCCTCAAAACAGTCAGTTCATATAAAGATGCATGACTGTCAGCTGATGCTCTCCATAGTGATAATATTCGCTGTTTCCCAAGCGGATTCTGTACGTACGCGATTTGATGCTGAGCTCAAGTGGACACTGGGTTTTGGGTGCGTGTTTGAACAGACATATACACATCATCATCATCATCATAATAATAATGATAATAATAATAATAATAATAATAATAATAATAATAATAATAATAACAGCATCTAGACATGTCTATCTTGTTGGGTTTTCTTTAAAACACCACAAATTTTGTCTTAAATGAGCATAAACAGTTAGGAAAACGATCAAATGCTTTCATTATAGATCTGTGCAGTTTTAAAGTGAAGCCTGTTATTTAATGTAATCAAACCAAAAAAATCTAAATGAGAGATTAATTTGCTGCTCTTTAATCAGAATGTTTAAATTATACAATGAAGAAAAGATGAGGTTTGATAACTTGATTCTATTTCTTTATAATAGCTAATAGTATTAATGAGCTGAACTGTTTGCTAATTTATTTGCAGCTTTTCCTAATGTATACTAATAATTATATCCTTTGTAAATAATAATAAAAATGTATTACTGATGATTTCAGAAGTTTATATTCAATGAAACAGCTCCAGATGAACATATTTATTTATTTGTTTTTTTTTTTTTTTTTTTTTGGGGGGGGGGGGGGGGGGGGGGGGGGGGGGGTTATCCCTTATTTTCACATCCCAACGTTGACAGGTATGACTACTACATACAGCTCAGTACAGCTGATATCACTCCAGTAATATGCTTAACAAACTATTTAAAAATTAAAAGTCATTTAAATAAGTAAAAAAAAATCTATAAAGATTTTGTTCACTGTTAATTAAAGTTAAATAACGTAGTGATCAAATAATACTTAATGTAATCTGGTAAACGGTTTAAACCGAAGCCATTTATGATTTCAATGTTTAGATTACATTTACCATGTTATTTTAAATAAAAGTGTGATTACACAAAATGAAAGTTACAGGTAAAATAAATCAAAACCCTTGTTATTAGTTTAACTATCAACTATAAAATAAAAACAACAACATGGTTAATTGAAATTACAGAATAAAAGTCTGAACTCAGCCACTGTTCTAGAGCACGCAGTTGTATAATAGTGGTGTAAATGTATTTCTGAGCAGCATTAACTGTGTGTGTGTGTGTGTGTGTTCAGTCAGTCAGTCTCTCTCTCTCTCTCTCTCTGTGCTAATGCTGGTGCTCAGACTGACCGGAGACCGAAGCGGGTCAGTAATGACTCCCTCACCCGGGCCCGGAGCTCCGCCAAGCTCGGCTCTTCTCCCTGCAGCTCCAGGCGGCAGGTCTGTCTGCTGATCCTCACGCGGAGCTTCATTCTGTGCTGACAAAACAAACAGAGAATAAAAGACACTTTCACTTCACGGACACTGAAAACCAACAGATCCTCAGAGATTACTTTCACCGACCGCCTCGTGTGTCAGCGTGTGTAATGCTCTCACTTCAGAGTAACGGTCTAAAGTACAAACTAAAGAAAAGTCCCTTCTGCGTCTGTTTCATCATATTAAACATAACTGGAGGAAAATATAAACATCGCTTACCTTTCAGAAACGTCAAAGTAACGCAGTGAAGCCGGAAGCTCTGCAGTCGAACAAAAACAGAGGAGCGAGGTCTTCAAAATAAAGGTCCCAATATGGTCGGGGCTACTACACTATGGAGGGAGACTTTTATTTTGGATTAATTAATAAATAAAATTAACAAATTAAATGAAAAATGCGAAACGGCAAAAACAATTAAGTTACGATAACGAGAACTTTTGTTATTTCGAGATTACGAGAACACAAATAAAACATAATGCCACTGAATACATTTATTTTTAAGTTATTGCGACTTTTAAAACCTCAGAATGGGCTCTATGCATAGCGAGAGTTTTAAAGCCAACGATAAACTTCCGGTGAAAGCTTAATGTGGCTATTTTCAATTTCACAAGGTTGTTTTTACAGCATCGATGTTGTTTTGTAATTACAATACACTCACTTAAATAGGCTTCAGCATTCATTTAGTTGTTCAAGCGTAAAACGAGATGAAAGACAGCTAGCGGCTGTCAGTAGCAACAGGCTAGCGCAGAAATTCCATTGAAAATACTGGGGTAAACTAAACTGTCAAATTTTAAAGACATTGCAAGGGGGAAATTAATTTAATGTAGGGCTTCTTGTCCGATCTGAAACCCACTTCATATCGTATATCTAACAGGCAGTGAAGATCGCTGATTTTTAAAGAAATCAGAACTTAAACGTGACAGTTTTGTAATGGAAAGTTCACCGGAAGCCGCCGGGCTGCCAGGCTAAAAATTAAAAGTCCGTGTGCGTATAGCCCATTCTGAGATATAAAGTCACAATTCCGAGTAATAAAGTCAGAATTCAGACTTCATATCTCGCAATTCTGAGAAACAAAGTCGCAAGTTGCAATAACCTTTATTTTTATCTTAGTTTTTTTATCCAGAGGCGGAATCGGACCTTTATACAAAACGCCATAAAACATCACGTGTATTATTTGTGTATAAGCTTAAAACTTAAATTATACAATATATGTATTTTACTTGCATAAAGTAAATGTATTAACATAATAAATAAAATAGTTTGTACGAAAACGGGAACTGTTTGTGCTCGCTGCTGATTTCATTGTGATCCGCAGGCGGCGCTGGACAAACCGGCGGCGCTCCGTATAAAACAAGCGAAGAAGAGCGCGAGACGGCGTAACGTGTAGAGAAAGTTGCTGTCAAAATCTGCGTTGATATTTGACATTAAAAGATGAGTCGCTCTTATAACGATGAGCTCCAGTATCTGGATAAAATACACAAAAACTGCTGGCGGATCAAGAAGGGCTTCGTGCCGAATATGCTGGTAAAAGAGCTGTCAGAAACGCACTCCACTGACGCATAACTGAGAACACTTACATGTCGGCTTTACATCATCATCAAAATCAATCGTGTTTTGTTAATTAGTACTACTTTACATTACTTAATAGCGTCTCTGTGCTGATTATTTGTTGCTCTGTTAGGTTATACAGCTGTCAAGTGTTTAGTGAATCGTATTGCTCCTCATTTGATGGTGTTTTTCTGAATACATGTCGTGTATTTCGCTGTATCTGTGTTGTTTTCAGGTGGAAGGAGTGTTTTATGTCAATGATCCGCTGGAAAAGCTGATGTTTGAGGAGCTGAGAAACGCCTGTCGTGGAGGAGGTGATGCAACATCATCTGCTTTTCTGTAACAACACATATTCAGTCATTTACATGAATAAACGACGATACATAGCTGAACAGCAGGAGTGGCTACAGTAAAATAGAGTTACTGCGTTTACATGAGCCAAATAAAAGATGTTTTATTACATTACGTTTGCATTTAAAACCCATTACGAGTTGTTAAAGTCTTACATTTCAAAAACTAAACTTTAGGCCATATAAAGGTCTTAAATTTACTGTTGTAGGCCTTAATTTTAGACAGTTTAATATTCCTTTTGTCTATGTAAAGCTACCCAAATCAGGCCAACAATGTATTCAGTCATTTATATGAATAAACTACGATCCATAGCTGAACAGCAGGAGTGGGTACAGTAAAATAGAGTTACTGTGTTTACATAAAAGTGCAAAATGTTTTAGTATATTTACATTTTACACCCATTACGTTTTATTAAGAAGTCTTTACATTTCAAAAACTAAATTTAGGCCATAAAAAGGTCTTAAATTCACTGTTGTAGGCCTTAAATAATTTTAGACGGTTTAATATTCCTTTGATAGAGGTAGAGTTGGTTTTATATTCGCACATTCGTTCATTTGACTGTCTCTATATTGTTTACCACGCTAATTTGAATATTCAATCAGAATTAGCATGCAAGTATGACTTCAAAACAAAATCAATGTAATGTAATGTATATAGCGCATTTATTGTGTATGGCCATACACCCAAAGCGCTTCACAATCATGAGGGGGGTCTCTCCACACCACCACCAGTGTGTAGCATCCACTTGGATGATGCGACGGCAGCCACAGGACAACAGCGCCAGTGCGCTCACCACACACCAGCTATTGGTGGAGTGAAGAGACAGTGATAGAGCCAATTCGGTGGATGGGGATGATTAGGAGGCCATGATGGGTAAGTGCCGATTGAGGGACTTTGGCCAGGACACCGGGGTTACACCCCTACTCTTTACCAGAAGTGCCATGGGATTTTTAATGACCACAGAGAGTCAGGACCTCGGTTTAACGTCTCATCCGAAAGACGGCGCTCACTGTGTCCCCTTCACTTTTACTGGGGCATTAGGACTCACACAGACCACAGGTTGAGCGCCCCCTGCTGGCCTCTCTAACACCACTTCCAACAGCAACCTAGTTTTCCCATGTGGTCTCCCATCCAGGTACTGACCAGGCTCAGCTCTGCTTAGCTAAAGTGAGTAACCGGTCTTGGGCTGCAGGGTGATATGGCTGTGGCAATCAACACTATCTAATTCACTGTAAACGTTGTACTTTGATAGTCATTGGCTGCTAATATGATTTCCCAATTTAGAATTTGCAAAGAATACTTTTCAACAATTTTATTATTAAGGAGAATGTCTGAATATCCGAATATAAAACCAACTTTACCTCTATATTCCTTTGTTCATGTAAAGCCCAAATCAGACCAACAATGTAGCTCAATATAACCTATAACAAAAGTTGTTTATGAACTACTTGCCTATATCATTTAATACGTTTTTTTTTACATTAACATTTGTTTTCCATGTATTTATATCTTCCTGTGCATGCATTTAGTTCATTTAAACCAATTGTAATTGTTATATGATGAGTTGTATTATTGTTTTAATGCTTGAAAACCCTTTTTAGACTTGTAGACCTGCTTTGAATAGCTCAGGTTTACCTGCTCAGGTGTTCGGCCTCAGTATTTGCATGCAGAATTGTGGAACGGATTGCGTTGGCTTTACAACCACTGATAAACACACACACACACACAAAAAAAAAACACATGTTATTCATGCACATGAGCTTTATGTCATAAAACACACCTTTTGCATGACACATTAACCTCACACAGTCACTATATGAGCTGAACCTGAACAGAGGAGAGGCGCAATAAGTGACTCTTGATTTGTTGGATTATTAGAAAACAATGCACACCCCTCAGGAACTTTACCGCAGAACTTAAATCATAGTTTCATAAACAAAGCGAGTTGAAAAACAACAATAGTCTGCCACTTCTTTCCCTGAATTCAGCGTTTCATTATTGATTTTCACAACACTAACACTAATTTATAGAGGTAAAGTTGGTTTTATATTCGGATATTCAGTCATTCTCCTTAATAATATAACTTCAGAAAAGTATTATTTGCAAACTCTAAATAGTAAATCATATTAGCAGCCAATGACTATCAAAGTACAGCATTGTTCACAGTCTATTAGATAGTGTTAATGTTGTTTCGAAGTCATATTTGCATGCTAACTATGATTGAATATTCAAAGTAATGTGGTAAACAATATAGAGACTTCTAAATGAACGAATGTGTGAATATAAAACCAACTTTACCTCTATATTGAATTTTACTGAATCAACACTAAACGTAAGAGCAGAATAACGACACCATCATCTATAATAGAGCTCAACTTCATAAGCAGAATAACACACTCTGGGCGGTTGCATTATTAGAAAATAATGCATAGCACTGCACATCGCAGCTTCACCAGCTTAATTGTGCATTATATTCAAGTAGTTAATCTAATTATTTCTTGACATCATCTGATGTTTGCACAGGGTTTGGAGGTTTCTTACCTGCGATGAAGCAGATTGGGAATGTGGCTGCTCTGCCAGGAATCGTGCACGTGAGTTAAACACACAGTATTGATCAGCTCATCATGCATCTATGGTCGCTCGCTTTTCTCACTGTGTTTTTGCAGCGGTCGATTGGTTTACCGGACGTTCACTCAGGATACGGATTCGCCATCGGGAACATGGCGGCGTTCGACATGGAGAACCCGGACGCAGTGGTCTCTCCAGGTGTGTGTGTGTGTGTTATCTTGAGATATTTAATTATTGAGTATTCACATGTGTGTTTGTGTTCAGGCGGTGTGGGTTTTGACATTAACTGTGGTGTTCGTCTGCTGCGCACAAACCTGGATGAGGGAGATGTCCAGCCGGTGAAGGAGCAGCTGGCGCAGTCTCTGTTCGACCACATCCCTGTCGGAGTCGGCTCCAAGGGCGTCATTCCTATGGGTGCAAAGTAAACACTGCAGAAACACACACACACACAGCGTTACACCTGTGCCAAACATCAGCTCCAGCTTTCGTGTGTTCAGTAGCAGTTTGTGCATGCAGTCAGCTTCAGTCTGTGCAGCACAAACACACACACGTCTGGGTTAATGTGTGTTAGTTAGTTTATTTATATAGCACATTTTTTACAACACAACGTTGCCCAAAGTGCTGAACACAATCAATGCTAATTAAAATAAAACCTACATCACGTACATAACAATTAAAACATAAGACAAACCCCTCATCATTAAAAAGGCTCAAATGCTAAAGATGGCGTTTCAGAAGCTTTTTAAAAACAGATAGAGTTGGAGTGTGTCTGATGTGGGGTGGAAGCCTGTTCCAGAGTTACAGATAACAGCAAAAGTCTGATCCCACTTGGTACTGAAAAGAATAAACTGATCAGAAGACCTTAGTGACCTACCAGGATTATATACCTGTAGGAGGTCTGATAAGTAAGGTGGTGCCAGATCATTTAAAGGGCACCTATGGTAAAAAAATCTACTTTTTAAGCTGTTTGGACAGACATATGTGTAGGTGTAGTGTATAGAGCGTCATATTGTGGTGATATAAACACACTCAGTCCTTTTTTTTCAATTTAACAACATAAAAACGGTGGACCAATTGGATCGGTTTTGAGATCGACCGCAACTTGACGTAGGAGTGCGGTTTCCCCGCCCACCAATATTGATTGACAGGTGCGCATTACCATATCCTCAGTATGCTGTTTCACGTCATTTTCAGCGTGTGAGTCAAAGCGACGTCTCCAAAGAAACACCCTTGCTCTATTTTTAGATGTAAGGCTCATTGGGCTCAACATTCACCACGTTATGGCTCTCCTCGCCGCCAGTGTTTGTGAGTTTTGGTGTGTTTGCATACATGTGTACTTTTCATTGCGTCTTCCTTAAACTTCAGCGGTTTGCATTTCCCGCGGTCACAGAAGCTCCCTGTCATCTTAACTAGGTGCAGCTGGAAAGTGCGAGCGCGTTGCCTCACGTGCGCGTCCCTCCATTGGAAATAATGAACTAACGACGCGCAGCGCCATGCATTTCGCGGTGTCGCGGATGAAAGTGAGGACCGGGGGGTTCGCTCACTATTCTGCCACCTAGGTCGCCTCTATGGACGCGCTGGCCCTGCTCAGGACACTTCATATTTCTGCCGCACCACAGAGCGTTATCTGAATAGTTTCATTTTAAATAACATGTGAATGTGCGCATCTGGTGTGTCGTGTTGTGGCTCTGAGCGGCGCATCCGGTGTATGACGCCCTTTAGTTATAGCCTCAAGCAGGTCGTACACCAGAAGCGCCGCTCGGCGACAAGCAGCGTCGCGACAAGCAGCGGCATTCATTTCTGAAATCTAAACATAAGTTTCTATCAGGGGACACACACCGGCGCCGCAAGTGTGCGATACTTTCAACGGTCATGTGCGCGCCGCGTCGCATACGGTGTGTGATGCCCTTTAGTCAAAGTTAATTCAGTGTGCTTGGTTATTAGTCTCGGTGTAGGCTACAAGCTCGGAGCTTTAAACTAGCACACAGTTGGCTGTAAAACTATACAAAGACACATGATTTTGTAGTCTCTGCTTGGTCTGTGTCCGAGTCGTACATGTACAGCTGAATGCTGGTCCTCTCACTCATGTCACTTCTCTCTGTCTGCCTGTCTGTAGCCATACACAAAGAGGGGAGCTTTTGGCTCCACCCCCTTGTTAAGTTGGGCGGGAAGTTGAAACTAATTTTCATGTGAAGCAACACGCCCCTAAAACAGCGAACTGTGTACACGCCCCCAAAATCACACTTTTTAACACATCATAATAAACAAATCTGAATTGTGTTTTGAACTGAACCTAAACTGGCACACTCAGAAGAACCATAATATTAATATTACATCTTAAAAAATGGATAAAATAGGTGCCCTTTAAGGATTTAAAAACAAAAATTAATAGTTTAAAATCAATCCGTGACCTGACAGGCAGCCAGCCCAGAGAGGAAAGAACTGGGGACATGTGCTCATACCTGCGAGTCCCCGTCAGAAGTCTTGCAGCTGCATTTTGGACTAATTGCAATCTATTCAGGGCATTTTAACTAATACCCACATATAGAGAGTTGCAATAATCAAGTCTTCCCAAAAATAAAAGCATGGATCACCTTCTCAAGGTCACTATAAGAGAGAAATGGCTTCACTTTTGCCACAAGTCATAAATGGAAAAAAAATGGATTTAACAACTGAATTTACTTAAATTTCAGATCACTCTCGAAATGAAACCCGAGCTTTCTAACAACAGGTTTTTGATAAGTTGATAAGTGACGCTCTAAATGCAGAAGTCTTACTTTTTTTGATTGCTGACTGCTGAAATAAAGTCTGTGCATTAACCTAGAGCAAATAAAAATGTAAACTGAAATCACAAATAACCCAAAGACTAAATAATAAAAAAATAAATCACAAAAATGTAAGAATTAACATAAGTACTGCATGCATTAAACTACATTTAAAACCAATGAACAACCCATACACTAAATAAAATCATATAAATTTAAGAAATAATTTTAAAATATGAATAAAAATACGTAAATACAATCCTTATAATCTAGACATTACTACAGCAGCACGTATAATACTGAGGTTTTGGAAAGATATTCAATGCCCTACACTTAAATTATGGATGGAATCTATGATTGAGGAAGTATTATATGAGAAAATGTTGGCCAAAATGAAATGGTGATTACAAGGAAATATATACAGTTTCAATCAGAATTATTCGCCCCCCTGTTTATTTCTTTTCCACAATTTCTTCAACACATTTCTAATCATAATAGTTTAGTAACTCATCTCTAATAACTGATTTATTTTCTCTTTGTCATGATGACAGTAAATAATATTTGACTAGATATTCTTCAAGACACTTCTATACAGCTTAAAGTGACATTTAAAGGCTTAACTAGGTTAATTAGGTTAACTAGGCAGGTTAGGGTAATTAGGCAAGTTATTGTATAATGATGGTTTGTTCTGTAGACTATCGAAAAAATATATAGCTTAAAGGGGCTAATAATATTGACCTTAAAATGGGTTTTAAAAAAAATTAAAAACTGCTTTTATTCTAGCCGAAATAAAACAAATAAGACTTTCTCCAGAAGAAAAAATATTATCAGACATACTGTGAAAATTTCCTTGCTCTGTTAAACATCATTTGGGAAATATTTAAAAAAGAAAAAAAAATTCAAAGGGGGTTTAATAATTCTGACTTCAACTGTATATATGGGAGATTTTCATTTCCTCGCTTGAAATATGAATGCATCGGTCCTGTCATGATCTCTACTGTTATTTTTAGTATTTTTATACTTTTTTAATGGTTGTTTATTTATTTATTTTCTAAATTGATGAACAAATTTAAAAATTGTGAAGAACTTGTTTACATTTTATATATTTGTATGGTATTGCATGTTAAATCAAGAAAAAAAACTAATAAAAATGATCAAAAAATAAATAAATAAAATAAGAAAAATGCATAAATACTAAAACGCAAGACATGTAAAACTACAGTAGAGAACGGCACGATTTGCAGTACATTGTGTGTGTGTGTGTGTGTACATGTTTTTGTGACATATCAGGACACAAATCTGTATAATGACATAGGTATGACACAGGTATTACTAAAAGCAGGTGAAATATGAGGACATTGGTGACGTCCTCACGTCTCCAAAAGCTTCTAAATCACACAGGATGAGTTTGTTCAGGGAGTAAAGCTGTACACTGTCTCCTGTGATGGTTGGGTTTAGGGGTAGGGTGGGCTGAGGCCAATATAATATACGGTTTGATCTGTATAAAATGAATGGAAGCCTATGTAATGTACCCACTTTTCACAAAAACAAACGTGTGTGTGTGTGTGTGTGTGTGTGTGTGTGTAGGGACCTGGAGGAGGCGCTGGAGATGGGTGTGGACTGGTCTCTGAGGGAGGGCTACGCCTGGGCGGAGGACAAGGAGCACTGTGAGGAGTATGGACGCATGCTGCAGGCCGACCCAAACAAAGTCTCCTCCAAAGCCAAGAAGAGAGGGCTGCCACAGGTGCATGATGGGAAAATAAAACATGCAAAAACCACATTACTGAGGGTTTATTGTGAAGTCCCTAAAGATCGAAAATGAGGGTTTTCTCTATTTCTGCTGCTGTACATTTAGAAACTTTACATTTCAACCAGTAGCTGTTCCGCTGCATGCATGATCATTGAGCCACGTGTGTGTGTGTGTGTGTGTGTGTGTGTGTTTGTCTCCTATAGTACTGAGGTAAAGTTAGATTTATATTCGCACATTCATTCATTTATCGGCCCCTATAATGTTTACCCGTGCAACTTTAATTATTCAGTCTGAATTAGCATGCAAGTACTACTACAAAACAACATTAGCACTATTTAATTCACTGTGAACGATGTTGATAGTCATTGGATACTACTAAGATTTCCCTATTAAGAACTTGCAAATAATGCTTATCTGAAAATAGAAAACCAACTTGACCTCTATTCCTATAGTTGGGAACTCTGGGTGCAGGAAACCACTACGCAGAGATTCAGGTGGTGGACGAGATCTACAACGATTACGCCGCCAAGAAGATGGGCATCGATCATAAAGGGCAGGTGTGTGTGATGATCCACAGCGGCAGCCGAGGACTCGGACACCAGGTGGCCACCGGTGAGGGAAAACATCACTGCTTTTACATTAGTTATTATGATATAGGAGTTTTAATATGCTGTACATGTCCGTTTTCAGCTCGTTTAATGGAGATTTTTATTCATTTAGTTTTAGTAATTGTAGTTTACCAGAGCAAAATTACATTAGTTATTACGATATACGAGTGTTAAATCTGCTGTACATTTCAGTTTCATTAATGAGTTTTTATTTTGAGAAACATTTATATTTAGTTTTAGTCATTTGTTGTGCGATTTCATTTGTTTGAGTGTTCAAAGTATTGTGGGATTGATTGAGTGCACTTCAGAACGTCCACTATGATTTCAGACACCACTAGCTGCTCCCTCAAATGGTGCACTATTAAGGGTATAGGGGGCGATTTCAGATACAGCAGTAGACTCATTGCAGTTCATTGAGTGCACTTCATAATCCTCCCTCAAATAGTGCACTATTAAGGGTATGGGGGAGGGCGTAGTGGGTAGCACGATCGCCTCACAGCAAGAAGGTCACTGGTTTGAGCCTCGGCTGGGTTGACGTTTCTGTGTGGAGTTTGCATGTTCTCCCCATGTTGGCGTGGGTTTCCTCCCGGTTTCCCCCACACGTCCAAACACATGCGCTATAGGGGAATTGGGTAAGCTAAATTTGGCCGTAGTGGGTTGCGGCTTGAAGGGCATCCACTGCATAAAACATATGCTGGAAAAGTTGGCGGTTCAATCCGCTGTGGCAACCCCAGATTAATAAAGGGACTAAGCCGAAAAGAGAATGAATGAATAAAGGTACAGGCGGCGATTTCAGATACAGCAGTAGACTCATTGCTGTGCATTGTAAGATTGAGTGCACTATTAAGGGTATAGGGGGCGATTTCAGATACAGCAGTAGACTTATTGCTGTGCATTGTGAGATTGAGCGCACTATTAAGGGTATAGGGGGCGATTTCAGATACAGCAGTAGACTTATTGCTGTGCATTGTGAGATTGAGTGCACTATTTAGGGTATAGGGGGCGAGTCCGATACAGCAGTAGACTTATTGCTGTGCATTGTGAGATTGAGTGCACTATTAAGGGTATAGGGGGCGATTTCAGATACAGCAGTAGACGTATTGCTGTGCATTGTGAGATTGAGTGCACTATTTAGGGTGTAGGGGGCGATTTCAGATACAGCAGTAGACGTATTGCTGTGCATTGTGAGATTGAGTGCACTATTAAGGGTATAGGGGGCGATTTCAGATACAGCAGTAGACTTATTGCTGTGCATTGTGAGATTGAGTGCACTATTAAGGGTATAGGGGGCGATTTCAGATACAGCAGTAGACGTATTGCTGTGCATTGTGAGATTGAGTGCACTATTAAGGGTATAGGGGGCGATTTCAGATACAGCAGTAGACTTATTGCTGTGCATTGTAAGATTGAGTGCACTATTAAGGGTATAGGGGGCGATTTCAGATACAGCAGTAGACTTATTGCTGTGCATTGTGAGATTGAGTGCACTATTTAGGGTATAGGGGGCGAGTCCGATACAGCAGTAGACTTATTGCTGTGCATTGTGAGATTGAGTGCACTATTAAGGGTATAGGGGGCGATTTCAGATACAGCAGTAGACTCATTGCTGTGCATTGTGAGATTGAGTGCACTATTAAGGGTATAGGGGGCGATTTCAGATACAGCAGTAGACTTATTGCTGTGCTCTGTAAGATTGAGTGCACTATTTAGGGTATAGGGGGCGATTTCAGATACAGCAGTAAACTTATTGCTGTGCTCTGTAAGATTGAGTGCACTATTTAGGGTATAGGGGGCGATTTCAGATACAGCAGTAGACTTATTGCTGTGCATTGTAAGATTGAGTGCACTATTTAGGGTGTAGGGGGCGATTTCAGATACAGCAGTAGACTTATTGCTGTGCATTGTAAGATTGAGTGAACTATTTAGGGTGTAGGGGGCGATTTCAGATACAGCAGTAGACTTATTGCTGTGCATTGTGAGATTGAGTGCACTATTTAGGGTATAGGGGGCAATTTCAGATACAGTAGTAGACTTATTGCTGTGCATTGTAAGATTGAGTGCACTATTTAGGGTATAGGAGGCGAGTTAGATACAGCAGTAGACTTATTGCTGTGCATTGTAAGATTGAGTGCACTATTTAGGGTGTAGGGGGCGAGTCAGATACAGCAGTAGACTTATTGCTGTGCATTGTAAGATTGAGTGCACTATTTAGGGTATAGGAGGCGATTTCAGATACAGCAGTAGACTTATTGCTGTGCATTGTAAGATTGAGTGCACTATTTAGGGTATAGGGGGCGATTTCAGATACAGCAGTAGACTTATTGCTGTGCATTGTAAGATTGAGTGCACTATTTAGGGTATAGGAGGCGATTTCAGATACAGCAGTAGACTTATTGCTGTGCATTGGAAGATTGAGTGCACTATTTAGGGTGTAGGGGGCGATTTCAGATACAGCAGTAGACTTATTGCTGTGCTCTGTAAGATTGAGTGCACTATTAAGGGTATAGGGGGCGATTTCAGATACAGCAGTAGACTTATTGCTGTGCTCTGTAAGATTGAGTGCACTATTTAGGGTATAGGGGGCGATTTCAGATACAGCAGTAGACGTATTGCTGTGCATTGTGAGATTGAGTGCACTATTAAGGGTATAGGGGGCGATTTCAGATACAGCAGTAGACGTATTGCTGTGCATTGTGAGATTGAGTGCACTATTAAGGGTGTAGGGGGCGAGTCAGATACAGCAGTAGACTTATCGCTGTGCATTGTAAGATTGAGTGCACTATTTAGGGTATAGGGGGCGATTTCAGATACAGCAGTAGACTTATTGCTGTGCATTGTGAGATTGAGTGCACTATTAAGGGTATAGGGGGCGAGTCAGATACAGCAGTAGACTTATTGCTGTGCTCTGTAAGATTGAGTGCACTATTAAGGGTATAGGGGGCGAGTCAGATACAGCAGTAGACTTATTGCTGTGCATTGTAAGATTGAGTGCACTATTAAGGGTATAGGGGGCGAGTCAGATACAGCAGTAGACTTATTGCTGTGCATTGTAAGATTGAGTGCACTATTAAGGGTATAGGGGGCGAGTCAGATACAGCAGTAGACTTATTGCTGTGCATTGTAAGATTGAGTGCACTATTAAGGGTATAGGGGGCGAGTCAGATACAGCAGTAGACTTATTGCTGTGCTCTGTAAGATTGAGTGCACTATTTAGGGTATAGGGGGCGAGTCAGATACAGCAGTAGACTTATTGCTGTGCATTGTAAGATTGAGTGCACTATTAAGGGTATAGGGGGCGAGTCAGATACAGCAGTAGACTTATTGCTGTGCATTGTAAGATTGAGTGCACTATTAAGGGTATAGGGGGCGAGTCAGATACAGCAGTAGACTTATTGCTGTGCATTGTAAGATTGAGTGCACTATTTAGGGTATAGGGGGCGAGTCAGATACAGCAGTAGACTTATTGCTGTGCTCTGTAAGATTGAGTGCACTATTTAGGGTATAGGGGGCGAGTCAGATACAGCAGTAGACTTATTGCTGTGCATTGTAAGATTGAGTGCACTATTAAGGGTATAGGGGGCGAGTCAGATACAGCAGTAGACTTATTGCTGTGCATTGTGAGATTGAGTGCACTATTAAGGGTATAGGGGGCGAGTCAGATACAGCAGTAGACTTATTGCTGTGCATTGTAAGATTGAGTGCACTATTAAGGGTATAGGGGGCGAGTCAGATACAGCAGTAGACTTATTGCTGTGCTCTGTAAGATTGAGTGCACTATTTAGGGTATAGGGGGCGAGTCAGATACAGCAGTAGACTTATTGCTGTGCATTGTAAGATTGAGTGCACTATTAAGGGTATAGGGGGGCGAGTCAGATACAGCAGTAGACTTATTGCTGTGCATTGTAAGATTGAGTGCACTATTAAGGGTATAGGGGGCGAGTCAGATACAGCAGTAGACTTATTGCTGTGCATTGTAAGATTGAGTGCACTATTTAGGGTATAGGGGGCGAGTCAGATACAGCAGTAGACTTATTGCTGTGCTCTGTAAGATTGAGTGCACTATTTAGGGTATAGGGGGCGAGTCAGATACAGCAGTAGACTTATTGCTGTGCATTGTAAGATTGAGTGCACTATTAAGGGTATAGGGGGCGAGTCAGATACAGCAGTAGACTTATTGCTGTGCATTGTGAGATTGAGTGCACTATTAAGGGTATAGGGGGCGAGTCAGATACAGCAGTAGACTTATTGCTGTGCATTGTAAGATTGAGTGCACTATTAAGGGTATAGGGGGCGAGTCAGATACAGCAGTAGACTTATTGCTGTGCATTGTAAGATTGAGTGCACTATTAAGGGTATAGGGGGGCGAGTCAGATACAGCAGTAGACTTATTGCTGTGCATTGTGAGATTGAGTGCACTATTAAGGGTATAGGGGGCGAGTCAGATACAGCAGTAGACTTATTGCTGTGCATTGTAAGATTGAGTGCACTATTAAGGGTATAGGGGGCGAGTCAGATACAGCAGTAGACTTATTGCTGTGCATTGTAAGATTGAGTGCACTATTAAGGGTATAGGGGGCGATTTCAGATACAGCAGTAGACTTATTGCTGTGCATTGTAAGATTGAGTGCACTATTAAGGGTATAGGGGGCGATTTCAGATACAGCAGTAGACGTATTGCTGTGCATTGTAAGATTGAGTGCACTATTAAGGGTATAGGGGGCGATTTCAGATACAGCAGTAGACTTATTGCTGTGCATTGTGAGATTGAGTGCACTATTAAGGGTATAGGGGGCGAGTCAGATACAGCAGTAGACTTATTGCTGTGCATTGTAAGATTGAGTGCACTATTAAGGGTATAGGGGGCGAGTCAGATACAGCAGTAAACTTATTGCTGTGCATTGTGAGATTGAGTGCACTATTAAGGGTATAGGGGGCGATTTCAGATACAGCAGTAGACTTATTGCTGTGCATTGTGAGATTGAGTGCACTATTAAGGGTATAGGGGGCGAGTCAGATACAGCAGTAAACTTATTGCTGTGCATTGTAAGATTGAGTGCACTATTAAGGGTATAGGGGGCAATTTCAGATACAGCAGTAGACGTATTGCTGTGCATTGTGAGATTGAGTGCACTATTAAGGGTATAGGGGGCGATTTCAGATACAGCAGTAGACGTATTGCTGTGCATTGTGAGATTGAGTGCACTATTAAGGGTATAGGGGGCGATTTCAGATACAGCAGTAGACTTATTGCTGTGCATTGTAAGATTGAGTGCACTATTAAGGGTATAGGGTTGATTTCTGACTTTGTTTCTCTGCTGCAGATGCTCTGGTGGCGATGGAGAAGGCCATGAAGCGCGACCGCATCACAGTGAACGACCGGCAGCTAGCGTGCGCGCGCATCACGTCTGAAGAGGGCCAGGATTATCTGAAGGGAATGGCAGCGGCAGGAAACTACGCCTGGGTCAACCGATCCTCCATGACCTTCCTCACACGACAGGTTAATGCAGAACTAATAACTGGATTTGATTGATGATTATTTTGACCCATATTTTGGGAAAATGCTTATAAAAACTCAACACACTCTGGGTAACTTCACTCCCCTTTGGAGATGTTGGTGCTGTTTTTGACCCATTGACCACATTTTTTGCATGCATTCATGATACGTCCCTCTTACCAACAGGAAAAAACAGCAACAATCAATGCATGATTATATGCAGTCATGTCTTTGTGATCCAAAAATGTGATTATAATGGAAGTCAATGGGGCAAAAACAGCACCAACATAACCAAAGGGGAGTCAATCTGAACAGTAACTTTCCTAAATGATCTTGTGTTGCACTGTGGGATGGAGTGTTTAAATTGTCACCTTCACCCCTCAGGCGTTCTCCAAAGTGTTCAGCACCACCCCGGACGATCTGGACATGCACGTGATCTACGACGTCTCGCACAACATCGCTAAAGTGGAGGAGCACATGGTGGACGGCCGGCAGAAAACACTGCTGGTGCACAGGAAGGGCTCGACCAGAGCGTTTCCTCCACACCATCCACTCATACCTGTAGACTATCAGGTGAGCAACACACACTCTTCTGCTCACCCGGTTTTTAACTAACACCACCATATTGGAAAAATACTGACATTACTATACAATACGAGTAATGTAATACAGAATATTGAGGGTAAAAAAACAAAAGAATTAAAACTTAACAGGAGGGCTAATAATTCTGACTTCAACTGTAGATATCTCAGGCCCATGTTAACCTGAAGCGTGTGTGTGTGTGTCTACAGTTGACCGGTCAGCCCGTCCTGATTGGAGGAACCATGGGCACCTGCAGTTACGTGCTGACAGGCACCGAGCAGGGCATGACAGAGACGTTTGGCACCACGTGTCACGGCGCTGTGGGTCACATAATCATGATTATACTCGCATATATGAACAGAGAGTGTGTTCACGAATTAACCTGCGCTTGTGTTTCTGCAGGGTCGAGCTTTATCCAGAGCCAAATCCAGGCGCAACCTGGACTTCCAGGATGTTCTGGATAAACTGGCCGACATGGGCATCGCTATTAGGGTGGCGTCACCGAAGCTGGTGATGGAGGAGGTGAGAGGATCAATGATTTCTTTATTTTTTCTAATTGGCTACAGAATAAATCAGTGTTGTCCAATTACTTGCCTAATTAACCTGGTTTGTAAAATTATTACTATTAACCCAATGTCACTTTAAGCTGAATACTAGTCTCGCAATATAACTAGTAAAAACTACGATGCACTGTCATCATGGCAAAGACAAATCAAACTCACTTTTAAAAGTAGAGTTCACCAAATAATCAAAATCCCCAGGTAATTTACTCTTCTTCAGTGCACTTTTTTTTTCTTCAGTAGAGCATTAAAGCAGATTTTGAGCTGAATCTGTGTTTTTTTGTGATTCTTATGGCAGTGAATGGTGACAGGTTTTTTTAGATTACAATTAAACGCATACAAATCAATAGTCTAAACAGGGCTCATACGGTCATGGAAAACCTGGAAAAGTCATGAAATTTTGACATGGCATTTTCCAGGCCTGGAAAAGTTTTGGGAAAATCAGAAAAACTCACAAGGTTTTGGAAAAGTCATAGAAATTACATTTACATTAGTCATTTAGCAGACGTTTTTTGTCTAAAGCGACTTAAGCTGCGGTCACACTACAGCCATCATGGCCTCCTAGCCCTCCCCATATCATAATTGGCTTCACCACTCGGTCTCATCTCCACCAATCAGCTGGTGTGTGGTGTGCGGTCTCGCGCAAAATGACTGCCGTCGCATCATCCAGGTAGATGCCCCCCCCCCCCATCCCCCCTCCCCCCTTATGTGTAAAGCGATTTGAGTGCCCAGAAAAGCACTATATAAATGTAAGGAGTTATTATTATAGAGCTTGTGCTTGCGAAATTCTGTCGTACGGTGCTGTGAAAAGGGGTGGTATTAAACAATATGATCAGACGTTAATAAAGCGAGCGATTGCTCCATATTTTAAATGTCTTATTTTAAATCAGGGGTCACCAAACTTGTTCCTGGAGGGCCGGTGTCCTGAAGATTTTAGCTCCAACCCTAATCAAGCACACCTGAACAAGCTAATCAAGGTCTTACTAGGTGTGCTTGAAACACCCAGGCAGGTGTGTTGAGGCAAGTTGGAGCTAAACTCAGCAGGGACACCGGACCTCCAGGACAGAGATTGGTGACCCCTGTTTTAAATGATCTTCTATTGGTCTGACGCAATCATGTGATGCGATTTCACAGGTAAGAATTCACCAAGCTTGAACTTTCGAATGCAGTGAAATGCGAAACTTGTCACACGTGCTTGTGTTTCTGGTCAGCCGCATTGGCATGCCTATGAATGGAAGTCTATGGAGTGAAAAGTGCAGTGTGATCACGGCTTTACAATAGAAGTAGTTTTACCTACTATTACTAGTTTAACAAACTATTATCATCTAAAAATATTAGCTTGACATATCTGTATACTGGAATGGAGGACAGTTGTTTTTACTTTTAACATGCAACATGCTCTTACATAATTAATGCTGTGTAAGCATCATCTATTTTACATAGATATAAAAATAAATTAAACTGAAGAGAGTGTTGCGTGTTTTATGATATGCTGTAATAAATTTAAATGTTCATTGTTTTTCCTATGATTTACTACGTACACGTAGACATTACATGAAACATTAGGTCATGAAAATGCACTCAAAGTCCTGGAAAAGTCATGTAATTATTGTAGTATAAATGTGTATGAACCCTGACTAAATCATAAGTCATGACCAGGGCCAGACGGAATCTGCAATTTCTGCGGAGAATTTTGGTAAAAATCTGCGGATTTCTGCTGGAGTCTCATAACTAAAACCTTAATATGTGTAATTTAAAAACTGAAATTCAGATTTACACACATTTACTCAAGTAAATAAACAGAATTAATGATGGGCTAAAAATCTGCAGAATTCAGCGTGCGCAGATTCCGTGTGGGCCTAGTCATGACCAGGGCCAGACGAAATCTGCGGACGTTTTTTCTGCGGAGAATTTTGGTAAAAATCTGCGGATTTCTGCGGAATTATTTTGGGAGTCTCATAACTAAAACCTTAATATGTGAAATAAAAAATAATATCTCTTTAACTTGTGTTTAATGTTTAAAATGCTGTAAATAGTTAACTTTAAGTAAATAAACAGAATTAATGATGGGCTAAAAATCTGCAGAATTCAGCGCGCGCAGATTCCGTGTGGGCCTAGTCATGACTCCTGATGACAGACTGAGATCATGTGAAGCCAAATGATGGCTTTATGTAAGAAACTGAACATTATTTACAGTAATGTTATCTTTAATAATCCACAGCCTGGTCAAACGGTTCTCTGTGCATGTGCAATCGTCATTAAAGCGACAGAGCTACATTCTCTGAGAACTGTTTGACCAGGCTGTGGATTAAAGCTAATGATATTGTAAATAATGTTCAATCTCTTACACTGAGTGATCGTTTGGCTTCACAAGACCTCAGTGTGTCATGAGGAGCCATGACTATTGATTTGGACTCGTTTGAATGCATTTATTTTTAATCGAAAAAACCTGTCACCATCATAATAATGACCAAGAATTGAATATATCTGTTAAATAGCCGTTGGGACAAGTCACATATCATTTTGTGCAATTACAGTTTTTGCTTTGTAATAACATAATGCTAAGTGAAAGCTGAAAAAGGTTGTCAGTACTAAAAGCCCAGTGGTTAAATGTGTGGACACACAGCACCAAGGTGTTCAGAGAGACCAGAGTTCAAGTCCTAGCTCTGGGATATTTATTATCTTAAAAAAAAAACCTGCTTTCAAAATGCACACTTCACCCAAAGTGATGATCATTTAATCTCGCTTCACTCAGTGTTCAACAGAAGAAAGAAACAAGTGAAGAGAGAGTAAAATGAGACCCAAAACTGAAAACATACCCACATTGATCTTGTGTTTTCAGGCTCCTGAGTCCTACAAGAACGTGACAGACGTGGTGAACACATGCCATGATGCCGGCATCAGTAAAAAAGCCATCAAACTCCGACCCATCGCTGTGATCAAAGGTTAAACATCACAGCCGAGGAGCCAGCACTCACACATTCTGCACTTACTACACCGGCTGAAGAGTCACCTGTGTTTGATTTTGGGTGAAGGGTGCACAAGACATGTTTACGTCACAATAAAAGTCTCCATCAGCAACATATCCTCTCTGTGTGTGGAATGGATGACACTGGAAGTCAAGCTGAGATTAGTAAATACTTTATTGGTCATGACAAAAACATCCACAGAGGGAGTTGAAGGGGCACGTCCCGGCATATCAAAAATAAATCAGCTTTACACACAGATACGGAGTCTACCTGGCGCATGTTTTTCTTTCGTTCTCCTCTTATTTGGCATAAACTCTGGGTTTGACCACCAGCAGCAGGACTGGAGCATTTCTGAACCGCATCTGAAACAACCTTTACAGTCATCAAGTGTATTAATGGGGTTAGCATGGTGTTTCCCACCATCATTCTCAATATGCGTCTTTCTGGATCCAGGGCTGAAATAATCCAACTCATTCTGTCAGCAGTAACACTTCTGTTTAATTTTGACAAATGTTTGTGCTGAGAGATCTGAAGCCTGTACCATGAAGCCAGATTAGTTAAGTTTGAGTTTTGTTTTTAGTATTAATCTTGGATTTTAGGTAACATAGTTCTGACAACGAGTGAATAAGTCAGGCTGACAATGTTACTTAAACCCAAGATTTTGTTCAACTAAACTGAAAGTAATTTGTCTTCATGGTGCAGGCTTCAGATGTGAGTTGTTTAATTCGCAAACGGCAGTGTAAACATGGCCACCGCAGCAGTCAAGAGCAGTGTTTTCACAGTCACACACATTGCATATTTCAGATGGCCTTTAAAAGGCTTTAAACAACAGCTAATGGGTCAACATTTAGTGTTTGATTTGTTCCAGTTACAGTACAAGTTTTGTTTTTTTGATGGGAATGCCATAAAAAGAGGAACTACACTGTAAATAAACTGCTTTTCTTACTTATCGTCTTGTTTCTAATCCAAATATAGAAAGATTCTTAAATCCAGAAGGATTTTATAGGCAAACAAAACATATTTTCTTGTTTTTATAAATAAAATGTCAGGATTTAAGGGAGTTTCGTCTTAAAACAAGCTCAATAATCTGCCAATGGAGGAAGCAAAATATTGTTATTTCAATGCAAAATTTCATTGACAGATTATTTTGCATATTTTAAGTAAAAATACATTTTTACTCAATTCTTAACACACGACAATATTTTTCAAAATGCTTCTTTAAGAATGTTTCGATATTTGGACTAACAATAAGACAATACGTAAAAGAAATGGTTTTTTTTGCAGTGTGCAGATCGTCCAGCAGCAATTCAAAATTAATAATCATAAAAAACCCATTGAAAATAAGCATTTCTGCCATGTCGAGTCTGCATCAAGAGCACTTCCATTTATTAACCTCATCATCACCTCAAACTAAAACCTATGCTTCATTTTTACAAATTAAAAAACAACAACTAAACAATTAAATAATCTGAATCAGGCCCTTTTTAAACTGAACTGAGAAAAAAAAAAATCTGATTTCTCTCGCACGCAAAAGGAAGAAATAATAAACATTTCATTTCAGCTCATTCTAGTAACCACCAGAATCCTCTGTAACAATTACGGAGCATTTCAAATGGAAATGACTTCCTTTGAAATTCTGTCCAGCCCCCCCCACCCTCACAAACCCCATTGAATCTCTGTCTCGTCCAATCACAAACCTCGCTTTCAGTCTGGGTGGCTAAACCGCTGTGGAGAGCTCGACTCTAATTGGGCCGAGGTCAGTGTGGGGGCGTGGCAACGTCACGTGCCAGACAATCCCCACGCGACTCCTGTTGGGTCGGTGTCCCGCAGGCAGGATGGGTGTGGTTCAGCTTCTTTAAGTGCAAAAGTAGCTCCTATGCTAAAGCTCTGTCATTATGGTGGTCTGTAGGTGGCGCTGTCTTGTCGGCCTCCGCTTCACACTTACAGGTTTAAAGTTTGGCCTGCTGGAAAAAAACCTGCGCAAACACACAAACAAAGCCTTCGAATGCAGTCTACAGGTTGTTGCAAAAGAAATTTTCCGGAATTTCTGCAGGTTAACAAATAAATTCCACCGCACGTCGTGTCAACTGTACTGACACACACTGCCATCAAAACTTGTGTCCCTCTTAATAAATAAATAAATAAATCGAATCAGGTTAGTTTTTCCCATCTGAAAAGGCGTTTAGACAATTCACCGCCGCCACGCAATCGGTAAAATCCAAAATGCCGTCAGATAAACTAATCCACTTGGTCTATAGTTTAATATGTGGCTCCAGTGTTGCTAGCAAAGTCGTGACTGAGCCGTAGACATCCTCAATTAAATGTTGGACGTGTTAGGATGATGTAAAAAGGTGGATCTCCTTCCTCACTTCACAATCTAAGGATGGGACTAACCCAATATTTCTTTTTTCTTTTGTGAAGCAGGGAGAGAACAACAATATCATCTTCACTACTCCAAGACTGTACTGTTTCCCCAATTATTTCACACTGGATTAATTAATATAAATCAGACTTGGTTTGTGTGCGCGAGCAATTTCTCGGATTTGATACGCATACTAAAATTTCAGACTTCAGTGTGCAGAGATTTTTAAAGAACGACCTGTTATTTGCAGAATACATACATGATGTTTTGATGATCAAAACTGTAAATACCTTCATGTAGTTTTTCAGGACTTTAACATCTGGCTGCTGAAGCACTTGACACAGTTCCTGAGGAGAGAAACAACACTGTATCCGTCACCTATTCACTCATATACTGCACTCTGCAGAAACATCAGCATTATTATTACATAGATATTGTTCAAATAAGCAGGAAAAAAATAAAACCCAAACACAAACCAAGTCATTTTAATGTTGAATGGAAAACAACATGAGTTCTCTAGGTGTGGGGAAAATATTTTGATTATTTTATATTAAAGGTTTAACCCAAATTAAGAGCATTTTACTATGTTAAGATCATGTTTGCGTAAGTGTTGACATATATAATTGATTTTGCGGAGTTGTAATAGTTTTGTAATAACCCACAGGTTTATCCAAAAGAGCATTGTGATGTGTTAAAATAATCATGTTTGCATAAGTGTTGACATTAGTCTGGATGGTTAATACAGGGGTTCTACATGTTTCAAATTTAAGGGCGTGCTCACACTATGCCATACGAACCGCGCCCAGGCCTGTTTCCCGGATCGTTTGAGAAGTGTGAGTGCTCTGAATCAGGCTCAGGCACGGTTCAGTTGGGCTCAGGCGCGGTACGCTTACAGTGTGAGTGCAAGCGTGCATGAGCCCCAAACTGAAAGCGAGACGTGACTGTTTTGACTGCTTGATATGGATTAATTACGCATTCGTGCTGTTCAATGAACGCAAACTGTCGTAGTTTATTAAAGACGCAAACCCCTCACTGCACGACAGCTGCAGCTTCAGCAAACCTCCTGATTCCTGCAGCACGAGGACTTTATGATTGTTTATGAGCATCTAAAGTGGCTGATCTGTTCAGCGTAATATTAGACTGCCACATATCAAACGACGTAAACGATATAACTAAAGAAATGTCCACTGTGCTGAGCGAGAGCGCTTACTGAACAGCACATCATCGATGACGTAAGCGCGCCCAGGCTCAAATGTAATGTGAGTGCGGGCCGTCAGGGGAGACAGGAGGGGGGACAAGCGTGCTTTGGCCCGGTTCAAGGCAACTGTACATAGTGTGAGTACGGCCTAATGCTGCGTTCACACCAGACGCGGAACGCGCGGCAAAATCGCGCTATTCGCGAGTAAATAGACGCGTGAACATTTGAGTTTACTCGCTTCATTCGCGCGTCAAACTCCGCTTCATTCGCGCGTCAAATTCACTTCAGAACAGACGCGGTATCGCGTCATGGGCAGGGCTTCTGTCTGCCCGGTGACTGTAGCTTCGTTGCTAAATGCTAACATGGATTTTATTGATAAAAAAAACTGTGTTTATGTGCTTTATAAAGGCTGTAAAACAGCGTCGATACGTTTGAAGCAGTGTCTGAGTCCACTAGATCCTTTCAGAGGTGCACCCAGCTCTGTGAGCTCATAAACTCCTCCAGAAACTTAACCTGGATGACTGGGGCTTTCAGCGGTGCTTCTGACTGAGCCGAGCCCAGTTTGATGAACTTTTGTCGGTGTCGGCTGGAGGATTTCCCCCGGACACCAACAACAGGTGCTACGTCACAATCATGCCCCCACAAGAGCAAGCTCCTGATTGGTTAACGCGGCGCGAATGTCCGCAGAAGTTCAGATTTTCCAACTCGAGCGGTTCGCGCGTCAAACGCGGAAAACGCGCCATTCGCGCCGCGCCATTCGCGCGTTTGCATTGACTTAACATGTAAATCACTCGCGCTTGACGCTTCTTCCGCGTCTGGTGTGAACGCAGCATAAGACTTTAAGACCTTTTTAAGACCATCATGAATGCAATTTCAGACTTACACAAGGCTAAACGTTAAAGATTTTTTAATAGCCAAGTTAAAACCTTAAAAAAAAAACATTGTTATTGTAAAGAAGATAATTAAACCATATTAATAAGTAAATAGAGTTATTAGGGGTGTCAAAATGTATTGTTTTTTCGGTGCACTGCGATGCAGATGGGGACAATTCAGTATCAGTTCAGTAATAGATCATAACCGGTTATTACGTACTGACATCATTTATCTCCTGTGCAATGTCACAGTAGAAGTCTATGGGAAAGGAGGCGAAGGCGAGTAAATAAAACGCTCCTACTACTTAAAGGTAGATAATTATGCACAGTTCAACCGCTTGTGAGTTTGCTGGAAAGTCTTTCATTGACATGCAGATTATGCAGTGCCACTGATGCAATCCAAGACATGTGAAAAGATGATCCCAAGCTTCCACAATCCTGGACCAGGCCGTTTCCTGAGCAGCAGCTGTGGTGGTCATGGAGGAGTGGAGAGCATGCGTCTGACTCCTGTGGCCTCCAGGGACAGCCGAGTCTTCGCTGACGGCCAGTGTTCTCCAGCTTCCGGCGCCTAGACTGCAGCTCTGCACAAGACGTTTGGTCATAGGGGAAATGGTCGTGCCCAACTGAGCCTGGTTTCTCTCGAGGTTTTTATCCTTCACTTTGGTCAATTAGTGAAGTTTTTTCCTCGCCGCTGTCGCCACTGGCTTGCATGGTTCGGAACTTGTAGAGCTGCGCATCGATGGATTTGCTCTTCAGTGTTTCGACTCTCAGCAGTGAATATTAAACCACACTGAACTGACCTGATACTTTCAATTCCCTATAATCTTCTATGTGAAGCTGCTTTGACACAATCCACATTGTAAAAGCGCTATACCAATAAAGATGAGTTGAATTGACACTGAAGAAGGCACAGCACACTAACCGCTGGCGTGTTCGCAAGGTAACTTTTCCTCTCCTCTTGCCTGTTAAAGCGATACTTGTGGATCTAGACAAGAGCGTGCCTGAGGTGCGGGTTTTCTCCACTATGTCTATTATGGATTACCTGTGATAACCACGTATTATGACTGTAACCGACTGTTCTTCCCGCGTCACTAATCGGTGAACAGCGCTTTTATTTCTAAAGCCAATCGCAGGCCTTTCTGTTGAGCGGGTGAAGACAATGACCTATTATAGGGAAGTAAAACCTCACTTGACACTAGGGATGCTCCGATCAGGATTTTTGCAGCCGATACCAAGTACCAATTCTTTGTGATGGTGATCGGCCAATACTGAGTACCGATTCTGATGCTTCAAGCTTTATAATACATGAAGCACATTTTCCCCCCTAAGTATGATAATTAAGTGGAGATCTTGCCTTACACCTCAGAGAATAAATGAAGAATGTTGCCTATAATCCCTCAAACATGTCTCTTATAACCATTTAGTGTGGACATGTCATGGTCAGAAGCAACTTTACAGAAAATAATAGATAAAACAGATACAAAAAAATGGTAAGAAAAACAACTAACAAAGCAATTTGGAAACATTGCAAATGATGGAAGAAGAATTCGACATGTCTCAATCAAGAAAAAGTACATATTTGATTAATAAGATGTTAAAATGCACATCTATAAATATATATTTATTTATTGCAGTAAGTATATTACAAAAAGGTGTATTATGAAATATTCAATTAAAACATTTTTTTAACGTTTTTAATTGTATTTCAGCCAGGTTTTAGTGAACTGGCAATATTGTCAAAAACACAGAACTCTCAGTTCTTATATATGTAAATAGGTCTAAACACATGCTAGATGTGATTATCGGCCGATACCGATCTCTGGCCGATCGATCGGAGCATTACTACTTGACAGCGCTAAAAAAGCAAGCGGGGTAATATTTACTTTAGTTTATTTGCCATTGACCTTTTTCTAAAATGCGGAAGTGCGCTCGTTTTGGCGATTGTTTTAGAACTTCTGATTCAGTGGCCTATGGGAGAAATGACTAGGAATAGTAAACGGCAGAAAACGGTCAAATTACTTGCTCTACAAACAAGTGTGTTCATGACTATACAGACAAAGCAGAATAATATAATAAGAAAATATCAGTTTGAAACAACAAGGAGCAAAACGAGCTGTTTTTAACATCTAAAAATGAATGGAAGTGAATGAGACCAGAAGTCTCAAGCCAAAATGATTCAAATGGCTGCGCCCGCTCATACGCGGAGAATAAGGTGAATAAATGCTCGTGCTGTCTTCTGTGCATGTGTTTGGGTTTAGTTTAAAACATTCAAAAAGGGTGTTTTCTTTGAGCAGGTCAAATTAAAGGTACAGTTCATATATCTGACTGCTGTATTAAAGGACAAAATTAAATTACAAATATTATTAATATATTTATAGATTTTAATTAAAAAAAGATTGTGTTGTTAAGAAAAAAATTATCCAATCATGTTTGTAAAACACGTCTCCGCCCAGACATCATAGTTATCTCAGAAGCTTCAGGACAGCTAATTATTCTGGAGCTTACAGTGCCTTGGGAAGAGCGTATTGAAGAAGCAAATGAGAGGAAGCGCGCGAAGTACCAGGAATTAGTAAAGGAGCGCAGGGAGAGAGGCTGGAGAGCTTTCTATGAGCCCATAGAAGTAGGATGTAGATGCTTTGCAGGGCATTCACTTTGCAAACTTCAAAAAGGGCCATTCGATCCGCAAGCGAAGACGCAGAGAAGGCCACAAGGTGGCTGTGGATTAAAGGCCGATTTATACTTCTGCGTCAAGCGCACGCGTATGCTACGGCGCAGCCTACGCGTGGACGCATAGCCCCTCGCCGTGGCCGTCGGCGTTGTTGACGTGCACCTCTCAAAAAATGTAAGGCGTTGGCATAGCGCAAGCTCTGTGATTGGTCGGCTTGGTAGTGCTGACGACTGTGGGCGGAGGTGAGAGCCGCGCGCCCGATGCAGCGAGTGTTTACAAGTGTGGAGTCCTGTGAAGGAGCTCCGGATGGAGACTGTTGTTTTGTGTTTACCTCATGATTAAAATTGTTCCACGTCCGACGGTTCCCGCCTCAAAA
>LR812522.1:1007824-1222824 GCA_903798195.1 Danio kyathit | reverse complement strand
AATCGTGATAACCGTGAAACCGTGATTATTTCTCAGACTATAATCGTACAACCAAAATTTATAATCGTTGCATCCCTAATACACACTTTTATTGAGTGTTTCTTACAAAAATGTACTTTAATAAACTGAAAATAAATTTAAATATCAATTTAGCACAAAAAAAATATATCATAAAGCTGTTTTTTCATTCATTACTTTTCACAGCATCCTTAAAAAAAAAACTAAAAAAAACCTACTGATTTCATCCATCTAACTCAGGGGTCATCAACTATATTTGTCAGAGGGCCAGAATTTTACGAGACAGTCTCCTTAGGGGCCGGACCCCCAAGAAGAAAATCAAATAAAAATCTCATTTTGGCTTAACATTATGTTTAATGTTTATACTTTTTAATTCTTATACTTTTGCGATTTAATTTTGTAGTCAAGTGAATAATTAAATAATCTGTATTTTAGCTTCTTACTGCTAAAATGCAGTGAGTGTTAGTTAAAAAAGGAGCTTAAAAGATATTAACTTATATTAGCAAACATCTCTGAAATTGTACTTATATATATATGTGTGTGTGTGTGTGTGTGTGTAATGAAAGATAATAAATTTGTATATTAAAAGTATATTTTCATTATTTTTTATAAAACTGTAATATTAAACTGACAGTTTAAATGCACATTTGTAAATAAACAGTTAAAATAGTAAAATAGTGTGATAAACAATTTGACAAAATATATTTTGGTACATTAAAAAGTGTGTTTATGATAACCATCCGACAAGATAATGCAGCAAAAATTAGTTCTTAAATGTATTATTTATACCTCATAATTAAATTAAAAAAAATCAGGCGAATAACTGCAAAAATAACCCATTCAAAAACTGGCTACAGGCCTGAGAGTGTAACGTTAAAAGAATGTTTTAACAATGTTTTTTTGGAGTTTTTCTGACAAACTGTTTCAACCGAAATTGCACCTGTTACTCTGAGAGATCAGGAGAACTGGCAGGCAGGGATCATATACTTTCGCATTTAGCTGTTTATTCTGCGTTAAAGCGGGGAAAACACGAGCATTAACGCCATTATCATGATGGACTCATTCAGTAGCGACTCCAGTTTATGTGACTTACACTTTTCGGTGAAAAAGCTCTTTATGTCCTTTGCTGCCTTTTAGCAAGACGCTCCTCATGCAGCCGTATGTGCTTTCCTGTTTGTTATTATGGGCGTTTCGCATAGTTCAGTTGCCCAATTCTGATTGGGCAGTACGAAAGTGTGCTCACTCGATTGGCTAGTAAGACTGTCACACACAGACGACTGTCACACACACAAACAGATGGCAGTCATGCATTTGCTCTGAGCGTGGGAAGTTAAATAATATACATGTCACATCGCAGCCTTTTGCGATTAGCTAATCGCAACGTTCCTAATCGTAATTGCGATTCGATTTTGATTAATTGCACAGCCCTAGTGTGGACCCCTATTTTTTTTCAGATCCTCATAATTTTGGAATCCGGCCCGCTGAGCCGTTCAATCCGGCCCGCGGGCCGCCAGTTGATGATCACTGATCTAGTGTTTCAATTATGTTGATATTATTTGGCTGAAATGTTAGATCTGAACTCCACATTGTGTGATTGTGTCTGTGAACAGTAGTGTGTGTGTATGCAGTGTGTGTGTGTGTGTGTGTTGGGTTACCCCAGAGCTCCACCAGTCTTGACAGGATGATGAAGCAGGTCTTCTGAGCGACGGGGTCTGGGAAATCCACAGCGCCCTGAATGATGGTGAACAGCACACGCTCGATGTTCTCTGCTCCTGTCACAGACACACACACAGTAACGCATGAAATTCACCATCCAGACAAAGGGAAGACCAGGTACACCTAACCACATCAACCTAATAAAGGAGTGGAAAGAGCCACCCAGTAAGGAACCAAGACAGATGGATCCCTGCGTGTCTGCATCAACTTCCACAAGCTCAATGCCCAGTCCAATTCGACACACACCCTATGCTAATAATTGAGGATTTGCTAGAAAAGACTGGTCGAGCCAAATACATTACCATGTTAGACTTGTGTAAGGGATACTGGCAGGTACCTCTCAACCCTGAGTCCATAATATGTGTGTGTGTGTGTGTGCGCCTCCTCACCTTGATTGGCCATGACCTGACTGCTGCTGCTGCTGGCGATGGTCTGGATGAAGCTGAAGTAGCTCCTCCTCAGCATCTGCTTCTCCAGCGCTGCCGTCTGATCATTCTCCTCCGCAGGACGAGACAACACCTCGAAGATGGACATTACCAGTGGCATGAAGATCTCCTGAAGGAACGGGGACACCTGGTTCTGCACACGAACACACACAGATTATTATTACACGGCACATATCACATATCCAAATAAAAAAAAAAACTTCAAAATGCAATTCCAGTCAGACATTTTGACTTGTCAACATAAATAAAACAACAATAATAACTAGATATTAAAGTTTGAGGACAAACTTTATGGTGGCTTGAGAAAGCCTGCTAGAAGTAGTTTATTTAGTTTGAAAAAGTATCAAGTTGGCTAAAAGAATATTTAAGATGCCTGCAGTCAACAATGCAACCACTGTAAAGAGTGAAACAAGACAGTCTAGCATGAATTAGCATGTTGTTAGCATGTTTCTAGCACGAATTAGCATGTTATTAGCATGATTCTAGCATGAAGTAGCATGATGTTCGCATGTATCTAGCATGAATTAGCATGTTGTTAGCATGATTCTAGCTTATATTAGCATGGTATTAGCATGCTTCTAGCATGAATTAGCATATAACTAGTCTGATTCTAGCATGAATTAGCATTATATTAGCATGATTCTAGCTTGAATTAGCATATTAGCATGATTCTAGCATGAATTAGCATATAACTAGCATGATTCTAGCATAGATTAACATGATATTAGCATGATTCTAGCAGGAATTAGCATGTTACTAGCATGATTCTAGCTTGAATTAGCATGATTCTAGCATGAATTAGCATGATATCAGCATGATTCTAGCATAAATTAGCATATAACTAGCATGATTCTAGCATGAATTGGCATGATATTAGCATGATTTTAGCATGAATTAACACGTTACTAGCATGATTCTAGCTTGAATTAGCATGATACTAGCATGATTTTAGCATGAATTAGCATGATACTAGCATGATTCTAGCTTGAATTAGCATGATTCTAGCATGACTTAACATGTTGTTAGCATGATTCTAGCATAAATTAGCATGATATTAGCATGAATTAACGTGTGCTAGCATGACTAGCATGTCTGTAGCATGTTTGTACCAAGATTAGCATGTCAGTAGCATGTTAAAACTATTAGCATGTGTTAGAACAGCTAGTCACAGTCTATGGAACAGTTGCTAGGGGTGCTGAAATTGGTTGCTAGGGAGTGGTTAGTAAGTTTTAAAGGTCATCGGTGATTGGCTGCTGGCTAGACTGAGTTGAATGAGGCCAGACTCTAGTCTGTGGGACAGTTTGATGCAGAGTTATGAGCTCACAAAGTTGATCCAATGTTAAGTCAATGACAGTCTTTTACAATGGGACAGTTGCTAGGGTGCTGTAAGTGGTTGCTAGGGAGTGGCAAGTAAGTTAAAAAGTCATCAGTTATTGGCTGCTGGCCAGACTGAGTTAAATGAGGCCAGTTAGAAGTCTGTAGGACAGTCTGATGCAGAGTTATGAGCTCACAAAGTTTGACCCAATGTTAAGTCAATGGGACTTTTGGGAATTTTCTGGGTCGTTTTTCGCAAAACTGTAAGTCATAACAGTTAGAAAAGACATAGCAACCCGAGTCAGACCAGTTTGAAGGTTTGACGAAAGTTTGAAGGATGTAGCTTGAAAGGCTTAGGAGGAGATACACTTTAAAAATAGTCTCAGGAGACGGAAGAAGAAGAAGAAGAAGAAGAAGAAGAAGACAGAAGAAGAAGAAGAAGACGGAAGAATAATAATAAGTTTATGTAGAATATCAGAATGGTGGCTTTCTCAAGCCACCATAATAATGTGAGAATTTGCAGCATCTATTTCTGTTTGTGCATATGTGGTGAGGATTGGGTCAGTTTCAGGGAAACATTTGTGGTATATTGAGCTGAAACTTCAGTACACACTCTAGAGACACACACTTTTAGAGAGCAGCATTTCATATCTTGTAGAAATTGGCAGAATCTGTACTCCTCAAACAGCACTGTGTTTGTGTTGTGTCTAACCTTGAATTTAGCAGTGATCTGGCTGATGAGTGGGATGAACTCCTGCAGGTCTCGGGCCTCGCAGTCCTTCAGCATGTGCTGGGACGCGGCGGGGATGAAGGGCAGCACCTCCTCCTCCAGGCAGATGATCATGCGGTGCAGGAAGGAGCGGACGGCACTGCGCAGAGCCCCTCGCTGCACAGGACAGCTGAGCGCCGGCAGGAACGTCTGCAGGCAGTCCAGATACACCTCCGAGCAGCCGCACTGCTTCACCGTCTGCTTATTGCTGAACGCCTTACTGGTGCGGCTGAGAGAGCAAAAAACACTGTATTGTACAACACTGCTGGATCACAGCGACACACACACACACACTTCTGAAAGAGCTGCAAACTCTTCACATACTCATTTGGAGATTTTGGTCCTTTTTGCTAGTGTAATATGCCTTTTTTCAATAATAATAATAATAATATAATAATAATAATTCCTTACATTTATATAGCACTTTTCTGGGCACTCAAAGCGCTTTACACATAGGGGGGAATCTCCTCATCCACCACCAGTGTGCAGCATCCACCTGGATGACGCGACGGCAGCCATTTTGCGCCAGACCGCACACCACACACCAGCTGATTGGTGGAGAGGAGACAGAGTGATGAAGCCAATTATGATATGGGGATGGTTAGGAGGCCATGATGGACAGAGGCCAGTGGGCAGATTTGGCCAGGATGCCGGGGTTAAACCCCTACTCTTTTTCAAAGGACATCCTGGAAATTTTTAATGAGCACAGAGAGTCAGGACCTCGGTTTAACGTCCCATCTGAAAGACGACGCTCACTGAGCAGTATAGAGTCCCTGTCACTATACTGGGGCATTATGGCCCACACAGACCACACGTTGGGCGCCGCCTGCTGGCCTCACTAACACCACTTCCGGCAGCAACCTAGCTTTCCCATGTGGTCACCCATCCAGACACTGACCAGGCACAGCCCTGCTTAGCTTCTGTGGGCGACCATGTGAGAGTTGCAGAGAGCTAGCTGCTACTTTCACTTTTTTTTCTGTAATATTTGTTAATTTTGTCAAATTAACAGTGGACAGCATAAAAAAACAAAAACATATATATTTTAATATTAATATATTACTTCATATAATACTTTATAAAAACCTAAAGAGAACAAATAAAGCCACTAAAAGGACAGATGGAATCAAAACAGAAAAATCACAGTATCATAAATGGGTCAATATTCTTTAAATACCACATTCATTTAATTTTTAATCCATATCTTTTTATCCATATCTTTAAAAGGCATGATGCATGTTGTATTTAAATATGCACTGATCTAAATATTTTGTGTACAAATTATATTTCGATTTGGTTCCTTTTTTCTTCTATCTGCCATCTACTTCCATGCTGTGGACGTGTGGAGATATGTTTTTGCTAAACATTTTTATTGTGTGCATCTGAGCTGTTCAGTCTTAAAACTCTTTAAAAGCACTGTTCTGAAATGAGCTTCACAGAATGAGCTTACCTGGCGAAGCCCACAGCGTGACTGAGGCAGTCTGCCAGTGCTGTCTGCCGCTCCTCGTCCGGCTCCAGCGGCAGCTTCTCCAGCAGCATCCTGAAGGCCTCCATCAGCGGAGACAGCAGCCCGCGCATCAGACCCTGCTTGCGCTCTGCTGGAGACTCACCGTTCACGATCAGCACACCTGCAGTCTCAAACATGAACAGCTGATCGTCACTGCTCAACAGCGCTGGGAATCCATTCTCCTGAACACACACACACACACACACACAAAGAGAGAGAAAGAAATGACCATCAGTCATGTTTCCAGCAGATGTAACTGCAGCTTCTGATGATTGTTATGTGCTGTTACCGGTGGAGCGAGCTCTAACAGGTCCTGTATTCTGCTGAGAATGTCCTCGATAAACGCGTTCATGTGCTTACTGTGCAAACACACACAAAAACAGCATTAGACCATTCAAAATTTAAATGACACTGTAATTATGCACCATATGGACGAGTGGGAAGTGACTTTTTATTTCCTTCAAATGCACATTTATGCATTTAGCAGATATTTCTCAAATATTTTAAAAAGCAACTTGTCAAAGAACCAACACTATCTTTAAAACACTTTGCTAACTGAATGTGTTGATTTGGACAAGAGGAGAATGCATAAAACAAAAACAGCTTTTCTATCCACTACCAAATGAATGAAATAATTAGGATTTTAAAAGGTTTTTAAATATCTTTAATACATCAAGCTAGGCATGGGAAGATAACTGTTTTCAAGGTATACCACGGTTTGGAAAAATCAAGGTTTTAAAACCGCCAACATTTTCTGTAATACTGTTCCTAAGGTATGTCTAAGATTTAAAAAAAATAAATAAAAAATGTATCAGAAAAGATGCCGTTTAAATGGTAAAGAAATAAGTGCTTTTTAAACAAATGAAGACAGCAGAAGTCAAATTATTCATTTGAGTTATTTAGAATATTTTTATTATTATAATATTCTAAATGTTTCTGAAAATAAAATATTATTTGTGTTCGAAGTGGAAAAAAGTTTGTTTTTTTACCCAGACAATTAAAAAGAAGATCATTTAGAGCAGTAATCACAATACCGTGGTACCGTGAAACCATGATATTTTTAACCAAGGTTATTATACCGTCAGAATCTTATACCGGCCCATGCCTACATCAAGCATTCTCGTGTTTGATTAAAAATGTAGAGACTCGCTGGTTAAAACCGGTTCGAATCAGGCTTTGATATTGGAGCTCCCAGATCTGGATAACAGGTATCCGATTGTCTTCCCCCAACACTCTGGCCGCAGCTGTCGGGACCCTGCAGCTAATTTTGGTTAATCGGTAACCAACTAGACAGTAGAGCATTCAGAACCTCCATCACGAGACTTTTGAATGACTGATCATGTGATTGCCATGCGTTCGACAGATGGACAGAGTTTCTCAGAGACAAAAGAGATTTTAAAAGAAAAGAATTCAGAGACTTAAGGAAAACCATTCTTATAAATGTTGTAACCAAGGCAAAATTTGATATTTTGAATGACATTTATAGGTATTGATGTGCTGTGTTTATTCCAACCAACCAGGTTCATAATGTGTGATTTCACCATTTATAACAGGGTAAAATGATCTGTATGTGTGTGAAATGCTTCGTGTTTAGTGTTGAACTGAGCTGTTTTTCATTTGCAATACATTGCTGTAAATGAGAATTTTGTAATCCGAACCATATTCGTCTTGTAACATTTGATGTCAGATAGTTACAATCTTACAAGAGATTTTATCACGTAAAGTCTCTTGCAGTTGGTTAATGATTAAACCTGATTACACTGGTACGGGGCGTGGCCCCGCCCTTCATCTTGCCATTCATTGGAAGATAGTGTTAGGAGGACGGATCAATACGTGTCCCTTAAAAGCCACTGCAGCGTCAAAATCTGCGCGCAGCCTTTCAGCATCAAGCTGGTGTCGACCCGCTGGTGCTTCTCCGCCCCTAATCGCCCCCACGCGGTTGGGTCACCATCACAAACTCTCCATCCAAAACCTGTTAAGTTTCGCAACCGCTGAAGCTTCCGCGAACTGACTCTACGGAGTCCGTTGCCCCGGTAACCCAGAACAAAGAGCTCCACTCACGCCGACGTCACAGAAAAGCCACGCTTGAGCACCACGTGTTTCCTCACTCCAGCCCGGCGAGGGAAATCCGAATCAAGAAGACTTCAACTAACTCGCAAGTAACGCAACAACCGTTGTCTCTATCTGATCGGGTGCATATGCTTTTAAGCAGTTAAAGATAAGTCAAATCTCTGCTTTTGTGGTTTCTCAGGTGATTCTAAGATCTAGTACGAAATACTAGATGATTCGGGACTGTTTGTCAAACTCATTTTGCATCCTCTGAACTGCCTGTGTGTGTGTGTTTGTGTGTAAACGTGTGTGTGCATTTGTTTGTTTGTTGTTTTGATTATTACGTAGTTAGCCTCGTGTATCGAATAGTGTAGCTCAATAAATCTTTGTTGTCCTTTGTAAGAACTGTGTTCTTGTTTATGTGCTTCTAAGTCATTGCCTCAAGCTATAGATCGTGTTACCTTGCTAAAAAGTTAACCCTGTTCTGTGTTATGTTATTACTGCTGGCCACGAAAATAATATAGACGAGATTAGTAAAAATGTGATGTATCTATTTGCGGGACAAGTTTGAATCTTTGATCTGATTCAATCCGACTCAATTGAGTCGAATCAATGATTCGAATCTTCAGGATCCGAGTCATTGATCTGAGCTAATAATTCCTAAATCGATCTTTTAACGTAGATTGATTTCTTACAAAAAAATACAGTAAAATGGTGAAATATTACTTTAAATTTCATAATAGAGGGTATATGCAGGAATGCTAAAGATAATTTCAATACCTTTTTAAAACATTTTAAAGACCTTCTCAGAATATGTTAAGACCTCATCGCCGCTTCAAGTTGTAATCAGTATCAAACGTTTAACTTAATAAACAGTTGTAGTTAAATAAATCAATGGAGCACAACCGTGCAACAGAACTCAGATAAGCTCAGAAGAAACAAAGCTTGAAAGAATAAATTATGAGGTTGCTTTCAGCGACAGGCTTTAGCCACTCTTTAAACTCATCTTTCCCCAAACAGGATTATGCAAACTTTGACAGGCAGAGCTCCTTGATACCCAAACTTTTAAAATATTAGCTAGTGCATTAGTGCTGCCATACTTTGACTATGCTGCAGCTTTTTGGTACAGTGGTAGATCTAATAAAATGAAAAATAAATTGCAGACGGCCCAAAATAAGTTGTGTAGAATTGTTTTGAAAGTACCTCCACTGACACATTTAAATAATGAACATTATAGTCAAAGTAATTTTTTAAAAGTTGATAAAAGGGTAAAATTGTAAAAATTTGTGATGGTGTTTAAGATTTTAAAGAAAATGGTCCCAAAGTATTTTCTTAATTATTATGTTTTAGTTAGTGAGGTACACTGTCATTCTACAAGAGCAGGAATAGGGATATTTATCCTTATAGATTTAAGAGTGAATCAGGCAGAAATTCTCTTTTGTGTACTTGCTCTGTTGCTTGGAATGTTTCACCTACGATTTTTAAAGAGATTCAGGCCCCGTTTACACTAATACGTTTTAGTTTTAAACGCATAAGTTTTGCTACGGTTACGCCATCCGTCCACACTACGCCGGAGTTTTCGAGCCCCGAAAACGGAGCGTTTTGGAAAAGCTGGAGAGGTCGTTTTCATTCTAATACGCTGCTGCTCCATCTCAGTGTGGATGGGGGAAAACGGAGACATCTGAAAACGGAGGCGTGGCTGCAGACATTCACCTCTCTGATTGGGGCTTTTTCCTCAATATTAAGTAGCCTACACACAGTTCAGTCTTACATCCTCTCCGTGTAAGTTCCGACTTCGCAAGTTTGATATGGAAAACAAACTCCCGAGTGTGTACTTTATAAAGTCATTCACATCACCCTGGCTATGCTGTTTCACTATCTTAACAATAAAATGAAAACATGATGTGAGGAACTGCCTATTTTTATTTTTATTTTAGCAACTTAACAGACATCAAAAATGTTGAGGCGTCGTGTAGCTGCATGATATGAGCGTCATCTTCAAGCATATAACAAAACGGAGCCTATAACATTACTGCCTCCTTTCATTTTCATTGAAAATACGAAACATACCCTCTCTCATTCACTGAATATCCGTTTTAATGATCAATAATGGCCATTATAAAAGTATAACGCGCAATAAGTTTATAATAGAGAAAATAAAGGCAAGCACTCAGTCAGATGTGCAGAATCCCTGTCCGCGGTTACATTAATTAAGATATTAATCTAACTTATCTTTGCACTCAGCCAAAGCACGTTACCTGAGAACAAGTGATAGATTCAAAAGACCAAAGTCTGGGAATATGTCGTCAGATATAGACCACAAGATGAATTAAATATCACGTTTAACAAATATAGATTAGATCCAGCGGGAGATCCGTGATGAACAGTCCGAATTGCGCAGCTCTCATGTGGGTGTGTGTGTGCGCTCTAAGCACGCTGCAGCGCATGCCAGAGAGTGTGTGTGTGGTCACGTGATGTGCGTTTTCACCGTTTTAGTGTAGACGGAGAGCGGTTCAGAAACGCTGGGTGAAACGCTAGTGTGGACGCGGATCGTTTTCATTCTGAAACGCCGTTTTAAAACTAAAACGTACTAGTGTAAACGGGGCCTCAATTTGAGAGTGTTTTTAGAAGGGAAATTAAGTGGTTGTTTTACAGTTGAAGTTGAGGATTTTGTTGTGCCGAGTTGCTGAGCTGATGATGTTTGCACTCCATTTATGATTTGCTCGTTCATTTTTAAAAATAGAAGACCACAATAGAAATAAGCCTGTGGCTTTTTTGTGTATTTTATCCTCGACAGTTTATAAAATATGTAGGAATTAGTCTAACTGGACTTGTTTGTATATTTTTGTTAAAATTGTCAAATAAAATCAAATCAATCAATCAATCAATCCCATTTTGCAGTCTGTTTCACTTTATGGTTTCGCTACATGTGGAGAGCGTCTCAAATTACGTGACATCACCCGGACGTGCTCCAGCCCCAAACTAATCGCATGGATCGAGAATGCCGTAGTTAATATCAGAGGAGAAAATTAAATAAATTTATGCTTTTTTGGAGTCAAACACTTTGGACAAAGATTAAAATTGAGTCCTTGTAAAAACGTGATTAAGACTTTAATACCTTTTAAGGGCCTTAATTTTCTCATAATTGATTTGTCAACTTTTAAACCTTTAGGACCCCACAGACACCCTGTAATAACTGATTTCAAATGTAAATAGAAGTCAAAATATTTATTCATGGGATGCAAAAAAGTAAATAAATAAATAAATCAGCCTTCAGTGTGAGACAATTCTTTCTGAAATCACAGTAATATGCTGATGCTTACATTATTAAACAGCACTGCGTATGTGTGTGTGCTGCAGAAAAACTCACTGCAGGGTTTTGATGAAGCGTGAGAACAGGTAAGCCACTCGACTGCGCACCTTTGGGCTGCTGTGTCTCAGACCGCGGTGGTCTAAAAACGCCATCTGAACAAAGAAATAAAATCACTCAAAAGCCCAAATGCAGCTTTAACAAAACCGAGTGACACTTCACAGGTTAAGAGAGTGAAATGAGTGTGTAATGTGCTTTAAACACTCACCAGGACAGTGGGAATGTGCTGCGGCTCCACCAGGAAGAATTTATCATAGCGGACAACGGTCTCGAAAAACTCCAGAGTCACAGAGGAATGCTGATACTCACTGACACCACAGGAGACGAGCTGCACACACACACAAACAATATCAGCTGTAATCATGATGCAGAAGATTGAGTGAAATGTTCACTTGTTGTGTCACAAGATTCTGCAGGACTACAGATGACAAAAGCAAACCTAGATTTTTATTATTTAATTAATTGCAATTTTTAACACAAACAAATACTAATTGATAAGCAAATAACAAACAAATAGCTAATTGTTCATTATAATTACCTGTCATGTATGTTTGTTTGTGTCCAATGCCATGCCAGTGTCTATTTTCATTGACAGAGAAAATGTAGCTCAATTTAGGAATGCAAAAAAAATCTGGAGCAAAATATCAAGATGCACTTGATCGAAAAATGATACTGCATATTAATAACTGTTACTATTTTATTAAATATTATAAATTAATTTAGTAATATTGAAGTAATTATTGACTCTTTAAATTTACCTCAATAACAAATTATACAGATTTAAAAAATAAAACTAAATAAAATAACCATAAAAAAAATGACTAGCAGATCTGTTGCAAGCAGAAACAAGTATACTACATAGACAATATCCTGTGTATGTTATTTGAGCAGACTTTGCTTTTCCAGTGAGCGTGAGTGGATTTATTTTGGACTTTTGGTGCATCTCTAGTTTAAGTATATAACTTCAGGAGTGTTCTGATTGCAGGGTTCTTGCACCATTTTAAAAGTAAAATTTAATGCTTTTTAAGACCTTTTTAAGACCTCAACAAATATAATTTAAGAAAAATTTCATAATTTCTTTGGAATAGCTTACTCAATTTATTGCCTCCTACAATGGAAATCAAAACTTGAAAGTTTTTCATTTGGTATCAATTATAAGCTATGTGTCGACTCGGCAAGTAAAAAAAAAAAAAAAAAATACTTTTCTTTGAGACCTTTTTCTTTTTTGTTCCTTTGTATGTGTGTATATATATATATATATATATATATACACAGTGTTTCCTGTAGGATTTTTTCCAGCTGTGGCGGCAGGACTTTTACACAGATGTACCAACTACCTATAGGTGTTATTTCAATGAGACATGTTGTGAGCGCAGAGTTACACGTCGAGATCGCATTTATGTAATACGAGCATGCGAATCTCTGCTTGCGCGCTGATTTCCTCTGTTCACACCCTGAAATATACGCTGCTCAAGTGCGATTTAGTGCGTTTATGTGATGAGTACATCTCCAACATTTATTAGATTTTCTAGGAATATTTCTGAATGTCTCCAATAGACCTACAGAGCGGCATTAATGCGTCCTGAAGTAAAGTGAAACAGCTGAAGTAGCTGAACAGTCCTGAAGTAAAGTGAAACAGCTGAAGTAGCTGAACAGTCCTGAAGTAAAGTGAAAGCTACGCCGTGTTTGCTGGTCTTACGTCTCACGCACCTGTCAGTCAGCCAGCATGTCATCGTAAAGGGTTAAACAAATAACGCACAGCACTACTACGGTTACAGAAAAGTTTTGGTGCGATTATAACCCGCTATTAAAAAAACAACAACAATGACTGAATGTTTTGAATGGGAAGCTGAAGTCAGAATTATTCGCCCCCTTTGAATTTTTTTTTCTTTTTTTAAATATTTCCCAAATGATGATTAACAGAGCAAGGAAATTTTCACAGTATGTCTGATAATATTTTTTCTTCTGGAGAAAGTCTTATTTGTTTTATTTCGGCAAGAATAAAAGCAGTTTTTAATTTTTTAAAAATCATTTTAAGGTCAAAATTATTAGCCCCTTTAAGCTATATATTTTTTCGATAGTCTACAGAACAAATCATCATTATACAATAACTTGGCTAATTACCCTAACCTGCCTAGTTAACCTAATTAACCTAGTTAAGCCTTTAAATGTCACTTTAAGCTGTATAGAAGTGTCTTGAAGAATATCTAGTCTAATATTATTTACTGTCATCATGACAAAGAGAAAATAAATCAGTTATTAGAGATGAGTTATTAAAACTATTATGTTTAGAAATGTGCTGAAAAAATCTGCTCTCTGATAAACAGAAATTGGGGAAAAAATAAACAGGACGGCTAATAATTCTGACTGCTTTCATCAGCGTTGCACATACAGAATAACATCTTTATTCTGGGATTACCAGTCTTAATAAATACACTTTGCATATGAAGTAAATCATATCTCAAAGCATTTAATGGGGCACTGGTGATTTTCAAATTGAGTCTAGCGACGCCCCTGTGCTACGCAAATGAAATTAAACTTGTTATAGCCGACTGTGAGGTGGCGACTGAACAAGTAACATCGTTAGGTCGAGCTGCAAACAATGCAAGGATTAACCTGGACTGGCTATGACTAGCTGCTGCAACATACCGCTGGAGCGACTCTTTCATGTGCGACTCGCTCCATGGTCACCTCACCTCGACAACTGCATAATGGCAGCACGCATGTGCAGACCGACGTCAGCGTCTGTAGCCGACCTACCGTAATAAGCTAATAAATCACGGACACTCTCATTTCACCCCTGTTTCACACATACTAAATTGATCAACTATTAGATGTTTTACGGTGGACCACTGTGCTTCCCTATCGTCATTAAGCACACCGGCTGAAAATTTAATACCTACAGCAACATTACGGTAAATTTAAGACAATTTAAGACCTTAATTTCCCGGATTTTAATTTGAGACTTTTTAAGGACCCGCGGGAACCCTGGATTGTGTTTTCGCTCCGCATATCTTCAGAGGATGATGAATGCAGACTCACGGTTCTCATCATGGCCTGCAGTGTGCTGGTTTTGGCAGAGTCTCCAGAGAAATGAGCTCCGTGAGACGCCGGAAGAGCTTCACCCCAGCATATACAGCAGCCGGATGGAGACCTCCACCTCCATGAATTGCAGCGTCTGCCAGCTCCTGCAAACAGCCCAAACACACACATCAATACGGCTGGTATGATTGACATTTGGCTAATGATTAATTGTCAAAAAAAAAAAAAAAAAAAAAAAAAAAAAAAAATGAATATGCAATAAAATGTTGGTTTTAAAGCCCCCACAGAAATCTATCATTAGTAAGTGTCTCTATATTTTGGTGTCTCCCCCTTGTGGCTATTAAAAAAATTGCAGTAATCATGGTTGGTTCAAATGAATAACTGTAATTAGATGGTTATTTAATAATCATGACAAGTCAAGAAAATAAACCAATCATGCTTTAAAGTGTGAAATCAATATGCTCAATGTATTTTGCAAGTGCATTTCACAACAAGGGAAGCTTACAATTTATACTAAGGGATCAAGTCTGCTCAATATGTCCTGCATCTATATGTCGCAGAAAGCAATGCGATTGAGAAATCACAACAGTGTATTTCCAAAGTGCTCAAGGGTTTAGGGCACTCCATTTAAACCCATATACAGATGATGCCCCAGTAGTGGACACTTGTGTAACGTAAACAATGACTAGGCCTACATGAAACCGGTGTGCAGAAGTAGTAATATTTCTGGTCTTTTCATAGATATACTTAGTGACACACTTGCTTTGCTTACCAAACAAGTGGTTCTAAATGGATTTGCATTTTAGTAATTTTTCATTTTAATTTCATGCGGTACGTTTTAGTTACTATACTCACAAAATCATTCCGCATAAATATGCAGATTATTATAATTTTCTGCAAAGAAATAAAAAAGAATTCTGTCTGGCCCCATCAATGATGTACATCAGAGTAGAGGAGACGAAGGGAGGTTAGCAAATGAAGGGCATAAAAATGAATCTGGAATGCAGTAGATGTTTAGTGCGCTCCTGCTGCGTGTGTGTTGATGTCTTACTGCATGGTGGCGTTGAAGACTCTGTGCACAGCCTCCAGCAGCAGCTCAGGAGAAACCTGAGCCAGCCGGTCCAGCAGCATCTTCAACTGCTTCCGGTACTCCACAAACATGGCCTCATCTTCACCCTGAACACACACACACTACAGCTCACGATTTATCAAAATAACCATCATAATGTTTTTTAGTCTCTGAATTAAATGATTCAATGATGGTTTGATATTGAGGACTGATATAAATATTAGTATTATAATTTTGTTTTTTTCATATTATCTATGATAGAAATGCCAATAAAATATGTCTGTTTTTCTAATATTTTTTAAACATTTGTTTAAGTAAAAAACAAACTATATTAACCTTCAATTATTGTGAGACTTACAACTGCTCTACAAAAAGAAAGCACAGAATAAATGAATTTTTGTTGATTTATTTAAATTGTGATTTTAATTATTATCAAACGGACAAAAAATACACGAAATTTGTTTATTAATTAATTTATTTATTTATTAAAATTGTTTCCATCCAAAACTTTATGCACAAAACTGGATTATTGCATAAAAGACGTGCCAATAAAGCTGCGTTTCCATTTAACGAGTCAAATCGAACAAAATCGTCACTTCCTGATTAATTGGCGCCAAATATCAACAGTAAAAACTGAATTTGCTGCAGTAGGAGAAACTGCGTCAATCTTTTCTTCATTTAATAAATGACTTGCGCCTCAGAAGGCAATCCTGACACACGGTGAACGCGCGGTGGCATTTAAAGGCGGAGCACAGACGCTCTTGATTCTGGATGTTATTAATAATATAATAACACTAATCCTTAAACGGTAAGGCGTTTTAGAATGACAAAAACATTCTTTGTGATGGTGATCGGCCAATACGGAGTACCGATTCTGATGCTTCAAGCTTTATAATACATGGAGCACATTTTCCCCCCCAAGTATGATAATAAGTGGAGATCTTGCCTTACACCTCAGAGAATAAATGAAGAATGTTGCATATAATCCCTGAAACATGTCTCTTATAACCATTTAGTGTGGACATGTCATGGTCAGAAGCAACTTTACTTACATTTACATTCCTACCATTTACACACATTTTTATCATCACATGATCTCTTATAACAAAATCACATGACCTTTTTTAATGTGCACACTGGAATTGGTTCGGTAAAAGTGTTTCCATCGCAGTTTATGCGCATCTTATACTATCGAATAAAAACTTTATCCTACTCAGTTATGCGCATGTTTTTTATGCCCATTTTCAAAATGTATGCGTATCATGGCGTTTCCATCAACCGGTTTTTTATGCGCATCTCCAAAATAAGCATAAAAATAGATGGATGGAAACATAGCTAATGACAAATATTTCACAGTTAAAAATAGACAATTATGTCTTTCATTCTATCTTTTTTAAACATTTAATGTTTTAGTAAAAGCTAAACTATTGCTCTTATACCATAATAAACAACTGCTCTACAAACAAGCAGAATAGATCTGTTTATTACGTTATTTTAGTGCAGCACTACATTATTTTTATTATGTATTATATTTTCTTTTAGATTATTTTCTCTCCCCAAAACTGTGCAGCCCTGTTTTATATTTCTGAATGACTGAAGCATGTTAAATGACTGTATAAATCTGTATACAACACGTGACCTGTCATTGACAAACACTTTAAAGCATAGTAAACAGATCACACTGACCTCATTCTCAAAGTTATACTCGTCATCATACTTAAGTTTGCTCATCACAGCCAGCATGATCGCCTGTTACCAAAATAACCACAACCATCAACAATGTTAACGCAATGTCAACAATACAGCAACAATCAGCTATTCATAATGAACGATATAAGCCTGTGATGCTGCCGGACCTCCACATTACTCTTCTGCTGCTCGTTGAGTGCCGGAAGCTGAAACACACAAAACTGAAGATTAGCATTATGGGTGGATCATCTCTGAGGGTGTGCATATGCGTTTCCATTTTCTCGTTTAGTAGATGCATTTGTCTAAGGCGACTTACAATTGAGGATATAAATGCTATGTTAAATGCTATGAATTTAATAAATATACCATTTTTATTTCCGCCCATCATACATAGAGTGTGTCTCATACAGGTGGTTTGTAAAGCCCACTCACCTGCAGAGAACACCAATAATAGTAAAGTGTTTTCAGAAACAGTGTTGATAAAAAGTGTCTAGTGCATACAGAGATGTGTGAGTGACTCTTATGCACAGTTCAGAATGCATGATTTTAAGCCCTGATTTTGACTCGCCGACAAGTTTTGAGAAATTTCCGACAAACACCTGAAATCACAGGCAAATCGGTGCTCGTGCACGTGAGCAACAATCACACAATGTGAACTATCAAAGACACGATCTGAGAGAATCGCCGACGTCCGTGAGATATTTGGCATGCTAAATATCTGGAGCTGTCGGCGATTCAAATCATGCCGTGTGAAATGTGTTGAAAATAACATCAGCCATCACCTACAGCCAATGAGAGAGCAGCATCCACTAGTGTGGGTATCTGCAGGACAGCGGGAGGCTGGGGGAGAAGCTAAAAGCACTCATTTTCAGTTTATTTGGACCCAAGAATTGGAGGAAAACTAGTGTACATTTGACAGGAGCACCCGTGTCGGTTTGAAGAGTCATTGAGAAATATCACAACCAGTCCATAAAGAAAAAAACTGAGGAGAAATTGCCAGTTCCCTTCAAACCCAGGTGAGCAAAATAAGTGCATTTTCTACCCCACTAATGGCTTCTTTCCTATTATGTAGTTACTAACAAAAGATGTACTACGTGACCTTGCGTTGTTTCCATATAAGTTCTCGCATGTGTTTGGTTGTGAGACGTAGTTTGGACAAAGTTGTTGGCGATTCTTCCTATTTTAAAGTCATGCAGTGTGAAACCCCTCGTCGTCGATACAATTTGCAGTGTAAACAAAACAGCGACGAAACGCAACCCCAGATAGTCATGCAGTATGAAAACATCTGTGGCATTACAGGTGATGTGTTTTGTGTGTTTGTGTATACAGGTTTATGTGGTTTACAGGAACACAAAGTTGCTTCATCACAGGTATTTAAGCTATTTGTACTTTAAGCTGGCTTACACCTCATGTACCTGTAATTCAAAACACTTAATCATATTTAACAGTGTTTTTCACATTCAAAATTTGTCAAGTTTGCTGTGAATGTTGAGTTTAGGGGTATAAAATATGTGCTTTTACTGCAAAAAAATAGATTACGCCATTGGAGAGTCCTTGTAAACCATGTATACAAGTATGTGTGTGTACCTGTTTGAGCACATGCAGGTAGTCGTAACAGAAGCAGACGATGTTAGCTGAAATGTCGTCGTCTTCATGGATTAGCAGCTGTAACATCAGAGGAACCTTAGACTCGACAGCACGCAGCGTTTCTGCAGAAATCTTCTCGTCCGCTGTCTTGCTCAGTTTGGTCCAGCTCAGCACCAGAGACTGACCCATCCCGTTCACCAGCCGAGAGAACTTTGCCAGAAAATCCACATCCTCCTCCTGACGCCAAAACCAAACACAAGACAGAAGAAATGGGAGATTTTAAGACTTAATCATCTAATGAAACACGCATGAAGAATAAAATGAGTAGCACTCCTGTGAAATTGATTCTTTTTCTAATATTTTTTTGTTAAAAAAAAGCAAGGAAAATTTTCCACAGTACTTCCCATTATATGTTTTCTTCTGGACAAAGTCTTATTCTTTTAGTTCAGCTGGAGTAAACGAAAAATGTATGCATTTACTAACAATGACTAACATTTACTAATGCATTATTAACATCCAAATTCATGCCTGTTAACCTGAATGCACCATGAGCTAACATAAATAACAATGAACTGTAGTTTCATTAACAAACAAATACTGTAATAAATGTATTGTTCATGTGAGTAAATGCACTAATATTAACTAAGAGCGTACTCACACTATGTACAATTGCCTTGAACCGGGCCAAAGCACGCTTGTCCCCCCTCCCGTCTCCCCCGACGGCCCACACTCACATTACATTCGGGCCTGGGCATGCTTACGTCATAGATGATGCGCTCCTCAGTATGCGCTCTCGTTTAGCAGTGGAGATTTCTTTAGTTATATCGTTTAAGTCGTTTGATATGCGGTGACACGCAGTCTAATATTTCGCTGAACAGATCAGCCACTTTTGACGCTCATAAACAATCATAAAGTCCTCGTGCTGCAGGAATTAGGAAGTTTGCTGAAGGCGCAGCTGACGTGCAGTGAGGGGTTTGCGTCTTTAATAAACTACAACAGTTTGTGTTCATTGAACAGCACGAATGATTAATTAATCCATATGAAACAGTCCCTTAGAAGTCACGTCTCACTTTCAGTTTCGGGCTTAGGCACGCTTGCACTCACACTGTAAGCGTACCGCGCCTGAGCCCAAGTGAACCGCGCTTAGGCCCACCTCTTCCAACCGGGCCAGGCCCCCCAAGTGAACCGTGCCTGAGCCCGATTCAGAACACTCACACTTCTCAGACGATCCGGGAAACGGGCCTGGGCACGATTCGGATAGCATAGTGTGAGTACACCCTACTACAACCTTACTGTAAAGTCTTATCAATGCATTATTAAAATCCAGATTCATGCTAGTTAACATTAGTCATTACAACACAGGTTAATATGAACTAACAATGAAACAGTGAAATTCAATACATTTTTAAAGACTCTTTATATACATTTTAAGACCTTATAACCACTTTAAGTTTCAACTAGAAACACTGGCGAGATATTAACTAACAGTATATTTACTAAATATTAAAGTAACTAATCCAAAACTAAAACATTATTCATATACTAAATAAAAATCTATTAAATCATTCAGCAGGCTGGAGCCTATAGAACTGCAGAAATAATGGTGTTGCCTTGGTTTAGCAGGATTTTATTAATTTCATAAATTACACAGCATCCTGATATTCACAGATTTAATTCCGGAAAACTTTAGCATACAACCATACACTACATCAGGGATTCTCAACCGGTGGGCCTCTAGATAGCTTAAAATTAACTTAAATATTATACTGTAATTATCTGATTTCATTATTAAATATGTCATATTAAAATGATAGAAGTAATGGCATTTCCCGTTTTCTGTGATTGAATAAGCTAATTCAGACTTGGTGCAAAAACAGACTGTGGCTTAAATTTTCAACTGCTGTGCGTCAACTAGGACTACGTCCTCAGTTGCATTAAGTTAATCAAACCGTCACGTAAAGGTAACGATGATTAGAATTGTAACAAGCAGCTCGCGCGTGCCTCACATCTGCGACTCATACTGTATCAGAGTCGCACAAGTGCGTTGATTCACAAACTATGTGTGCTCTCTTTGTGTGAACGCTTTAAAATATTCGTATAGTTGTCCAAATTAACATCCTGCGAGTGTTTTATAACAGACGCGCGGACGTACAGTAGGATCCAGCAAGACTCGGTGGCGTTTCAGTGAACAGTTGTTTACGGTTCCTGTCAGCAAACTAAAATAATGTCCAGCTACAAACCCAACCGCTTTGATCGATGCGTTTCAACAGATTTAGAGTGTTTTTACAGTGTTTTACATTTATTTTAAATGGATAAGAATAGTAGATCAATAGATGAATAGTAGTCAGTCTAATTCAAAGCTGCAGCTGTTTGTTTTTGCCATCTCCTGTTGTCCTGTCAGCTTCATTTATTAAAGGCCCAAATACTCTGCAGTTGTAAAGATTAGCTGAAGAATTCAGGAGATTTGAACCTGACTGTGTGTGTGCGTGTGTGTGTGCGTGTGTGTGTGTGTGTATATATATATATATATATATTAAGGGTGTAACGATACGCGTATTCGTATCGAACCGTTCGGTACGAGGCTTTCGGTTCGGTACGCATACGAACCGAACGATTCAGACAAATTTCTAAAAAGATAAAAGAGAATAAGTGTACAGAATATAATGTTTTCAGTGGAACAATGCTCAACAAGGCATCCCATGATGTGACAGGCAACATCTGCCTTCCCCGCCCACCTCCAGTCAGGCACACACTGCACTCAGGGTCGGAGTAAGCTCAACTGGCGCTCAAACCGAAAGTTATGCCGCTTTCAATCCGAAAAAGCCGGCGGAGCTGGGTGTTGAGATGATGCGGGGTTTGTCCCGAACGAAAGCGAAGACAGAGGGGCGCTGAGATGATGCAGGGTTTGTTGCGGACAAAGGCGAAAGGGTGGAAACGCGCCGCGGACTGACTGCACTTGTGAACCGTTACACCCCTAATATATATATATATATATATATATATATATATATATATAGTTTAGGGTTTTTTTTAATAAAATGATGTAGAAAAATAAGAGAATAATATAAGGCAAAATAAATGTTTTGCTAATAAATAAAGCTTTAAAATAAGCATTTTCTCTAGACAATCAGTTTGGGCCTTCACAAAATTTTAGGTGGGCCTCAAAGTGAAAAAGGTTGAGAATCCCTGCACTACAAAATCAAAAATGTAATACCTTGCAAAATAGCATTTAAGACTTTTTAATACTTTAAGGGCCTTAAATTTCTCTACACTGATTTATCAACTTTTACTACTTTTTAAGACTCCGCGGACACCCTGTAACCATATGCTAATGCTTGATATAGGACTCCTAGTGTGCAATGATTATAAAGTGTTACCCAAATTTTCTTTCCAGGACAATACAGTATGCTACTTCTACTTTTCATTAACAGCTCATGTGTAGATGTGGTGTAGTGTGCGAGATGCTCACCTGCTCCACATTAAAGAAGCCAGCAGACTGCAGCACCTGACACAGAGACTCCACCAGTTTGGTTTTGTCCACAGGATCCATGCCTTTATTGACGATCTCAAACAGACAATCACACGCCGCCTCCCGCAGCTCCTCCATGGACATGTGACTGAGCAACACATTCACAAACCTACACAAACACACAACAGCAGCAGGCATAACATTAACAAGGTCAAACAACTAGTCGGGAAGCAAAGAAATACCATATAAAACAGGGACAAAGCCCTTTGGGTATTAGACTGTTTAATGAAAAGGACATGGACAACTTTCAATGAATAGTGTTTGTAAATTGCATTTTGATCTTTGATGTCGGGATGCTGTATAAATGAATTGACATAAAAATATGTTTGTGTAACTTTTCATTTTATTTTGCATTGACATATAAATGTAATTTCTGCAATAGATCAATCTTGGCATTGCTATGCAGAAAACAAAAATGAAACCTATTAATAAGCTTGACTTCAACTAAAAAGATCATAAGGGTCAGCAGAATATACAGATGAAGTCTAAGGCCCAATCCCAATTCTGTTTTATTACCCCTTCCCCATGGCCCTTAAAACCGAGTGTGAAGGGCTTCAAAATGTACCCCTAAGACCTGGGACAGCACTACAGCACCTGCACACGTCATCATATGTCATCACGATCTCTTGCTTCATATGAGATCAGACGATGGCGACTGCTGTAGTTATTCCAGTTGTGTTATTGTTTGGTATTTATCTTCAGGAAATCACTGAAGGCGTATATTATGTTATTATAATGATCTAATGTGGCAATAAGATCATAACTATACTTTGCATTTACACAGTGGCCATATTCATCATGTAAACACACCAAAAACAACATTAACATTATAGCAGACTCTGTAAAAAGCCCATTCCCAGCCACTAGACTTTTCTGACAGGGTGTTCGAGTGTCATCGAGTGTCAGAATGTTGTGGGACTGCTGTATAGGAGTTATTATTAGCGATCATAGACAGCCAAAGTTAGCGGTTTTTATTTCAGAGTTTTTTTTTTTGCCAATTTTACATTGTCTAGTTTTTTTTGGGAATATGTTGTTGAATGTTGTTGTATTTTGCACTGTCTGGATTTTGCACTGTCTGGAGCCAGCACCCAGCACCTAAGCCTAAAAATCATTTGTGGCTCTCCTTACTTCCGGGTGCAGCGAAACTGCCTTTGTGGCTAATGTATTCTGAGAAATTTTCTTACCCCTTGGTTTCGAGTGTGGTCCTGAAAAATCTTTGTTCGAAGGGGTGTATACCCCTTCCCGTTAGCCCTACGCCTTCAAGCTAAAGAGAATTGGGAGAGGGAAAGGGCTAAGGGGTAGAATTGGGATTGGGCCTAAATTATTCACCCTCCTGTGTTTTTTCCCCCGAAATGATGTTTAACAGATTCAGGAATTTTCACAGTATTTCCTCTAATATTTTTTCTTCTGGAGAAAGTCTTATTTGTTTTATTTCGGCTAGAATAAAAGCAGTTTTTAATTTTGGTTAACCATTTTAAGGTCATTATTACTAGTCCCCCTATGCAGTATTTGATTTGGATTGTTTACAGAACAAACCACTGTTATACAATGACTTGGTTAATTACCCTAACTTGCCTAATCATCCCAGTCAACCTAGTTAAGCCTTTAAATGTCACTTTAAGCTGAATACTAGTAACTTGAAGAATATCTAGTCAAATATTATTTACTGTCATCATAGCAAAAAAAAAAAATCAGTTATTAGAAATAAGTTATTAAAACTATTATGTTTAGAAATGTGTAAAAAAAAATCATCTTTGGAAAAAGCATGCTCTCTTGATGTGGGATTTGAGCGGCTCTGACCTGTCGTTGGCAATGAGATTGAGGTCGATCCAGGACACGAAGGCTCCCACCACCTCCAGACACTGGCAGGTCAGCTCGCTGTGTGTGTGCTGGTACGTCTGCAGGATCTGGAACCAGGACTCCACCAGCGCCGGGATGCACTGCTCACGCATGCCGTCCTTAATCAGAGTGTTTCTACGAGTCTCCTGGCGAATATTCAATAAATCAATATATTTATTTATGTTGTAATGCCATATCAGCAGCATTGGCATACAACATTAACTGTTACATATTCATTAATTGTACAAAAAATAAATAAACACAACAACAACAATTCAATTTGATCAATGATACTCTGAAATCCCTCCAGAAGACACCTTTTAAAACAGTTCCCTTAAAGTAATTCAATATATCGTCAATGTAAGGTTTATTTATATTGCACTAGGGGATGCACTGCTCACACGTGCAGTCTTTAATCAGTGTTTCTAAAGCCTAGTTCACACTACAGGATTTTAAGCATCGGCAGATTGCTGTGCAGTTCACACTACATGACTTGATTTTGTGTCTTTTAATCGCTGTGGTGTTCACACTACGCGACACTACATAAATGATCCACAAAAGGGGGGTCACACACTACATGATCTGACAACAACTTGTTCGCCAACAGTTCAGTCAAGCTACCAAACCACAGCCAATGAAATTTTGAGGGAGGAGCCGTCAGAGAAAGCTGAACACTATTGGCTGCTTGTGTGCTGATGACATCGCTGACAGCGTTTCAAGCTTTCAAGGGAGCATTTAAAAACATCATCAGTCAGCTGATGCACCAGAGGATCAATCACGCAGCTGCAAAGTTCAAGTGGAAAGATACACAGAGAGTTTTTAATTTTTGTAATTTTATAACTCTTTGAAATAAAACGAAGATATCTGTAACACCCTGACGTTTCCTAAATATCTGTGTATGTCTTTCTAACATTGTTATTTTTTTAAATTACAAAACAGTAAAGAACTGAGCATTTCTACCTTTAATTAACATATTGGTCAAAACGACTGCATGCATGTCTGCTACTTTTCGCTGTGACTTTATATATGCATGCATTTCTTTACCTCGCAACTTCCTGCTAAAATAAACAAAACTTTCTGATAGCAAAAACATAAATTTACTTCAGATATATATTTCAGAACAGCATATTCTGTGCCGCGAAATAGCTCCTGTTTGAAAGTGAAAATTAAAGCGAGGCTCAGATCTTTGCATGTTCTAGTATCTTAACTACATATTTATAGGCTGTATTACCAAAAAAGATAATATTTTTAGGGTAATGCTGTCATAAAATATGATGACAGACATTCAAAGCTTAATTTTAATATCGCAATAGAAGTTTTGAATGTAAATATGATGTGAGAAAGGTCAGAATGACCATTATGGTAATTTTAATAGTTACAGAACTTACAGTTCCACTGTTAATATAGCCTACTCTCGTGTCTGTGTTAACACAGAATGAAGCATGGATGCCCATTCTGGCCAATCACAGACGTTTCTGTTCAGCTCCTGAACACACAGCCATTCAGCTCATGCTGATATGGTCTCTCATTGGCTGCAGCTCGTCACTACATCTGACCACACGTGGGGTCGAGTTGGCCGACTGCTCTGGAATATTTAGCATGATAAAAATTGGATTTTCGTCTGCGAGGTGTCGGCGACGCTTCAGCGAGCCTCTTTGACGCGTTGTTCAGTAGTTCACACATAAAGACTGCAGTGTTTCCTCTAGGATTTTTTCCAGCAGTGGCGGCAGGACTTTTTTTTTTACACAGATCTGCCAACTATTTCAAAGACAAATATTACACGCAGTATTACAAGTCGAGATAGCGTTCATGTAATACGAGCATGCGAATCTCTTTGCTTGCGCGCCGATTTCCTCTGTTCGAGCACAGAACTTCTTGCACGCGCTCAAATTTACACGTTCAAGTGCAGATCTTCTCGTGCGCTCTCCAGTAAGCGCTGCTGAAGTGCGATTCAGTGCGTTTTTGTGCGTTTTCCGACATTAACGCGTCCTGAAGTAAAGTGAAACGGCATTAAACTCCAGCAAGATAAAGTCATTGTATGCAAAGCAATTGACCTTTATCAATAAAGTATACTTATGGAAACTGTGTTCATCTTAACTGAAAGCTACGCGGTGTTTGCTAGACTCACGCACCTGTCAGTCAGTCTGTCAGAGAGTCAGTCAGCATGTCACCTTGAACAAATAGCGCACAGCACTACTACGGTTACAGAAATGTTTGCGCTGTTATAATTCACTTACCTTTTAATATGTTTTGGTGCGATTATAATCCGCTATAAAAAACACGACTAAATGTTTTAAATAAAAAGCTGTAATGTAGCCGTGGCGGGATGAATTTTGGCGTGGCGGCCCGCCACGGATGAATGAATGTAGCGGAAACCTTGGACTGTCACCCGCAGGTTTTTCCCCAATCACAGCCCGATCTGTCGGCAAGCTCGTTAACTTCCAAATCGGGCTCAAATCAGGCTTAAAATCCTGTAGTGTGAACTAGGCATAAGAGTCTCCAGGCAAACAACAGGGATTTTTGTAATAAAATTGTATATTAAACAAAAGCTAAGAATGCAGAATTTTTTTTTAAAATAAGGACAGATATTCAGGGTTCATACACATTTTTACTACTAAATTTCCATGACTTTTCCAGCACTTTCAAGTAAATTTATGGCCTTATGGTAAATAATTCTGTAAACTAATTTCCATGACTTTTCCATAACTTTGTGGGTTTTTGTTTTTCTAAAACTTTACCAGGCCTGGATAATGCCATGTCAAAATTCATGACTTTTCCAGATTTTTCATGATTGTATTGTATAAACCCTGGATATGTCAAATCTAGCAGGATTTTATCGATTTCATAAACTACACAGCATCCCAATATTCACAGATTAAATTCAGCATACAACTATACATTGTATGAATCAAAAGTTATACAAAACTTAATACCTAGTAAAATAGAATTAAGAATTTTTAATACTTAAAGACTGTCAATATCGTGAGAATACCGTTTACTGTAATAAAAGCTTCAGGAATTAAATAGCAACAAGACATTTGGACTATGATAAATGATGCCCAGAATAGATCAGATTTGAGCTATTTTTCCTGCTGTTTTACCTCTGGGCTGTGCAGGATGTCCCGATCCACCACCTCAGCATCGATGGCCATCAGTGTCCGCAGGTAAATGTCCACACCGTTCGGACTGAGACCCACCAGAGCCAGGACGTCGAAGAAGAATTTAGGCCATAAAGTCAGATACTCCATCACAAACGTCAGAGCAAAAACCTGCGCCGCCTTATTCCTGATGAAGGGCTTTTCTGGATGCACGTTCATCAGCTGCACAAACACACAATGCACATTTTGGTGCTCTGTTCAAAAGAGGGCGGAGCTACAAACGCCTGTGTGTCACCATAGCGACAGATTGAAAAAAGGACTAACGTTATCTGCCTGAAAAAGGTCATATGTTGGCGTCTGTGTGAGTCTATGGAGACTCCTGTCGCTGATCATTTGTGCTTCATCTAAAACTCCACATATATAATCCTCCTAGTCGTTGGCATTATCTTCAGCAGCTCAAAACTCTAATGGCGGAAGGCTGTTTCTCAAAAATAAAATGTTTCCCTGATGATTTCTTTGATGACCTTTTAAAATTCGATTAAATTCAATGACCTCTGGGTGTATATCAATCACACAGCACACACACTGCACTGACCTGAGTCTGCAACCACTTCATCAGAGTCTCTCGAATCAGCTGCTGTTGAGCTGCAGAAAGTGACCCGTGTCTGAAAACACACATCACATCAGTTATTATGACAGTTATCTTCAACCAACCAAAAACACAGCAATAAAATCAAGCTCCACCCTTCCTCTTGTCACCATAAGTGCACAAAGCATACCTCACTATGGATGAAGTTGTCTATGAGGACCTTTGCGAGGGAGTGCTGACAAAATTTGACATCTCAATAGAAACGTACAATGATTCCAGCAGATGGTGACACCTACAGAGACCTATAACTGACTCAAGGGCCTCTACTGACGCCGGGGCAGTGTGTTCATGGGAGTGTGTTCATGTTTTAGGTTGCAGAAGCATAATTTGCTGCCGTTTTGTCAGGCTACTCCTTTGTTTTTTCACTCTTCACTCTTCATATCAGGGCGCTTCAATGATCACATTAAAAATATGAGCTCAAAAAGTTTTTTACTTCAAATATAGACGCGATCGTGAGCTCTCTGGACAAAGTGAAACCGCTCATAAAACGAGCTCGTAAAACAACAACAGGACACGGCAAAATTTGTTCTTGGTTTTGTGGCTGTTTATAAAGACGACGACAAGGTTTGTTTGAGCTCTGGTCAACCATGGCTCGTTATTATATGCACAAAGTATTACGATAATGTCTCGGCTGTGTATTTAAAAACATGGCTGTTCCATTGTTTTGATTCTGGCTAGCACCACGAGGTCGTGACTCATCTCTGTAACCAATCAGCATTCAGCTGCACGTGTAGCTCCACCTTTTGGTACCCTTTCTCGTGTTTGGTACCCTTTCGAAAAGGTGCTGAAAAACTGGTACGGTACGCCTTCTCACAGTGGAAACGGCCATAAAAGTGTACCGAACCGAACCATACCACTCAGTGGAAACGGGCCATTAAAAAACTATGGTAGGGAGGCAATTTGGCAAGGAGACCAGGCTTACACATATACACTTTACAAGTGCCATGGGATTATTAATGACCACAGAGAGTCAGGATCTCGGTTTAACGCCTCATCAGAAAGACAGCACCCACTGACAGTATTGCTTCCCTCTCACTAAACTGGGGCATTAGGACTTTCACAGACTGCAGGTTGAGCGCCCCCTGCTGGCCTCACTAACACCACTTCCAACAGCAACCTAGTTTTCACATGTGGTCTCCCATACAGGTACTGACCAGGCTCAGACCTGCTTAGCTTCACTGTATTTTACTATAGGTGTTGTCTGATTGTGTCAAACATCTTGCCGTTCCTAAACGTTGCAGAACACTAATTTTCCATCTTGCACATACCATTACCCATGAGGTACATCACCCAGATAAAGGGAGGAAGAGTCAAACATACCCTGTCAACCTCTTAAAAGAATGGCGGGAACGAGAACCTGAAATGAAGGTTATGTTGGCCTGCATGTTTTAATGTTTTATGTCCATATTTGCCTTATACCGGTGGATTAGTGGAAAGGTTTAATCAAAGGTTTGAGGTTTAATCAAACTCTCAAAAAGAAAGTTGGGAGGTACCAGGCACCAGCTAAAGTAGAGACTAATGATGTTAGGTTTTTTACAGATGAGGCCGCCTGGTAATGGGAACAAGTGCAGGAGAATCTGGAGAATGCCCAGAAAAGCCAGTGGCCCCGACACAGAGAATACCAACCTGGTCCGAAGGCATTGAACCTCTTACCATCTTCCACCAACAAGCTGTTGGCAAAGTGGCAGGGTCTGTATGAAATCATAAATAGGGGGTCTTTTACCAATAAGGTACGTCACCCAGATAAAGAGTCAAACATCTTAAAAGAATGGCAGAACCAAGATCCTGAAATGAAGGTTATGTTGGACTGCAAGGTGGTAACACAAGAAGAGGAGGATGACGACAAAGTGGATGTTGAGACTCTAGAACATTCATAGTCAGGGGTGAACTTTGACCATCTGGTAGAAAAACAGAGACACAGAGAATACCCACCTGGTCAACAGGTATTGTTACTCTTACCATCTTCCATCAACAAGCTGTTGGCAAAGTGGCAGGTTCTGTATGAAATCATAAAGAAGAGGAAGCTTATTGCCTATTAGGTATGTTATCCAGATAAAGGGAAGAGTCAAACATACCATATCAAACCCTTGAAAGAATAGCGGGAACGAGAAACTGAAATTAAGGTTTTGTTGGAGATTGTCACTGGCATGCAGCAGAACTGCTCATACAAACTTCATAGCACACACACCTAAATGCATACCTAAATCCACACCTAAATGGTAAATCCTTTGCCATTAGCTGATCAGAGGGTGCGCACTGAAGTCGTGCTTACCTGTGCAAGCTAACATTTACTTACCTTTGTATCAAATTGTGAGGCGACCCCTGATTAATAAAGGGACTAAGCCGAAAAGAAAATGAATGAAACAAATTGTGTTTTGGTTCATTCGTCTCTTCTGTCAGTTTTCGGGGTTGCGCCATGACAGCTATGGTAGGGAAGGAAATTGGCAAGGACACCAGGCTTACAACATATACATTTTACAAAAAGTGCCATGGGATTTTTAATGACCACAGAGAGTCAGGACCTTAGTTTAACGTCTCATCCAAAAGATAGCCCTCACTGACTGTATAGCGTCCCCTTCACTGTTTATTAGGACTTTACACTAGGACTTACACAGACCACAGGTTAAGCGCCCCCCTGCTGGCCTCACTAACACCACTTCCAACAGCAACCTAGTTTTTCCATGTGGTCTCCTATCTAGGTACTGACTAGGCTCAGACCTGCTTAGCTTCTGTGAGCAACCAATATTGGGCTGCAGGGTGATATGACTATGGCTACTTACCTCAGTGGATAATCTTTTAATGTTTTATGTCCATACTTACCTTATACTTACCTCTGACATGGTTTCATCCTTACTGGGCAGAGTCTCGCTGCTATAAAAGAGCAGCTCGAGCTCAGTTCAGTTTGGGAGTAGTGGAGAAAAGGTTGGTTGTGGAGTTATCAAAAGTCTAGTCTTTTTTTGGGGGGGATTCTTATTCACTCTGCACTTTACATAAAGACACTTTGCACCACAATGCTAATACGACTTTATCATTTTTGAAGGTTTTGAAGTTTGGGACCAAAACAAAAACAGTCTCTGTAACATGGAAATTTAGTTTTTTTATTAAAATGTAAAAATTGTAGTTTGCATTTGCCTCTTTATTTACTCTCTGAACTGACTCTGTCCATGTTAGAACGCATGTCCATTAGAGGTGCACCAACAATACAGACCTCTCACGGTTTGGTTTGAGGTCACGATTTCAGTACGGTTCAGTACGGTTCAGTACATAAGTTCAGAATATAAATAAATAAATAAAACCCATTTTCATGTTTTTCATATACCTAACAGTAGTTTTTCCATTACATAAACTCACAAATATCATCAAATATAACAGTACATACTTTATACAATTGCACTGTAAAAATTAAACAAATGTTAACCATTACTGTGCTATACAGCTATTCAGTCAATAATGGTTAACCTTTATTTAATTTACACAGTGAAGATAGAGTATGCAATGTTATATAATATAATTAACTAATCAATTATTAAAATGCACAGTTGTGCTTGATAACAATAAAGTACTGTGAGTTAACATGCACTCTGAATCAATGTATTGTCCATCACCAAAGCTGAATTAATACTATAACAAATGAGAGTTATAATAAATGAACACTTTTTGTAAAAAAAGGGTTACACATTGCTGTATTTGGATGTTGTTTCATCTTAAGTTGATTTTAATAGAATTTCATTTGCTTTAGGTTTAATTGTGATGCTAACATTTCACTTTTTGCACATGCAATAGTTCTGATACCTGAATTTGATCTGGTGCTCCAAGACTTGAAAGCAGAAGAACTTCACATGATCATCACTGACAAAGAAAAGCATACATTACATTAATAATGTTGCACATAATACTGAATAATATGCTTCTCCAGTTCAGCAAATGAGTAAACGCTACACTAATCTGACATTTCTGTGCATCTCACCTGTAAACCCCTTTAGCAAGGGCTTCAGCACACACCTCCCATCCATCTAGAGACGCCTTCAACTGCTCGAAATATGCCAGCGCCTGAAAACACACAGAATGAGGCAATATTGTGGTTTTCTTAGGCATACTACAGCATAATAATGGAAAAAATGTATCATTTTACTGCAATATTAATGTTCTGATATGAATATAGTTCCTCCAAATGACTTAAATAGCTCTATTTGGAAGCAATTTTTGCATCTGAATACCGAACAGTATTCAGATGCAAAAATAGAATAATAAATTGTAAAATAACAATATAGTGTTCATCATAAAACTAATTTTTGTTGGATATACAAATGATAATTTCTTGCGCCTAAATGTTTAACCATTTACATATATTTTAGGGATGCACCGATCCCGATACTTGGATCGGATATCGGTTCGATATCGCATATTTTTGCTGGATCGGGTATCGGCCAGCTGGTACCGATCCAAATCCGATCTTGCACATGCGCTGTATTCTGTGTAATTTATAAGCCAACAACAGCCACGAAGGAAGCCTATTATAAGGCACTAGAAAGTTGACAAGCAGACCTACTATCATAAATGTTTTGAAGCTATTCTATAGTTTAATGTGAAGTACAGATGAATTTTCACGTGGTTAAATGCATGTTCACTTCAGAGCTTCCCGCCGCTGCGCCTGTCAATCACTCTCCATTCATTCACAATTCAAGCTGCGTGTGGCGTTCATGACAGCACGAAAAACTTTCTCCAATACTATTTGTTCCTGTTAGTTTAAATAATCAGTGTGGAAATGCATTTAGTTTTGCATTAAATGGGTTCGATTTGACGTGCAACATAGAGATCATTGCTGTTTCTAAATCACGCGCTGTATCTGTTAGATCAGCAGATCGCATTCACAACACTGGAGTAGGGTTCGGCAATTACCTGCTCTTCACACACAAAGAAGGCCTACCTGAAACTTTAAATTAGAAAAGGCTCAATAATCATTGGACATCCTCAACGCACTGATTTCTCCCCTTTGTGCTGCTGTTTTTGGAAGTGTCATCTCTCCATTATGGATGTAACATATGTGAAGTTGCCACTTGTGTGACTATTTAATTTAATTTACCAGAGACATTTCTGAGCATTTTACAGTACTGTAAAGCACAAAAACAACCTAGAAAGGGTTTCGTTATTTTGGGGAAAACTGTATTGCTTTCATGACAAGGTTGACATTTGCATGGAATTGTTCATAATAGGAGATACACCAATAACACAAATACAGTATCTATCTAGCTATCTATCTAGTGTGTATTTTCCTGTTTAATAGCAACATAAATAGCTGCTGTCCCTTTAAAAAGTTGTGTATGAATCAACAGCCCCCTTTGCTTTTAACAGTGTTTTTTTTTTTGGTTCGATGAGTGTGTGAATTGTGCCAGTGTCGGTCAATGCACGTGTTTTCTGCACTCACCCTCTGCCTGTAGCAGGCGTCAGCGTTGGGGTTCAGTCCCATGAGGGCCTGCTCGTCCATGATGGCAGGTAACGCCGACTCGCAGGCCATACGTGGGTTAGCTGCTGTCCTCGATCACTTTATTCCAAATCTCCACACAGGACACACACATCTGAGAAACAGACACACACACACAACAAAATCAAAGTCAACACTATTAAGAATGTAAGTGGTAATCAGTGGACAACATAATGTTGACATTCATTTTCCTTCAGGTTAGTCCGTTATTTATCAGGGGTTGCCACTGCAGAATGAACCGCCAACTATTCCAGCATATGTTTTACACAGCGGATGCCATTTCAGCCGCAACCCAGCACTGGGAAATATAATGTTGACATGCAACAGCAAATGTTATAACTATAAATATAATAATTTTAGACAATATTTTCTACAAAAGGAGTAAAATAAAATTTTGTAATGCGTTCAGGTCTGTTTTGACCCAGAAGAGAAGGCTAAACGCTTAGCATGTTTTTGAAAAACCATAAAAACAAACATTTTTATGGTTATATTTAAAATATGTTTTGTTTGACCACCGACAAACTACAGCAGGATAAAAAATAAAAATAAAAACATGTGTCTTCAACTCAATTCCTGCAGGGCCGCTCCAGGAATTTTGGTGATCCAACTAATCAAGGTGATCCAACAACCAATCACATAGAGGTAAAGTTGGTTTTATATTCGCACATTCGTTCATTTAGAAGTCTCTATTTCGTTTACCATGTTACTTTAAATATTCAAAGGGAATTACCATGCAAGTATGACTTCAAAACAACATTAACACTGTCTGACTGTGAACAATGTTGTGCTTTGATAGTCATTGGCTGCTAATATGATTTCCCTATTTAGAGTTTGCAAAGAATACTTTAATGAAATTATATTATTAAGGAGAATGACTGAATATCCAAATATAAAAGCAACTTTACCTCTATACCAATCAAGGTGTTCAAGGCTTCTAGACACCAGTTGTCTTTGATTAGTAGTGTTTGATTAGGGTCGCAGTAATAAAATACTGAAAACATACAAAACTTTTCTTTCACATTCACTCATTTATGAAAATATTTTATGATGAACCGTTTTAATTTATATTTTAGCTTAAAAAATACTTTGCACTGAGGGTTAAAGAAATCTTAAAAAGCACTAAAACATGCAAAAAACAAAAAAAAAATACCACATTATCATCATCATCAACATGATTTATTCTCAATTACAATGTTAATGTAAATGACAAAAAGCCTGATTGACAATGCAATTCAATGTCAATATATATCGAGAAATAATGAATGACCTCTTCAGAACAACAACAGACAAATGACCAAACACACACACACACAGGCTGAATCAGCACTCTTCTTTATTCTTTCTCTCACAAAAAGTACAACAACACCATGTTAGGGCATGGTGGTGGTTTTAGGACCATGGTAATACCTTAATATTTTGACAAACACGTATTATTCCAGTGTAAATAAATTCTGTAGTACTCCATTATCATGACATATGATCTGACAGATACACAGCACTTTTCTGATGCAACACGGGCCCAATAGTGAGTTTAATCAAACCCATATGACCCACTACCACAAAACACCTTTACATATTCTACAGTACATTTAGATTTAGCTCCGATATTCGCTAAACTCACGGTTATGTTCTCGTATTTTAAAAACCAGCGACTTTCTTCTGCGCGCTCACGTTGCTAACCGACCAGCGTGTCACGCGCGTGCGGAATCTCAGTGAACGTGGCGTGACAGACCGAGAAAACACAACGAAATAACAACAAACCTCCGCCGTACAGCTAAACCGACGAACATACATGCCGTTAAATCGGTAGACTGATGAATTATCGGCTTAACGGACTGATACGCGTGTTGTGAATGTGATGGTCATGACGGCTCGTGCATGCGCGCGCTGTCACACAAAAGACTCGCCCGAAACTTTAATCCCAATGAATAAAACATGCGGCTACGGTGTAAGTTAACAAATGAAGCAAATGTTACCATAGTTTACCGTGAACTTTACCGCTCCATCATCATCCGCCCCGCTCCGGGCACTCAGTGCGCATGTAACAGATTGAACAGTGGCGTGTTTGGCCGACCGGAAGTGCGGCGCACGAGAACAGGAAGAACTTCAGCACAGGAGCGCGCACGCTTTACGTAAATAAAAGAGGGCAGAATACCCCAATCACATGTGTAATATGTACAGTAAAGTCCCTATATAGAATTTGAATGTGACTAACTTTATTATGACTGTTACATATGCAAGTCATCTTACAGTGTTGTATGATTGTCAGTAATGTTATAATAAAAAACAGTGGATGCTATGATGAAAAACAACAAAAATACATATTAAAAATGAGGAAATGTAACTAATTTATCTTTTATTTAAAGTAGAAACAATAACTGTAACACCAGTATTTATTACAGAACTCAGACGCCACTGAAAATAAATAAAAATAATAGATACATTTGAATAATAATAAAATATATATATATATATATATTTCCATAACTTCCCTCCTCTCACAATTTAACAGCAAATCACTGCTGTTTAATAAAGCTGTTATGTTTATTTGTGTCCACTAGAGGACTCTATTGACCAAACAATGACACAGAAGTCGAAGGAAATGTTAATGAACAGAACTGGATTGCATCCACTATGTTTATTTAGCTTTTATAGTAATTATTAATATATTATTCATTTAACATTTATAGATTTTCATGCACATCAGTATTTCAGATGCAAAATACACATTTAAGTATTTAGTTTAATTCACTTACCTGTGTTTGTAGATTTCAATCATGAAAGTTGGTGAGTTTGATTCATTTGACATTTCCATTTCTGTTGGTAGTTTTGACACTTCAGTAAACTTACACATAACCTAAGACAGAATATACAAGTACTTTTACATCAGACAGAACAATATTGTGCGAGATATTGAGGCATTCAAGGTTGAAGAGTACATTCACAAATAAACAGTGTTTTGAGTCAATGTAAGATGGTAAAGCTTTATGGGTCATTTGTCTTCTCACACAGCAGGTGTTTTGATGTCAGCAGAGGTAATGTGAATTGCCAAATGTCCCATATTGGCCCGGATGTCCCGAATTATTTAGCGGCTATTTGATGTTTCCCATTTATTAACTGCTTTGTAGATTTAACTGTAAAAAAGCACTGATTATAATGCATCTCTATTGTCTTCAGAAAACTTTAGATGGTATTTTCTAGTCAGTTGATCTCTGTATAATTATTAATATACCAGCATAACTGATTTGTTTCAGCAGTAACCGACGAAACACAGTTATTCCTGCTGTTCTATAAGTACGGTGTCAAATATGACTAAACAATACTATGCGAGTGCACAAACTATGAAGAAAATTACAAACTGGAGCACTAAAAAACATGATTGTGAGAACACATAAACACACTGAAAGGACAAAAACAAACACTGCAAGCAGAACCCACACGCCAGTAATTACATTACTTAGAAGAAAATGGTAAAACAAAAAATGCCCATGTGTTAGCGTAACAGCAGATTCAATATGGCTGCTTCTCACTCAGGGCTGTTTATGCTAATGAGCAAGAGATGGTCACTAGTGAGCGGGGCTTTCCCCCTCTGATGACACATACAAAGGGGGAGTGTCAATCAAAGTGTTTTTGCAGACTGTTTTTATCAAGTCTGATAATCAAAAATAGAATTAATAACCATTAGAAGCTGGTTATATTAACACATACCTTTGCTACACAACTGTGTTTAAACACCTTATAAAGGTGTTTTTTGCATAATAGGCTCTTTAAAACAGGGCCCTGAGAGCCAAAGCCCCTCTCTGTCGGTGTAAACCCGCACATGTTTATTTAAACGTAAAGCTTTTTCATGGAGGCCTGTGGAGCAGTGTTGAAAAGCAGTCGCTCACACTGCCTCATTTCTGCACTGAACAGTGTGGCATGCAGGTACAGAGGAAGGAAATCCTCTCAACCAATAATCCAGGGTAATTTCCACAGCTCTGCAGCAGCCGGCCAGCTAAACTTTACAGATGTTTCCCACGATCCAGAGCCGATCGATTTCCCTCCTGGAGGCGGTAATTGTGTGATCCGACAACACAAAAACTGCAGTACAGACTCGAGTCATGCTTTCTTCTTCCTCTGAACAAACCGCAGCCACTGATAGTCCTCTGTGAATGTAAAAATCAGCCTTGGCTTTGCTCAGTAATTTGGTCAATTAAATAACACACACCGTACCCTGAAGACTAAAGAAAAATACGGCCTTTCTTTAACTCTGAAGAGCAGACTTTAAGTGCTTTCTCTCACATATTAGACAATACTGTAGTCGTTTAACTACATATAGTGTTTTTGATCATAGTGTATTTGAACTGGAGCAGACAACAGATAATTTTAAATGTGTAAAATTAAAATTACTTATACGACTGAAGGTTACATGGAAAAATAAAGACTCAAAAATAAAAAAGACACTCAAAAAATACTATAGTAATTTACAGCCAATGCTACTGTTTTCAGCCATACTAAAGTACTTGAACTAATCTGTTGTGGTGATTCTACAGTTGCTATGGTAACACACCTACTACAGTAATTAATCTGTTGTGGTGATTCCACAGTTGCTATGGTAACAACAATTACACCAATTAATCTGTTGTGGTGATTCCACAGTTGCTATGGTAACTCAACAACTACAGTAATTAATCTGCTGTTGTGATTCTACAGTTGCTATGGTAAGACAAAAACTACACCAATTAATCTGTTGTGGTGATTCTACAGTTGCTATGGTAACAACAACTACTGCAATTAATCTGTTGTGGTGATTCTACAGTTGCTATGGTAACACAACAACTACAGTAATTAATCTGTTGTGGTGATTCTACAGTTGCTATGGTAACAACAATTACACCAATTAATCTGTTGTGGTGTCTCCACAGTTGCTATGGTAACAACAACTACAGTAATTAATCTGTTGTGGTGATTCCAAAGTTGCTATGGTAACAACAATTACACCAATTAATCTGTTGCGGTGATTCCACAGTTGCTATGGTAACACGACAACTTCAATTAATCTGTTGTGGTGATTCCACTGTTGCTATGGTAACAACAATTACACCAATTAATCTGTTGTGGTGATTCCACATTTGCTATGGTAACTCAACAACTACAGTAATTAATCTGTTGTGGTGATTCCACAGTTGCTATGGTAACACGACAACTTCAATTAATCTGTTGTGGTAATTCCACTGTTGCTATGGTAACAACAATTACACCAATTAATCTGTTGTGGTGATTCCACATTTGCTATGGTAACTCAACAACTACAGTAATTAATCTGTTGTGGTGATTCCACAGTTGCTATGGTAACAACAATTACACCAATTAATCTGTTGTGGTGATTCTACAGTTGCTATGGTAACAACAACTACTGCAATTAATCTGTTGTGGTGATTCTACAGTTGCTATGGTAACACAACAACTACATTAATATAAACAAATGGCCCAATACTGTAGTTTTCTACAACTATGGAGTATATTAAACAAGAACACACCACAGTTTACTGTAGTAAAATTTAAAATATACTACAGTAGTTAATACTACAGTATGCTGCAGCATTCATTAGCAAAAAGTTGTAAATACTATAAGTATAATACACTTTACTATAGTATGGTAATCAAAACACTATTCACTATGTCAGATGATCAAAGAAATGCTCAGACGTTCCACCATGACGTCTGCACTATGTTCCTGCAGGCTGATAGTGTTTAACAGGTGCTGTAGGATTATTTCTCCACAGAAGTCCTGCCAGTGTGTGTGTCGTCTCCCAGTCGCTGTCACAACAGCTGATTATTCGTCTGCAACACTTAGAAATGTTTGAGTTTTAGTGCATTCAGTCACTCTGAAGATTTGCGCAGTGGATTGTGTTTCTGAGTGGGTGGAAAAGGGCTTTTGGATGAGTTTTCAGGACACTGATTTTCCAGCATGGCCACATTTGACTGCTTTTTTGGCTTCTGGTGCATCAAAAGGCGCCAAATTAACTACAAAGTACTCGAATCTGGCAGGTGATGTCACAGCTACCGACTGTTTTTGCTGAAATCGATCTGTCTTCGAGAACACTTTAAGGGTCAGCCAGCAATACACTTTTTCTTCCATTGACCTCCATTCACACACACACACACACACACACACACACACACACACACACACACACACACACACACACACACACACACACACACACACACACACACACACACACACGCTAAGGTGTTTCGCATTCTGTGTTACAGTTTTCAAGTTTGGTGAACTTTTGACCAATAAAAACATTTCATTCCATGACCCCTTAACTGAAGTTAAATAATGCTAATATTTAAGGCACAGTTTACTCAAAAATGTTTCCTATTTTTTAAATCTGACTATTTTTACTCACTATTTACTTTCCCAAGTGGTGTCAAACCTTTATAGGATTTCTTTATTCTGTTGGACACAAAATAAGATATTTTGAAGAATGTTCCAAACCAGTAACCATTGACAAGCATAGAAAAACAAATACTATGGAAGTCAATGGTTATCGGTTTCCAATATTTTTTTAAAATAAAAAGAAGAGAAAGAAAAAGTTTATTAAAAGAGAAAGAAACATGTTTGACAAGTAAAGGATGAGTAATGATGACAGATATTTTGAAGAATGTGGTAACCATTGACATGCATAGAAAAACAAATACAGTGGAAGTCAATGGTTACTGGTTTCCAAGATTATTATTATGATTTTTCGTTGTTGTTTTTTTTAAGGTCACAAGTGGTTGAATAAGCCTTTCACTGCGTAACGTACTCTGTGTGTGTGTGTGTGTGTGTGTGTGTGTGTGTGACAAATAAAACAAAATTTGAATTTGAGATCAGATCATTTGTAATGTCCTGATATGGAAAATTTAACATTTTGTAGGGTGTCCAAACTTTTTCACATGACCATATGTATATGCTCAGAGGAGGAAAATCTGTCAGTATGTTATCCTGAAATGATCCCAAAATGAGTAAATAGTTCTTGTAGGCTGTAAAAGTGGTGTGAGATGATGAGAGCTGGAAAGTGGGAAAAAGCTGCGAGTGCCAGCAGTAGCAGAGCAGCGCTACATCCTGATCTCAGCCTTCATTACTGCTGTACACTGCTTCTGTGACTTTCATCAAAGGCAAACAAATAAATGTCAGAGAAACTGAATTAATTCCCAGCATGCTGAGTGCCAAGGACCCCCCTCTGCCATGGAACAGTTGAATGGGTTTGGGTGTCTTGGAGAAGGAGAGAGAGAGAGAGAGAGAGAGAGAGAGAGAGAGAGAGAGAGAGAGAGAGAGAGAGCAATGCTAATTTCTATACTTTCTTTGCTCATAACTAGGGCCAGATGGAATCTGCGGATGTTTTTTGCAATTTTTGCAGAGAATTTTGGTAAAAATTTCTGCGGAATTATTTTGGGAGTCTCATAACTAAAACCTTAATATGTGAAATATGTGTAATTTAAAAACTGAAAAAATTCAGATTTACACACATTTACTCAAGTAAATAAACAGAATTAATGATGGCTAAAAATCTACGGAATTCAGATTCCGTGTGGGTCTATTTATTTACTCATGTAAATGTGTGTAAAAATGTGTTATATGATTTATTTACAATGCAGTTTGTAAAGTCATATTTTATGTCTTTAAGTGGAGATTTATTATATGGGAGCATTGCTTTGTTTATCAAACTAATTGGATTTGCATTTGCATTTAAACCTTAATTAAGTGATTATTTTTTATTTGCGTGTTTGGAGTTTTTTTTAATTTACTATACTTCCAAAATCCTTACGCCTGAATCTTTTCTTTATATATATAAAATTCTGCACAGAAATAGAAAAATAGGTCTGCAGATTATGGCCCCATTCATGACTCGAGCCAAAATATTATTATAATTAATAATAAATAATATATGTTATAATTATATTATTAATTAATTTTATTAATATTATAAAATGCAATTAATCTCAAATAACCTTTGCCCAGCACTGGAAAAACAAACAATTTCTTAAAATTCAAATAATATTGACCACAGCAGTTTTTATTTTTAACTATTATTATTATTGTTGTTGTTTAACATATCTATCTATCTATCTATCTATCTATCTATCTATCTATCTATCTATCTATATATATATATATATATATATATATATATATATATATATATATACATATATATATTTATACAGTTGAAGTCATAATTATTCGCCCCCCTTTGAATTTATTTTTCTTTTTTAAATATTTCCCAAATTATGTTTGACAGAACAAGGAAATTTTCACCGTATGTCTGATAAGATTTTGTCTTCTGGAGAAAGTCTTATTTGTTTTATTTCGGTTAGAATAAAAGCAGTTTTTAATTTTTTAAGACCATTTTAAGGTCAATATTATTAGTCCCTTTATTTTTTTTTGATAGTCTACAGAACAAACCATCAACATACAATAACTTGCCTAATTACCCTAACCTGCCTAGTTACCCTAATTAACCTAGTTAAGCCTTTAAATGTCACTTTAAGCAGTAGCCTATAGAAGTGACTTGAAAAATATCTAGTCTAATATTATTTACTGTCATCATGGCAAAGAGAAATTAAATCAGTTATTAGAGATGAGTTATTAAAACTATTATTAGAAATGTCTTGAGAAAATCTGCTCTCCGTTAAACAGAAATTGTGGAAAAAAATAAACAGGGGGGCTAATAATTCTGACTTCAACTGTATATATATATATATATATTATAGGTGGGCATAGATTAATTTTTTCAATCTAGATTAATTTCAAAATTGATCTAGATTATTCTAGATTAAAATGGCTCATTTAAATTCTGCTGAAGGCATTCAGAATATGTGTGCTACCCAAATAATAAGTCTTTGAGAACGGGTTTCTCAAGCCAGGTGACGCATTAGACCAGGGGCTCATCTCCTGTTTCACAAACTGCTTGAGAAACTGTTCTATATGATAATTGGTGATGAAAATAATGATGTTCAATAAGATGTACTTGTGTTTACTAACTGTTTATTCAGTTAAACATCAATGTTGAGCTGTAGGCCTACATAAGCTCCAAACAGCGATTTCATACTTGATTTTGATGTACGCACATACAGAAAATGCTGCTTCACAAAGGCAAGTTCACAGAGCCCTGACGGTGTCAAACATTGAGTATGTTTACATGGGCAACAATACTTTAATACGATTTTAATATGATTAAAACAATACTCTGATTAAGAGTCTACCATGTAAACAGTGATTTTTGTTTACTTAATGCGACTAAAGTCATAACTGAACTAAACAGAAATGGAATTGAGACGTGGAGCATATTTTCCATCAAGATCCACACAGGCGGCTGTCAGTAAAGGACCGCACAGACACGCGCACATACACAAACACACACACACACATTGCAAAATGCGGAAGTTTTTTTTCTTCTCATTTGGCGTGCGTTATTAAATTCCATAACACTCTCACCTGTCCTTACTCATTTATTAGCGTCTAATACCCCAGTTTGTCACGATGGCATGAATGAAATGTTCGTGAGTTAAAGTGAAACTGCTGAACTGCAGTTAGAGTCAGGCATCCTGCTGATTTGATTCAGAAGGGCACTTCTTTCCCAGACGGCTCACCGGTCAGGTATACATCCGCGCTAAACTATCAAGGTGAAAGTCATCATAGCTTGCGTAGAAAAGACCCAGCTCTCACCCAACTTTGAGAATAGATTAACGGCGATATTTTTTTTATTGCGCGATAAGAGTCTCGCGTTAATGCAGCACGTTAACGCCGATAACGGCCCACCACTAATATATATATATATATATATATATATATATATATATATATATATATATATATATATATATATATATATATATATATATATATATACTTTTTATTCAAGCCAAACTAAAATAAATAATATTTTCGAACACATTTCACAATAATCAATATGGACTTATCGCACAACACATGGACATGACCTCAATCATTTTTGGTGATGCAATATATATCTGCCATACATAAAAAACAATTCTAGCAACACTTTAGCTCAGTGGTGTCCAAACTCAGTCCTGGAGGGCCGGTGTCCTGCATAGTTTAGCTCAAACTTCCTTCAACACATCTGCCTGGAAGTTTCTAGTATACCTAGAAAGAGCTTGATTAGCTCAAGTGTGTTTAATTGGGGTTGGAACTAAAATATGCAAGACACCGGCCCTCCAGGACTGAGTTAGCTGCTTGTGCAACATCTCTATCTCTACTAGGCGTCAGTGTCAGTATGGTTAAAACACTATTGTATAAATTACTAGTATATTTTCATGTGGGTGTCTGATGACTGAAAATAGATCTGGTAGCAGATATCGCAGCCTCTGCTACTCTTTACCTTCCACTTGTTCTGCTAACAGTTGTTATTATTTATTTAGGATATGCATTTTCACATTCTGATTCCAATGACTAATTATTAAATAGTTAAAATGACTACAATTAAATGCAATATTCTTAAGAATAAAATATGATGTGTTCTTTGGAAGAGTGTACTTGCATTGTGAGGATATTATATTGTCATTGTGGCATTATATAAAAATGTGGGACATAAAATGGTCTTAAAATGACAATAATATCATTCATCGCAATATATTTTGGTGCAATATAGTATCACAAAAATATATATCAGGACAGGCCTACACATTACTATTTGTTTCAATAAAATAGTAATAATAAATAAATGTTTATAGCAGTTAGCTGAAGAACAGCATCTGGTTTATTGGATGTGGAGAAGCTCTCTATCGCCCCCTTGAGTCCTGAGCCCTGCTGCCGCCACAGAAGCTCAATAACACACCTCAAAGTGCCTGCAACTTCACTGCCAAGTGTTCGCATGCTCGCAGAAAGTGTTTTTGGCTTTAATCAGCAATTTGTATTTCCACACAAGACTTCTGAATTAACAATATTACAATATCACAATATTCTGAATTAAATGTAAACTCAGAATTAAAGTAAAAGTGAGAATAAAAGTCAGTTTTGGGGAAAAAAAAAAAAAATTTGAGAACAAAGTCAGAACTCAGAACTTACCCAGAAGCAGAAACAATCTTTGAACACACATACAGACACACACACACATACACACACCCACAGACACATCTCTGAACACACACACACACACACACACACATGCACACAGGAGTCAGACTCTGCAGGAAATTGTCAGATGTTTAATTCATTCAGTACAGGGTTATTTTTTCTCTCAGTGCAAAACAACAAGAGTTCTTCTACAGCGTGTGCTGGTGTGTGTTTGTGCAAGTGTGTGTGTGTGTGAGCTGATGTGGTGAAGCTGAAGCTGAAGGAGATCCTCTTTTTGAAGATGATGAAGATGATTATGAAGATCAGCAGCAAACAAAAACACAAATAAACACCATGACAAAAGTTCTGCCTCAAACCCCAGTGAGCAGCGTCTGCACCCAAAACACTGAGCAAAAACAGAAAACAACGGGGTCAAATCCAACATTTGTTTAGAGCAGGGGTGTCCAAACTTAGTCCTGGAGGGCCAGTGTCCTGCATATTTTAGTTCCAACCCTAATTAAACACACCTGAACCAGCTAATCAAGCTCTTTCTAGTGCTGCGTCCCAATTCGCATACTTATACTACGACCTAAAAGTGTGTACTTATTTTGTGGAGGAAAAATATATATTTTTGAGTGAGTAACAGAAAAGTATGCAAGCTTTGGAACATACTACTTCCTCGTTACACAGATCGCTGTGTTGCTTAGTTAGGAGCCCTGTCAATCATCCACATTTCTGTCGTATTTAATTTCCTACCTTATTGGAGAAGCAGCAGCAGGATAATCTCCCATTCACGAGTCTTTCATGCAGAGAAATCTCCTCAGGTGTTTGGATAATTCTGCATTCAGACGGTAATGTCCAAACACGTCTTTATATAAGTTCAGTATTGTTGTTGCAGATGAAATATAACACAGACAACGCTATTTAAATATTCTCCAGTGGGCTAGATATTAACTAACAGCCATACAAACATCTTTACCGAAGCCTCTCTGCTTGACGGTTGGTCTCGCGCGTCCATCATGTTTGTAGTTTGTTTACACTTTTCACCCGCGTTTTGTAGTTCTAATCGATTTCACGTCCAACGCGCAATGTACTGTGGGTAATATCAGCGGTTAGAGTATGGACGCTTCCACACTTAACATTTTGACCGGAAATAGTAAACCATCCGGGAATTTTTGGCATACTCTTTTTAACATACTACGATTTGGGACATACTAATTCTATTTTCACATACTATAGGACGGATAGTATGTGGTTTGGGACGCAGCATTGGTATACTAACTTCCAGGCAGGTGTGTTGAAGGAAGTTAAAGCTAAACTATGCAGGACACCGGCACTCCAGGACCGAGTTTGGACACCCCTGGTTTAGAGTGTACCACTAATAAACACTGTGGTTTTTTGTTTTGTTATAAACAATCATCATGTTTAAATATTTATCAATATTTCAATTTGAACCAATGGACAGATATATTTCCATATTTTAACAACATTCATACTTTAATTTATTATAATTTTTTTAATAACGCCATCCTGATCTCACAAAGTAGGACATGTTCCTGGATTAACATCTATAGAACAACATTCCAATCAGCCAATCAGAAGTAAGGGATATGTTTATGTTAAGTTGGTAGTATGGTTAGGTTTATGCCGGGGATCACCAAACTTGTTCCTGGAGGTCCTGCAGATTTTAGCTCCAACCCTAATCAAACACACCTGAACAAGCTAATCAAGGTCTTACTAGGTATACGTGAAACACCCAGGCAGGTATGTTGAGGTAAGTTGGAGCTAAACCCTGCAGGGACACCGGACCTCCAGGAACGAGACTGGTGACCCCTGGTTTATGCACTTCTACATGAGTGTTATCCAACTATTATTGCCCTCTGATTGGGAATGATTTAGTTCTTGTTGGGTTTAGGGGTAGGAAACAGGTGTGGATTACATTTTCCAACAAAAATGATGTTCCAGGATCAACATAGGTGTAAATTCAGGATCGCAAAATCATGACATGCTTTAAATAATGTACTTCTAAACACTTCATGCCAAATGTACACACTATGAAATGCAGGGTTGTTTTAAGCCAATATTGGGTCAAATGTGAACAAACCCAGTGTTGAGTCATATGCAAAAGACAGTTGTGAACTGTTGGGTTAAAAAAAGCATCATTTACATTTGATTTTACTGAAAATGTTTATCAAATTTAAAATATTAATCAAACGTTGAGGGTTTGGCTATATTTGACCCAACATTGGGTTAAAAAAACAACCCTGCATTTTAAAAAAAGTGTAACGAAATGTATTAAATGCATTTAAAAAGGTAATTTAAATAAAACCAAATGCACAAAACAATACCACAATCCTGAATGCAGAAATATGAGTTTATGGTTTATATGGGATTTTATTCCCTTGAATATGGCTTTAAAAATTTCATTCATTTCCCTTCGGCTTAGTCCTTTTATTTATCAGGGGTCGCCACATCAGAATGAACCGCCAACTATTACGTATGTTTTACACAGCGGATGCTCTTCCAGCTGCAACCCAGTACTGGGAAACATCCATGCACACTCATTTACACACACACACACACACACTCATACACTACGGCCAATTTAGTTCATCAGTTCCCCTATAGCGCATGTGTTTGGACTGTGGGGGAAACCGGAGCACCCGGAGGAAACCCACACCAACACGGGGAGAACATGCAAACTCCACACAGAAACACCAACTGACCCAGCTGGGAGGTTTAAAAAACTAGAAAAATAGTTTTAATATAAATAAAAATGATCAGATTAATTATTTTTTGTTTGTAAAAACTTAAATAGATGCACATTTTACGCGCAGCTCAACTATTAGGGCCTGTAGGAGCCATACATTGTATATTGGCGATTGGTAGGCCCACACGGAATCTGCGCGCGCAGATTTCCGCAGATTTCCTCCAGATTTTCCGCAGATTTTTAGCCCATCATTAATTCTGTTTATTTACTTAAAGTTAACTATTTACAGTTAATCTAATTGGATTTGCATTTTAAACATTAAATACAAGTTTAAAAGATATTATTTTTAATTTAACATATTAAGGTTTTAGTTATGATACTCCCAAAATAATTCCGCAGAAATCCGCAGATTTTTACCAAAATTCTCTGCAGAAATCGCAAAAAACGTCCACAGATTCTGTCTGGCCCTGGCGATTGGCCACAAGGTGTCAGTACCAGACTATATAACTGTGGCTTCACTGCATGGAGGAGGAGAGCGTTGGTAGGAAGCACACCGTTTTTGACCGTAACGTAACGTAACGTAACGTCATGTAACGTAAGTGTGCATTATAGATTAGGGAAAATTGATTTAGGAATTCTGTTGATTGGAAAATAAAGACGTTTTTATTTTCATTATTTTGCCTACAGACTCTGACCTTTTTACGCGTTAAAAACTTGCTCACTCTACCAACAATAGCGGCAATGGAACGCCGCTACAGGGCCTAAATATGACACATTGCCCTTCTGGAATGCGGACCCTCAATAATGAACACCTCTTCAGATGCTGCCTAGATAGGGAGCTCACTAGGGTTTGTGACAGAAACACAGATGTGAAAGCTGATAAACATACACCAGGGTGACTCTGTAGTCTTCTTCATTCAACTCAACCACAAAACACGTCCATTAAACAACATGACTTGTTATATATTTCTAGATTTATATATCTAAAGTGCATTATAGTACAAAAATATAGAAGGTCAGCAGCACCTTGATACCTTTACAAAATAAATACACCATTCAAACGCAATAAATTACAGGAATTCTGACACCGTAATAGAGGCATAGTCCTAAAATAAAAGGATAAAAAGGAAAATGAAACAAAAAATAAAGCAAAGTATTCACAAGGATCCAAATCTGTGGCTCTGCGGAGCTGAAATAATGCAGTATCGATATTTGTCTTTGTCACTTTGAGATTATTTACAGGCAATAAATATTTTCCTCTCACTTTTACAGTGGACGTGAGCATTTGGGCGTCCAAGTCCTCACGATCTGAAAGACAAGAAGGAAAATCACTTTAAAATCATCAGAATTACTCATTTATATATATAATTTATATTTCTATATATATATATACACACATATAAATAAATATGCAAATATATTTCTCTTGTATATTTTTGTATTTTGTGTACAGTATGTGTGTTTGTATTTAGTTATATATATACACATACATTTACACTGTACACGAGTATATTTTATGTATTTTCTTTTCTAATTTTTTTTTGTTTTGTAGCATAGAAATCTGATTTATGGTAATTTATGCAAATTCAGTTTAAGATACAAGTTCATATTTAGATTTAGATGTTCAACATATTTTTTAAATATTGCAAAGATGTCTATTTACGTATATATGTTTTTTCAACCATTGTAATTACAAATATGTACATATATGTTTTATTATATTAGCTATAATTGTAAACGTTGAACATAACCTACATTGTAAAATGCACTACAGAAATAAAGATTAATTTAAATGAACATATGCATGTCATTTGCATATGTTTGCAATAGTTGCACCATCGTCAGAGTCTGACAGTGTTTTAGGGGCGTGGCTGTATGTGATTTGCATATGTTTGCAATAGTTGCACCGTCGTCAGAGTCTGACAGTGTTTTAGGGGCGTGGCTGTATGTGATTTGCATATGTTTGCAATAGTTGCACCGTCGTCAGAGTCTGACAGTGTTTTAGGGGCGTGGCTGTATGTGATTTGCATATGTTTGCAATAGTTGCACCGTCGTCAGAGTCTGACAGTGTTTTAGGGGCGTGGCTGTATGTGATTTGCATATGTTTGTAATAGTCATACCGTCGTCAGAGTCTGACAGTGTTTTAGGGGCGTGGCTGTATGTGATTTGCATATGTTTGTAATAGTCATACCGTCGTCAGAGTCTGACAGTGTTTTAGGGGCGTGGCTGTATGTGATTTGCATATATTTGTAATAGTCATACCGTCGTCAGAGTCTGACAGTGTTTTAGGGGTGTGGCTGTATGTGATTTGCATATGTTTGTAATAGTCGTACCGTCGTCAGAGTCTGACAGTGTTTTAGGGGTGTGGCTGTATGTGATTTGCATATGTTTGTAATAGTCGTACCGTCGTCAGAGTCTGACAGTGTTTTAGGGGCGTAGCTGTATGTGATTTGCATATGTTTGTAATATTTGTACAGTCGTCAGAGTCTGACAGTGTTTTAGGGGCGTGGCTGTATGTGATTTGCATATGTTTGTAACATTTGTACTGTTGTTAATGTCTGACAGTGTTTTAGGGGCGTGGCTGTATGTGATTTGCATATTTTTATAATATTTGTACTGTCATCAAAGTCTGACAGAGTTTTAGGGGCGTGGCTGTATGTGATTTGCATATTTTTATAATATTTGTACTGTCATCAAAGTCTGACAGAGTTTTAGGGGCGTGGCTGTATGTGATTTGCACATATTTGTAATAGTCATACCGTCGTCAGAGTCTGACAATGTTTTAGGGGTGTGGCTGTATGTGATTTGCATATGTTTGCAATAGTTGCACTGTCGTCAGAGTCTGACCGTGTTTGAGGGGCGTGGCTGTATGTGATTTGCATATGTTTGTAATAGTCGTACCGTCGTCAGAGTCTGACAGTGTTTTAGCAGCTGTACGGCTGCAGATGGACGCCGCTGCTGAACTCCTGCAGTGATCGAGCTCTTCTCTTCCTCTTTTCTCCTTCTCTCCTCTTCCCCGTGCGCCCCTTCTTCTTCCTCCTGATGCCCTTTATCATGTTGTCCTTGTAGTTCTGGGATTTGTGGGTCTCCTGCGGGAGGTTTGTGCCCTCCTCGTCCTCCAGCCCGAAACCCATCGGCAGGTTCTTGGTGCCGCCGGCGGGTTTGGGGTGGGCGGTGCCTGCTCCAGTGGACACGCCCACTCCTGCAGGCAGTGTGATGGAGACTCCAGCCCCGACCCCGCCCCCTGCGCCGCTGCTGATGCTGACTCCGCCCCTGGGCTGCTGCGCCTCCCGGATCTCTGCTGTGTGCACTTCATGCAGGAGCTCCTGCAGCCACATGCGCCGCTTAAAATCCTGCAGCGTTCGGCCTTTATCATGCATCAGCTGAGCGTGGGTCACTGAACGCTTCCTGCACACAGAGAGAGAAAACTGCACTGTTAACAGCTCCGACTACTCAATAAAAAATGCTCAGCTTGATTTAAGCAAGGCTGTGACCTCCACTAGCAATGTTACTTTTCAAAATCCTGTTCCTGCCTTCGACTTTCTATGATTTTTTAACCTATCATAGCCACTGAGAAGCGTGACCAAGCAGAACTTAGAGAAAGTGTGTGTGTGTGTGTGTGTGTGTGTGTCGATGCAGGCCTCTGTGTCCAATGGCTTTGTGTGCATGCTCTAAAAATAACCCTGTGACAGTTCTAGCGATTGAAACTATATTAAACTACTGTATTTCATTCATTTATACTCTAGTGTTATACACCAGTGTTTTGAAGTACAAATATCTACCAGCAATGGGTCATTCCTGAATGATCTGTTCATTTTGAATCAATCTTTATTGTGACTCTATAATCATGAGTCGTGTCAGGAAGTGATTCGTTTATTAGCACACGCACACATTGCACAGGTGGAGGAGAAGTTTTCAGTCGGGTTTGAGTCTTTCGTTTACCACGTCAAATACAGAAGCCAATCATATGCAGCCATATCACCCTGCAGACCAAGACCGGTTACTCACTGAAGCTAAGCAGGGCTGAGCCTAGTCAGTACCTGGATGGGAGACCACATGGGAAAACTAGGTTGCTGTGGGAAGTGGTGTTAGAGAGGCCAGCAGGGGGCGCTCAACCTGTGGTCTGTGTGAGTCCTAATGCCCCAGTAAAAGTGAAGGGGACACTACACTGTCAGTGAGCACCGTCTTTGGATGAGACGTTAAACCGAGGTCCTGACTCTCTGTGGTCATTAAAAATCCCATGGCACTTCTCGTAAAGAGTAGGGGTGTAACCCCGGTGTCCTGGCCAAAGTCCCTCAATCGGCACTTACCCATCATGGCCTCCTAATCATCCCCATCTACTGAATTGGCTCTATCACTGTCTCTTCACTCCACCTATAGCTGGTGTGTGGTGAGCACATTGGCGCCGTTGTCCTGTGGCTGCCGTCGCATCATCCAAGTGGATGCTACACACTGGTGGTGGTGTGGAGAGACCCCCCCTCATGATTGTGAAGCGCTTTGGGTGTATGGCCATACACAATAAATGCGCTATATAAATACAAACGTTACATTACATTACATTACATATGCAATCAGAGCTAGAGCAAAACTCTCGAGTCCTCGAGTTTGAGTCGTTCGTCTCTTTTAAAGCTTAACATGATGAATGAACAACTCAAAAACCCAATGGCTGGAAAGCTGACCTGTTACCAGCTCAGACTGTATTTATTTGTGAAGTCTAAATGAGTCTGTGTCACGAGAGCTGAGCTGATCATAGACAGAAGACCAGGCAAACGATCATTGATTATTTTCTCTTTCTTATAGCATTCCAGTTCAGACTTGTTTGTAGTGTGATCAATGTTTGGGCTAGTTGGAAAATTAAACAAAATGACAAAAAACAAAACAAAAACACACCCAGACTCAAAGGTCTGAGTTGATAAAATTATCTGAACGTCCTATCACTAGCATCTACACATCATATCGTTTCAAGAGTTCACATTTAGCTGATGATTGATTATAAAGTGTGTTTGGCATGCTGTGCCCGGAGAGAGCCCTGAGCTCATAGGATCCTCAAGCCCGGGGCTCCCTCCCATTTGAGGGGAGTTTGAGCTCAGGTAGATCTCGAGAACTCCCCTGCTGTAGTAGCTAATGAACAGATAGTGATTGCTCTTAAGAGATAACTTACTCGGAGCATGTCTATGGTGCTGATTTGGATTAGTCAATTAACTTAAGTTGCATGTCTTTGGACGGTGGGAGGAAACCGGGGGAATTCCACATGAGTACGGGGAGAACATGTAAACTACAGAAACGTCGGCTGGCTTGGTAAGGACTAGAACCAGTGACGTTCTTGCTATGAGGCAACAGTGCTAACCACTGGGCTACCGTGTCACCCATCTAGGAAAGGAGGAGTAATAGGGGTGGAAGGGGGGATTCTTTAAAACGAAGATGGCTATTATATGGAACTTAGGGTATTTATGGTGGCTTAGGCATCGTCTGATTGGTGAATCATGAATTGAATAATGCAAAACCAGCCGCAAGCAATCATAAGCACGTGATCCTCTCGAAGTTAGTTTATAAATAAACTTCACTTTGTAGCACAGACAAAAACACTCCCACAAGCAGGTGTGAATGAAAAAGTCACACAATGAACTGAACTCACCACAAAAAACTTCTTCCACAAGTAGAGACGCATATAAACATACAGAAGATGCTCAGTGGCATTACACAACTACTGAACACCATGGCCACACACATAAAGTTAAAGTAATGCAATTAACATTATTTATCAACATTAGATGTAACATAAAACCCTAATGTACATCACTGATGAGGAAAAAAACAATAACGTCAACAAAAAGTGTCATGCAGAGAATTCTGGGAAAGTTACAGACTTTTACTGTTTCGTTTTTACAGTTTCTTACCATTGAAATCACTGATTATTTTTGTCATGGGTAAGAAACTAAAAATGAAACAGTGAAAATGAGTAACCTTGTAAACAGTAAGTTTCCCTATAATATTCAATTAATAATGTAAACACACTTATCCAGGATTCCCTGCATGATACTTCACTTTTTATGCTGTTGTTGACTTTACTATGCCTTCCTCTTAGTTTTTGTACTCATCAGTGATGTGCATTAGTGTATTAATAGTATAAATGAACAGAATACGGTACTGCAAAAATTAGAAAATCTTTTTATGGCTTTTACCATATTATTAATGGTAATCAACGTCCTATTACTGCTGCTGATTTTTTCAGTGTATGGAAGCTGACAATCGATATTCATTTTAAAATGTAATTAAAATTTTGCACCAAACTTTGCACATATGTCTTGGATGCAAACTTAAAATACAGAAATACATTGCCATTTTACATATTGCATCGCAATTTTGAATAACATTTCAAAATGAATATTGCTACTCATATGCTTCCATATACCTTTCAACATATATATTAAGCTGCTTCGTTCAGTAATGCAATAATTTCTGAGGTAAAATGGGTGGTGAAATGTAATCTGTTGACTTCAAAAACAATTATTTAAAAAATATAAATTCAACAACAGGGGCGATTTTAGGATTTTCATTTTAGGGGGGCTCAGCTCCTTATAAGGTAAAAAAAAAAAAAAAAATAATAATTATATATATATATATATATAGCCTAATATTACATTTAAAAGTAGTCATTTAAAAGTAATACACTTAAAAATGTTTGTTTAATATGGGCTGTATACTAGTATGCCACTGTACTACATAGACAGGCATAACCATTTGAGTTCTGAATAAGCCAAATAGGCTCAACCCACCCGTTTACTGTAGTAAAAACCACTTTTTCAAGTGCATTTTTTGTTGTATTAAATAAATAAACTGCCACTTTTCTAATTAAATGACACACATATAAATTTATATTTTCAAACTTATACAGGCTAAATCACATATTTCACGACCTGAATGATAATAATAAATAAGAAGTTTTTTTTTTAATACTAGACAACACTTGAGGTTTTTATCTCTGTCAGTGACTCAGTGACAGTTAAAACGAGTACATTCTCTAAGTGGTTCTGTCACTGTGTTTAGTCCTTTCTGTGCAAGACTGTGGTATAGTTAATGCCACACGAACTGTAAAGTGTTTTATATTGGTAGTTCATTTTAAAATAAAAATAGCGAAATGTTTGTTAAGAGTTACATTTTTCGCTGAAGAAAACAGCTGTGCTTGGCTGTGCTGATGAAGTGAATGGCGAGAAAACCCGACTGCTCCTCCGTGACATTGGGATACAGGTGATAAGGTTATCTATATAAAAGAACTGCAAATAAGCAGATATTAAAACAATTTATCAATAAACACACACCTAGTTCTCTCACTGTCCACGGCTGTGGTTTGTTGATCAAATGAAAAACAAAAGACGGGGAGGAGCCGAGGGCACTAATTTAGTGTACAGTTTATGAGCTTATAACAAAAGTTTTAGGGGGGCTGAGAAGAAATATAGGGGGGCTACAGCCCCCCTAAAATAGGCCTAGCAACGCCCATGTTCAACAATATTTCTAAATCCAAAATAAACAAACAAACAGACAAACAAACAAACAAACAAACAAACAAACAAACAAACAAACAAAAATAGATGTAACAGCAACTAAATGAATTTCTGTTCATTTAGAAAACTAAAGTTATTTAAATAAATGTTCAAACAAAAAGGTCCAGATTCTGTGACTGAGCCAAAATAAATCAGGACACACACAAACACCCACGCACGCACACACACACGCAAACACGCACAAACAAACTGATGTGAACACTAGAGGGCAGCAAAGCACATGAGAAAACAGTCACATTACTGACACACACACTGAACATAATTCATCTGTGTATTAACAAATAAAATAACAATTGTGCTGTTTATAATTTTTCTAATATTAATTTCTTTCATTATTTAAATGATTTATAACTTTTCTATTTCTTATTTTTATCATATTAATACTTATTATAAATTATGTGATTATTTATAATTACAATATAACCATAAACACACAGGTTTTGTAGTGCAGATGGTTTTATCTTTACTGCACTTCTATTTGAGTTATCTAAACTACAATGAATCAGAAATCCTACATAATTCCTCCAAAAACAAGTAGATTTAAAAATAAATTTTGATTAGATTCATCCTTTACTCTTCTGTCAGATGAGTGTGAGATTAATTATCATCAGTTATTGGCATGAATGAACATCAGCGGGAGAAGAAGAGCATCTCCACTGCAGGAGTTAAATGAAGCTGTAAAGATGAATATGAACATAAATATCTATCCATCCATCAATCCTTTGATCCAACTTATTTCATTAATTCACACATTAATCAATCTAAATATTAATCTAACTATTAATTTATTGCATCATACTCATTCACCAATCCTACAATCCGTTCATCATCCATCCTTCCATCATCCTTCCATCCAACTGTTCATTCAATCAGCAGTATGTTTATTTCATTATTGGTCTATCCATCCATCTATCCATCCATTTATGCATCTACCCTTCCATGCATTCATCCATTTATCCATCCATCCATCCATCCATCCATGTATCCCTCCATCCTTCCATCGATTTGTTCAGCTACCCATCCATCCCATCCATCCATCCATCCATTCATCCATCCATCCATCCAGCAAATTCATTCTATTATTAGTCTATTGAGCCATCCATCCATTTATCCATCCATCATTCCATCCATCCATCCATCCAGCAAATTCATTCTATTATTGGTCTATTGAGCCATCCATCCATGTATCCATCCATCATTCCATCCATCCATCCATCCATCCATCCATCCATCCATCATTCCATCCATCCATCCATCCATCCATCCAGCAAATTCATTCTATTATTGGTCTATTAAGCCATCCATCCATGTATCCATCCATCATTCCGTCCATTTATCCATCCATCCATCCATCCATCATTCCATCCATTTATCCATCCATCCATCCATCATTCCATCCATTTATCCATCCATCCATCCATCCATCCATCATTCCATCCATTTATCCATCCATCCATCCATCATTCCATCCATTTATCCATCCATCCATCCATCCATCATTCCATCCATTTATCCATCCATCCATCCATCATTCCATCCATTTATCCATCCATCCATCCATCCATCATTCCGTCCATTTATCCATCCATCCATCCATCCATCATTCCATCCATTTATCCATCCATCCATCCATCATTCCATCCATTTATCCATCCATCCATCCATCCATCCATCATTCCATCCATTTATCCATCCATCCATCCATCCATCATTCCATCCATTTATCCATCCATCCATCCATTTATCCATCCATCCATCCATCCATCATTCCATCCATTTATCCATCCATCCATCCATCCATCCATCATTCCATCCATCCATCCATCCATCATTCCATCCATCCATCCATCCATCCATCCAGCAAATTCATTCTATTATTGGTCTATTGAGCCATCCATCCATGTATCCATCCATCATTCCATTCATCCATCCATCCATCCATCCATCCATCCATCCATCCATCCATCCATCCAGCAAATTCATTATATTATTGGTCTATTGAGCCATCCATCCATGTATCCATCCATCATTCCATCCATTTATCCATCCATTTATCCATCCATCCATCCATCCATCCATCCAGCAAATTCATTCTATTATTGGTCTATTGAGCCATCCATCCATGTATCCATCCATCATTCCATTCATCCATCCATCCATCCATCCATCCATCCAGCAAATTCATTCTATTATTGGTCTATTGAGCCATCCATCCATGTATCCATCCATCATTCCATCCATTTATCCATCCATTTATCCATCCATTTATCCATCCATCCATCCATCATTCCATCCATCCATCCATCCATCCATCCATCCAGCAAATTCATTCTATTATTGGTCTATTGAGCCATCCATCCATGTATCCATCTATCATTCTATCCATTTATCCATCCATCCATCCATCCATCAATTTATCCAGCTATCAATCCATCCATCCATCCATCCATCCATCCATCCATCCATCAATACATCCATCATCTATCCATTTATCCATCACTATTCTGTCCATCAATTAATCAATTTACCCACCAATCCATCATCCATCAATACAGCCTCCATCCATCCATCTTGTGGAGCTGAGCATTGTCCTTTTATCAATCCAGCCATTTATCCATCCATCCATCCATCCTATACATCCACCCCATATATCCATCATCTTTCTATCCATCTGTTCATTCATTCATTAGTCTGTTCATTTTATTTTTGGTCTATTGATCCATCTGTCCATCCATCTATCCATCCATCCATCCATATATTCATTATCCATTCATCCATACATTCATCCATCCATCCATCATCCTATACATCCACCCCATATATCCATCATCTTTCTACCCATCTGTTCATTCATTCATTCATTCATTCATTCATTCATTCATTCATTCATTCATTCATTCATTCATTCAGCACTCTGTTCATTCTATTATTGGTCTATTGATCCATCTGTCCATCCATCCATCCATCAATTCATTATCCATCCATCCATCCATCCATCCATCCATCCATCCATCCATCCATCCATCCATCCATCCATCCATCATCCTTCTATACATTCATTTATTCATTCTGCAGTCTTCATTCTATTACTGGTGTATTGATCTATCCATCCATCCATCCATCCATCCATCCATCCGTCCATCCATTCATCATCCATCAATCTCCTTCTATCTATCCATCATCCATCAATTTATCCATCCCCCCATCTATCCATTCATCCATCATCCTTCTGTTTATTCATTCATTCATTCATTCATTCTGCTGTCTTTATTCTATTACTGGACTATTGATCCATCCATTCATTCATCCATCCATCCATCCATCCTACTATTCATTCATTCATTCATTCATTCATTCATTCAGCAGTCTATTCATTCTATTACTGGTCTATTGATCCATCCATCTTTCCATCCATCCTCCGCCCATCACTCTCTCAGTCATGTCTCTCGATGTTCTTCTCAATAACTCTGTACTATATGAGGTTTGTATCAGCGAGTGCTCTTTTCCCCTTAAATCCCCCATAAACAGATTTCAGATTTCATAATTGTAAAAGCTCTTTTGTTTCAGCTCTTGCACTTTCGGTCGACTTTAAACACTCCAGCAACCGAGAGAGAGAGAGAGAGAGAGAGAGAGAGAAACTCAGAGCGTGGCATCCTTCCAGCTGTTCCTCTTTAGCATACCTGAAGATAATTGCAGCTTTGTGCTGGTTTTAATTAAAAAAACAGACAGAGAGAGAGAGAGAGAGAGAGAGAGAGAGAGACCTGCTTTCACCCGATGCATGCGGTCTGAGAGATCTCCGGCTCTGTGTGTTTCATCTTCACAGGCGCTGCTGGCTTCAGATCAACTCAAACTCCAGCAGGAGAGAAAAAAAAAGCTCCAGCAGGAGGCATTGTCCTGGCCGGCAGATGGACTTGTCAGCATTAGCTGCTTATAAACGGTGAACGCCCTTTCTGATGTGCCGTGAGATCACCGCGATAACAGCGCTAAAGTGAACGCTGCTGAAAGAGCAACTTGTGTTGTTTGGCCACGGGCTGGATTTATGAGACACTCTGTCCTTTGAACAAAGCGCAGAGATTTAATCCGAGGCAAAACATAATCAAATCAGACCCAATTTACCCTCACTAACTCACTGACATTTACTGCTGATCACAGAGACGTGCTTTTCAGTAGCGAACGCAACCCTGACGTCATTTTATACACTTAAACACATTACCCAGATTACTAGCTGGACTGACTTTATAAAGCAGCGTTTAACTCATTTATATCTATTTATTTATCTACATGCACTTTGAAATCAGGTTTAGGATTTAGACATTATTTACTTGTGCTTTCAATGCTTTTTTTGTGCATAAAGGTGATGATTCTAAAGCAACTAAATGCAAATAATATGTGCACAAAACACTTGAATCGCTGCAGATGTCATCGGTAAACTGCATTCATTTAAAGCTAATTATTTTACTTTTGTATTTATATCATGCATTCATTTGATGATTGTGTGCAAATGCACTGCACTATTAAATGTTTAAATGTTAATAAGGGATGGCAACATATGTTTTTTATATGAATTATAACTTATTAAACAAGTTAATCATGTTTACAACTAAATTATTTTAAGTTACACAAGCTGTTTTAAGTGATTTAACTAAAATGTAAGGCAACAAGTACTTAAACAACATAAGTTTTTACATTATGTTACTTCAATTTATTTGAACAAGATAATGAGGTTACAGATTAATCATTTAAGTTATGCAAATTTAAACTTGATGTTTTAACTCAGTTTAAGTTGAAGTGACTTGAAAAATTCAATGGAATTCACCTAAAAAATTTAAGGCAACAAGTAATTTACTGACAATCAAAAAGTCATTACAACACGTTTATATGTTACTTCAACTTACTTTAATACATTAACACGCTTACACTTTCATCATTTAAGTTATGCAAATTTGAACTTGATGTTTTAAGCCAGTTTAAGTTGAAGTGACTTATAAATGTATGGTAACATAATTAAACTATATAATCAAAAAGACATTACAACATGTTTATAAGTTACTTCAACTTACTTTAATATGATAATAAGGTCGCATTTTTATCATTTCAGTCAAATTTAAACTTGATGTTTTAGGTCAGTTTAAGTTGAAGTCACTTGAAAAATTCAAATTAATTCAACTTAAACATTACAACAACAAGTCGGTAAACGACAATCAAAAAGTCCTTACAACACACGTTTATAAGTTACTTCAAGTACAATAACACGCTTACATTTTTATCATTTAAGTTAATGATAATTTGAACTTGATGTTTTAGGCCAGTTTAAGTTGAAGTGACTTATACATTTATGGTAACACATAATTAAACTACATAATCAAAAAGACATTACAACATGTTTACATGTTACCTCAATAAGATAATGAGGTTACAGATTTATCATTTAAGTTATACACATTTCATCTTGATGTTTTAAGTCAGTTTAAGCTGATGTGACTTGAAAAATTCAATTGAATTCACCTAAAACATTTAAGGCAACAAGTAATTAAATGACAATCAAAAAGTCATTACAACATGTTTATTAGTTACTTCAACTTATTTTAATATGATAATAAGGTCGCATTTTTATCATTTCAGTTATGCAAATTTAAACTTGATGTTTTAGGTCAGTTTAAGTTGAAGTGACTTGAAAAATTCAAATTAATTCAACTTAAACATTATAACAACAAATCGGTAAACGACAATCAAAAAGTCCTTACAACACACGTTTATATGTTACTTCAACTTATTTGAACAAGATAATGAGGTTACAGAATAATCATTTAAGTTATGCAAATTTAAACTTGATGTTTTAACTCAGTTTAAGTTGAAGTGACTTGAAAAATTCAATGGAATTCACCTAAAAAATTTAAGGCAACAAGTAATTTACTGACAATCAAAAAGTCATTACAACACGTTTATATGTTACTTCAACTTACTTTAATACATTAACACGCTTACACTTTCATCATTTAAGTTATGCAAATTTGAACTTGATGTTTTAAGCCAGTTTAAGTTGAAGTGACTTATACATTTATGGTAACATAATTAAACTATAAAATCAAAAAGACATTACAACATGTTTATAAGTTACTTCAACTTACTTTAATATGATAATAAGGTCGCATTTTTATCATTTCAGTCAAATTTAAACTTGATGTTTTAGGTCAGTTTAAGTTGAAGTCACTTGAAAAATTCAAATTAATTCAACTTAAACATTACAACAACAAGTCGGTAAACGACAACCAAAAAGTCCTTACAACACACGTTTATATGTTACTTCAACTTATTTTAATAAGATAAGGTTAGATTTTAAGTTATGCAAATTTGAACTTGAAGTTTTAGGTCAGTTTAAGTTGAAAAGTTAACTTAATTCAACTTAAAAATTTAAGGGAGAAACCTTTTTTTTACATGGTGTGTGGATGGCAAAGGAGTCTGGCTCAGTAAACCCAAACACACATGGAATAATGTGCACAAAACGTCACAGTCATAGCATTAGTGTCTCTGGAGATCAGTATGTGTGTGTGTGTGTGTGTGTGTGTCTAACAAACACACTCGCTCACATCATTAAAAGCCGATATGAAGTTCGGGAGGTCCTGGCAGGGGGAGCGCGGCTTTCCAAAGCTCAGAGAAGCATGTTTTGCATTCTGGGCCCTGCTGAGGGGTTTGCAGGACATAAAAGCGCGTTTTCTCGGCTCGGCATAATATACTCCAGCGGGAGAGGCTCGTTTGACTTGGGCCACCGCCTAACTTAGCATCAGCAATCTCTCTCTCTCTCTCTCTCTCTCTCTCTCTCGCTCTCTCTCTCAGTTCAGTTCAATTCAAACTTGTTTTATTGGCATGACATGTGCTGCCAAAGTCTTTGTGATGTTCACATCATATAGAACTTATGAAAACAAATAACATAGTAGTAAAAAACACCAATGTTGTCTATGTTTGACCCAACACTGGGTTAATACACAACATTTTTTAGTGCCTGATGATGGATTTGTCCAATCATAAAACAGTTATTTCTTAAAACGACTCAATGTACCTTTGAAATAAAAGTTTCCAAAGATGTTTCAAAGATCATTTTAGCGATCCCTTTTTTTGCATCAAGTACATTATACTAGAAACATGCTGGGTTGTTTCTTTAACTCAATGTTGGGTTAAATATGAACAAACCCCACATTGGGTTATACTTTTCAATTAAATTAGAATTTGGGTTAAAACCACTCAAAATGTTTGTGTCGCCAAAGGCTTTGAGACGTTCACATTAAACAGAAAACATGAAAACAAATGACATAGTAGTATAAAAACACAATAATTAACAGTATATTAACCAATCAGATCTTTCTCTAGCTCTCTCTTTCTCTCTCTCTCTCTCTCTCTGTATATATATATATATATATGGTAACGGTTTTATTCTCGTTAATTAGAGTTTTGTTTTTTTACAAAGCAAGTTTTTATTCTGGGTTTTAAGTACTGGTATAGTAGATTGCAGAAATATAAATGTCAATAAACCAATTTTATTAAGTTTAAAATAAGTTGAATTAAATTAGGTTTATTAAGTTATTTAAGTAATTTAAGTTTATTAAATTGCTAAGATAGCAATTTATATTTGTAGAAAAATTAAATTGAGCCAAGAAATTGTATCAGTTAGTAAGAATTATTGTTGATTTAACTGATCACAAATGAATAAACGTAGTAAATGTTTCTGAGATTAACTGGTGTTGTGACGTTTAGGTTCTGTTCTGTTTTTTATTTATTTATTTATTTTTACAAATGAACTGATGTCAATATTATACTGTTGTTAATAGTTTTTAATAATCGCTGTAATTAAAGCGTTTCTGTAAGTCTCTCTTTCGCTCTCATGCTTCACTATCAGAGAACAGTGTGCGTGAGTGTGTGTGTGTGTGCAGCAGGTGGCCCATGCACAGACCCTCAGCAAACACACAGGTGGGCGAAAACTATCAAAACATCTCCGGCACGATCCACAAACCTGAACATTTTCCACAGCATTAGAGCCAAACACCACACACACACACACACACACACACACACAGATATGCATACACATACAGATATGCATACACACAACGACTAGATTTACACATTTTCTCCTCTGATTATCATCACTTATGCTTATCATGCACTGCTGCTGAATGCTTGATTCTGATTGGCTGAGGCTCATTCTAAGGTGTTTGATTTATTGTCAGATAAATGCACAGCTGAAGTAGTTCCGGCAGGTTCTGAGCGCATTACAGCTCCATATCACTGAATCACTGAATGATTAGAGTTATTACACAGCTACAACAGTCAGAAATCACATCAGAACACAACAGAAGGAGGAGGAGAAGATGTGGAGGACACTAGTGGAGATCTGACAAATAAACTCTCAAATACAACATCTCTACAGTGCATTTAGCAGCTTAACTGGAGACTTGAGGAGAAGAGCAATAATCACCTCTAGAATAGGGCATTATTAGAAAAATATTGCACATCTGAAGTTTTATTGAACTGAATCAACACTAAACTGAAGTGAGCTGAATAATGAACTTTACCGCTGAACTGAATTCCTTTCAGACTTCGCACCATTGACAATGTTATTGAACTGAACTGAATCAACATTAAACGACAACAGTATTGTCCGCTGTTTCTTTCACTGAATTCAGTTTGTTTCATTATTGATTTCGCAATCTTGACACTGTTATTGAATTAAACTGAATCAACACTGAACTAAAGAGCAGAATAACGACACCATCATCTCTAATTGAACTCAATTAACTTCACAATCGAATATCCAAAACTAACACCATTATTGAACTGAACTGAATAATGGCATTATTATCAAGATCTGCTTCAGCTGAACAGAATCTCCATATGTACACTGTAAAAAATATCTGTTATTGAACAATTTGTGTATAATATGATTCAATTCCGGTTGTGAATTGCATTATGTGATGTTGATCAATGCTCTGTGCACTTTTGATGTTGTAAATTCAACTCTACAGTCTAACAAAGTGACTTTTATTGACATTTTAGTAGTTTGGAATAATATAAAATTATAATATCTAGAGAAATAAGTGTGTAAAATATCAGAACATGTGCTGCAGTTTATTACAAGCTTTCTGTAGTGTAGTATACAACACCAACACACGCAATATAGCACTGCACACTATTACACATGTGCAGTACAGTTACACACTTTTCAAGGTTCAAAGTTGTAGGAAGAAAGATCAAGATCCTATAATGCAACTCAGAAGCAGAAATAAAAACAAGAATCACCAAATAGAGAAAACTGCTATCTTTTACAGTGATTAATTTTGGCAAGCTACTTACTAATGTGACTCTGAAATGCTCTGTATTAATATTATAGACCATAAAGACATCGCACAGGCAGTGTGGAGGCGGCGGCGGCGCATGCTTCAGGGATTAGAGGTTTGTTCAGATCAGCAGCTCTAAGAGCACCAGTAATATTTACACCCTCAAAAGAGGCCAAAAACCACAGTAAAAAAAGCCACAGACACTTACATTCGGCTGCTGAGGGCATCGACGGGCCGGCCGTGGTGCGGGACAGGAGAACACAGTAAAAACAGAGCAAAGACCCACTGCTGGAGAACCCGTCTGCAACACAACATCCTCATCCTCACTGGACCTGAAGGAAAACACCCAGATCAGCTCATCTCGCCCCATTCATCTTATGAGTGACTTTACACTAATAGCAGAGTTCAGTTAGTGACTTTACATTAGAAGGGCACAATTTAGATTTGAAATAAAAACATTAACCCTGTGTTGGGTTTGTTCATGTTTGACCCGACACTGGGTTACCACACAGCATTATTTAGTGTCTGATGATGGATTTGTCCAATCATAAAACAACTCAATGAAATAAAAGTTTCCAAAGAACATTTCAGTGATTCACATTGTACTAGAAAAAAAGCTGGGTTGTTTTTTTAACTCAATGCTGGGTCAAATATGAACAAACCCCACATTGGGTTATTTTTTTCAATGAAATTTGAATTAAATCTTTTATCCCTATGGTGGTCCATATTTGATCCAACGCTGGGTTAAAAACGACCCAGATTTTTTAAGTGTACAATTGAACTTTTGTCTTTAAAAAAGCTATAAAAAGTGACTTTCAGAAAAAGTAGAAATAAAAAAAGCATAAAAAAGAGAGTTTTTGCATAAAAGTCTCTATATTTGAGGTCATAAGAGCTGTGCTTGTATTACTTCACAGGCGGACATTTGCTCTTTTAGACTTCACTTGAACTTATTCACAAGTAAACACGACGTAAAACCTTTTTAATTTCACTAATTATATAAATACTTCTTGATTTAGCAATGTTTAGATGTCTCTATGGACAAACACACTAAGAAGCCGTCTGATGGCAACATGAGCACTTCTCCCCACGCCGAGCGGCTTTAACTGAAAGCAGTGGAAGATGTTGGAGAGCAGAACTCCTGGAGAAGTAAAGAGCAGAGAAGCGTACAGTAGCGTACAGTATACTCACAGCGCTGCTGCTGATGATGATGTCCCCAAACACAGAGCGCCAGTCTCCTCAAAGTTTCCAGACTGCGATAAAAACACAAGCAAACAGAAGTCAGTGAGCGCTGCTTTGTGTCCAGCTCAGCATTACGTCCTGCGGAGGAGATCCTGACTGAAGAAGAATCCAGAGGAGAACGAACGTGTGTGTGTGTGTGTGCTGCTCCAGGTGATCTGACTGACTGACTGACCGACTGCTGGAGAGGAGGAGAAAACTCTGATGGGAAACTTTCAGCACTGTCTGAGCAGGTTACAGAGTGTGTGTGTGTGTGTGAGAGAGAGAGACTGAGTGAGGGAGTGAGTGAGTAAGAGAGAGAGAGAGAGAGAGTAAAAAAGAGAAAAAGTGGGTGAGTGAGTGAGAAAGAAAGAGAGAAAAAAAAGTCAGTGTGTTTGAGAGAGCAAGTGAGTGAGTGAGAAAGAGAGAGGGTTATTATTATTATTATTATTGTTATTACTGTTATTATTTATGTAGTCTTTGTCTTTTGCTATATATAATTTGGCTATATACATTATGTATGTCATGCCAATGAAGTGAATTGAATTAAAATTTAATTGAATTCATATAATCTCCAGTTATTTACATCTTTTTACTAGGGCTGTCAATTGATTAAAAAAATTACTAATTAATCACACTTTTTTTTTTGATTAATCATGATTAATCACGAATCAAAAAAAAAAATCCAAAATACAGGCATTGCAAATATGGAAATTGGAAAATTACAATAATAATAAAGTATTGAATACAAACAATTCATCACCTTAGAATTATAAGGTTCTATCTGACATTTTTGTCAAAATTGAGTTATTGACATATTCTTAATTAATAACAACTTATTTACATTATGGGATGTTTTTTATAAGTTGTTTACATTTTAAGACGTTTTATTAAAAAAAACTAAACAAAAAAAACTAATGTTACACACATACTGTTTGCTATGCAAAAACTTTGAAGCTCAATATCTCAAAATCAATCAGAACGCAGACAGAACATTATAATTCCAAGGTGACTAATTGTACTCATTGTAAAGTTGTATTGCGAGTTGAGAACCTTAATTATAAAGTAGAAACAATTTTGCCTAGTCCTCCTTAACATTTAGCCAGTTGCAGTCTATTGACATTATCAGGGGACAACACACACACACACACACACACACACACAGAGAGAGAGAGAGAGAGAGAGAGAGAGAGAGAGAGAGAGAGAGGTGGTTGCTAAGATGTTCTAGGTCGTTGCTAAGGTGTTGCTAGGTGGTTGCTAGGGTGTTTTGTATGTTTGCTAGGCCGGGGCTAGGATCTTCTGAGTGGTTGATAAGGTGTTGCTGGGCAGTTGCTATGGTGTTCTGAATGGTTGCTAAGGCATTGCTAGGCAGTTGCTAAGGTGTTCTGAGTGGCTGCTAGGCGGTTGTTAAGGCGTTGCCAGGGTGTTCTAAGTCATTACTAAGGCGTTGCTAGACCATTGCTAAGGTGTTCTGGGTGATTGCTAGGCGGTTGCTAGGGTGTTCTAGATGGTTAAAAAGATGTTGCTAGGTGCTTGTTAAGGTGTTCTGAGTAGTTGCTAGGCAGCTGCTAACATAAATTACCATGTTTCTAGCATAAATTAGCATGTCGTTAGCATTGAGTATGATTTAGCATGTCACTAGCATGTTTCTAGTGTAAACTAGCATGCTGCTAGCATGAATTTAGTATGAATTAGCATGTTTGCTAGTATGATTAGTATGTTTGTTAGTATGTTTCCATTATGGATTAGTATATTGTTAGTATAAATTAGCATGTTGCTAGTATGTTTATGTATGAATTAGCATGTTGCTAGTATGATTAGTATGTTTCTGGTATGGAGCAGTATATTGTTAGTATGAATTGGTATGTTGTTACTATGTCCAATGTAAAGTCAATGGCAGTTTGTTAATTTTTATTTTACAATAGAAGTCTATGGGACAGTTGCTAGGGTGGCGTAAGTGGTTGCTAGGGTGTGGCTAGTAAGTTAAAAGGTCATCAGTGATTGGCAGATTGGTAGTCTGAGTTAAATGAGCGTAAACTTAAGTCTGTATGACAGTCTGGCGGAAAGTTATGATTTTCTCAAGCCACCATAAATATGATATATTGAATAATATGATATATTATTTATATTTTATTTAATTATAATATATATATTCAGATTATTATTAACACATATAATTATTATTATAATTTTTTTTTTTTTTTACTACTACTATGTTGTGTGCTGTTTTTTTTTTTTAAATTATATATGCATGTTACTTTTTTATGTAAACTTTATAAATGCTTTGGCAATACATTTGTAAAATTTGTCATGCCAATAAAGCAACTATTGAATTGAATTGAATTGAGAGAGAGAGAGAGAGAGAGAGAGAGAGAGAGAGAGAGAGAGAGAGAGAAAGAACGCGCAGCACAGCGCACTCCCTTCAGATCATCAACACACACGATCGCCTTGATCAAATTTTGCTTAAACTAAGCGTTCTTAAAGTATGGCTGTATTTCTCAAGCAAGGATTCTGACAGCAAAGCAGACGCTTTACAAAAGTTGCGTGTAGAAGGGGAAACACGTCAAACTTAATGAAACATTTGAGGGCGCTTGGAGTCAACTTAGAGAGGAATGGGCTGTCTTTGACAGCTTGCGACATCATCTGCCACTTTCACTGAGTACATTTACATGGATCCATATTATCCTTTATCCATATTTCTTTACACATTAAACACACGCAGGGCCGGAGCAAGCTGAACTGGCGCCCTCAACCCGAAAGTGAAATAGAAAGTTACCGGTTTGCGGATGAAAGTGAGAACCGGGAGGGAGCAGGTGGGAGTCGAAATGAGATGAACGTGAGGACAGGGGGGTTCGCTCACTATTCTGCCGCCCTCTATGGAAGCGCTGGCCCTGAACACACGTCGGCCACAACAGGAAATAAAAAAAATCCTGCAACTGCGTTAAATGCGTTAATTTTTTTTAACGCGTTAAATAGTTCAAATTAATCACGTGCGTTAACGCGCTAATTTTGACAGCTCTACTTTTTACACACACAAACATGTACACCAACTCTCTTTTATAAATATGTTCATCATCATCATCATCATCATCAACTGAACATAAAGACATGAACTCAAACAAATGAACAACCCTCAGTTGCTGACATCAGTCTATGAAAATCAAAGTCAATGAAGACTCTTGAACATCATGTCCTGCCGACTTCTCCTCTACCTTATTTCTCAGAGTGATCCTATTTAGCTCGCCCCACCAAAGAACTAATGACATGACAGCACGTTCTAATGACACTCACAGCAAGAAGGTCGCTGGTTGGAGCCTCAGCTGGCGTTTCTGTGGGCAGTTTGCATGTTCTCCCCGTGTTGGCGTGGGTTTCCTCCGGGTGCTCCGGTTTCCCCAACAGTCCAAACACATGCAATATAGGGGAATTGGGAAAGCTTTGTCCGTAGTGTATGTGTGTGTGAATGAGTGTGTATGGGTGTTTCCCAGTGACTACGTTTACATGGACATCAGTAATCGAATTATTTGCTTTAATCTAATTAAGAGAATAATAAGACTAAGGTGTTTACATGAGTTGCTTTTTGAATGTTCCTTTCATGATCGCGTTTTACATGTTACAGCACATAATTCGATTAACGTCATTGCGTCACCGCGCTATGCGCATTTCCTCCGGAGTTTTATGTAATTTCGGGTGTTTCATTTTTAATTTGTCTACTTTAACTGCAGTTTGGCACTTTCACTTTCATTCAGGGACTTTTTATGTACGTCCTCCGTGACAAACGAGATATTGGATGCAACCATGAACTGCTGGGAGTGTTGTTTTAATGGAAGTTCATCCCGCATGCTGAATGGAAGAAAAAAAAAACCCTCCGCATTTCACGATGCAGGTGTCTTTGGTCTGCACTGACTCGGTAGGTGCAGAGTGTCAAACAGCCGTGCTTGTGTGTGTGCGTGTCTGGGTGTGTGTGTGTGTGGACTACCCTGTCGCAAAAGCTACATGACAGTAATAGTTCGATTAAGGTGTTTACATGTCTGTATTGCACTTCAATAATGTGACTAAGATCGGCATACTCCACATGTCCTAATTCGATTTCTCTTTAGTTCGATTATGACCTTAATCTGATTCAATTAATCAAAAATGGCTGTTTGCATGGTCGACTCTTAATCAGAGTATTGTCTTAATCGCATTAAAAATGAATTATTGGTGTCCATGTAAACGTGATGGGTTGCAGCTGGACGTGCATCCACTGCTAAAACATATGCAAGATAAGTTGGCGGTTCATTCCGCTGTGGCGACCCCTGATTAATAAAGGGACTAAGCCGAAAAGGAAAAAAGAAATGAAATCTTGCTAAAGCAAATATAACTCAACAACAACAAAAACTCTTCATTTAAACACAGAATAAAGTTGATCCGTGCATAAAACTATGAAATATAGTCTTCAGTCCAAACTGAACAGACTAAAGAGGGAGTGAACGAGAGAGAGAGAGAGAGAACGGGAGGAGAGGTGAAACAGAAAGTGGGAGTCCTAATAAAGTATATGTGTACATACATTGAGCAGAACTTATGAAACTGCACATTTCTCCATATCAGGACATTACAAATGATCTGCTCTTCAGCAGTGTGTGGTCTTGAATTGTGTATACTGAGAATCAAAATGATCCGCCGTCACTAAACCTCTCAAATAAAGCAGATCCATTTCATGTCAATCCTCAGATCTGTTCAGCCGGAAGAAAGAAGCTGATCTTCATCTCACACAAGGTGCATGTGTGTGTTTGCCACAGCCATATCACCCTGCAGCCCAAGACCGGTTACTCACTGAAGCTAAGCAGGGCTGAGCCTGGTCAGTACCTGGATGGGAGACCACATGGGAAAACTAGGTTGCTGTTGGAAGTGGTGTTAGAGAGGCCAGCAGGGGGCGCTCAACCTGCGGTCTGTGTGAGTCCTAATGCCCCAGTGAAAAAAGTGAAGGGGACACTACACTGTCAGTGGGCGCCGTCTTTTGGATGAGACGTTAAACCGAGGTCCTGACTCTCTGTGGTCATTAAAAATCCCATGGCACTTCTCGTAAAGAGTAGGGGTGTAACCCCGGTGTCCTGGCCAAAGTCCCTCAATCAGCACTTACCCATCATGGCCTCCTAATCATCCTCATCCACTGAATTGGCTCTATCACTGTCTCTCCACTCCACCTATAGCTGGTGTGTGGTGAGCGCACTGGCGCCGTTGTCCTGTGGCTGCCATTGCATCATCCAAGTGGATGCTACACACTGGTGGTGGTGTGGAGAGACCCCCCCCCCCTCATGATTGTGAAGCGCTTTGGGTGTATGGCCATACACAATAAATGCGCTATATAAATACACATTACATTACATAATCAGTGTGCAGTTATTCCAATAGTATCTGGATGCAGCCTTGATGATGCAAGCTGAGACTGCATATCTCAGTGATACAATGCACGCAATGGAGCAATGATGTCATTGTAAGGCGTAGGGTTAGGGGTGGGGTTAGGTAAGCGCATTAAAAAGCATTGGATGCAGCTCAGATTGCACTGCATCAGGTCTGCATCCAGACCCCTCTCAGTATTTCAGCAGTGCTCACTCAGTGGACAACACTGCACTCACACTATAGTGAAGGGGGGATTTATCAGGATTAAAGCACATGCAGGAGTGGAGAAAGTGTTTAGCAGGACAGTATTCATAAAAGATAAAGCAGCAGATTATTATTGTGTGTGTGTGTGTGTGTGTGTGTTGTAGTGTGCATGTTGTAGGGTGTTGTAATGTGCATGAGTGTGTGTTGAAGTGAGCATGTGTGTGTGTGTAGGAGTGTGCATGTGTGTGTGTGTGTGTGTGTGCTGGAATGTCCGTGTGTTTGGTGTGTGTATGTGTGTATTATTGTGTGCATACGTGTTGGAGTGTGCATGTGTGTGTGTGTGTGTGTGTGCTGTAGTGTGCATGTTGTAGGGTGTGTTGTGTGTACAGTATGTGTTTTTTGTGTGTGTTAGTGCGCATGTGTGTGCTGTAATGTGCATGAGTGTGTGTTGAAGTGAGCATGTGTGTGTGTGTGTGTGTGTGTGTGTGTGTGTATGTGTGCTGTAGTGTGCATGATGCAGTGTGTGTGTTGTGTGTACAGTATGTGTTTTTTGTGTGTGCTGTAGTGCGCATGTGTGTGCTGTAATGTGCATGAGTGTGTGTTGAAGTGAGCATGTGTGTGTGCGTGTGTATGTGTGCTGTAGTGTGCATGATGCAGTGTGTGTGTTGTGTGTACAGTATGTGTTTTTTGTGTGTGCTGTAGTGCGCATGTGTGTGCTGTAATGTGCATGAGTGTGTGTTGAAGTGAGCATGTGTGTGTGTGTGTGTGTGTGTGTGTATGTGTGCTGTAGTGTGCATGATGCAGTGTGTGTGTTGTGTGTACAGTATGTGTTTTTTGTGTGTGCTGTAGTGCGCATGTGTGTGCTGTAATGTGCATGAGTGTGTGTTGAAGTGAGCATGTGTGTGTGTGTGTGTATGTGTGCTGTAGTGTGCATGATGCAGTGTGTGTGTGTGTGTGTGTACAGTATGTGTTTTTTGTGTGTGCTGTAGTGCGCATGTGTGTGCTGTAATGTGCATGAGTGTGTGTTGAAGTGAGCATGTGTGTGTGTGTGTGTGTGTGTGTGTATGTGTGCTGTAGTGTGCATGATGCAGTGTGTGTGTTGTGTGTACAGTATGTGTTTTTTGTGTGTGCTGTAGTGCGCATGTGTGTGCTGTAATGTGCATGAGTGTGTGTTGAAGTGAGCATGTGTGTGTGTGTGTGTGTGTGTGTGTATGTGTGCTGTAGTGTGCATGATGCAGTGTGTGTGTTGTGTGTACAGTATGTGTTTTTTGTGTGTGCTGTAGTGCGCATGTGTGTGCTGTAATGTGCATGAGTGTGTGTTGAAGTGAGCGTGTGTGTGTGTGTGTGTGTGTGTGTATGTGTGCTGTAGTGTGCATGATGCAGTGTGTGTGTTGTGTGTACAGTATGTGTTTTTTGTGTGTGCTGTAGTGCGCATGTGTGTGCTGTAATGTGCATGAGTGTGTGTTGAAGTGAGCGTGTGTGTGTGTGTGTGTGTGTGTGTATGTGTGCTGTAGTGTGCATGATGCAGTGTGTGTGTTGTGTGTACAGTATGTGTTTTTTGTGTGTGCTGTAGTGCGCATGTGTGTGCTGTAATGTGCATGAGTGTGTGTTGAAGTGAGCATGTGTGTGTGCGTGTGTATGTGTGCTGTAGTGTGCATGATGCAGTGTGTGTGTTGTGTGTACAGTATGTGTTTTTTGTGTGTGCTGTAGTGCGCATGTGTGTGCTGTAATGTGCATGAGTGTGTGTTGAAGTGAGCATGTGTGTGTGTGTGTGTGTGTGTGTGTATGTGTGCTGTAGTGTGCATGATGCAGTGTGTGTGTTGTGTGTACAGTATGTGTTTTTTGTGTGTGCTGTAGTGCGCATGTGTGTGCTGTAATGTGCATGAGTGTGTGTTGAAGTGAGCATGTGTGTGTGTGTGTGTATGTGTGCTGTAGTGTGCATGATGCAGTGTGTGTGTGTGTGTGTGTACAGTATGTGTTTTTTGTGTGTGCTGTAGTGCGCATGTGTGTGCTGTAATGTGCATGAGTGTGTGTTGAAGTGAGCATGTGTGTGTGTGTGTGTGTGTGTGTATGTGTGCTGTAGTGTGCATGATGCAGTGTGTGTGTTGTGTGTACAGTATGTGTTTTTTGTGTGTGCTGTAGTGCGCATGTGTGTGCTGTAATGTGCATGAGTGTGTGTTGAAGTGAGCATGTGTGTGTGTGTGTGTATGTGTGCTGTAGTGTGCATGATGCAGTGTGTGTGTGTGTGTGTGTACAGTATGTGTTTTTTGTGTGTGCTGTAGTGCGCATGTGTGTGCTGTAATGTGCATGAGTGTGTGTTGAAGTGAGCATGTGTGTGGTGTGTGTGTGTGTGTGTGTATGTGTGCTGTAGTGTGCATGATGCAGTGTGTGTGTTGTGTGTACAGTATGTGTTTTTTGTGTGTGCTGTAGTGCGCATGTGTGTGCTGTAATGTGCATGAGTGTGTGTTGAAGTGAGCGTGTGTGTGTGTGTGTGTGTGTGTGTATGTGTGCTGTAGTGTGCATGATGCAGTGTGTGTGTTGTGTGTACAGTATGTGTTTTTTGTGTGTGCTGTAGTGCGCATGTGTGTGCTGTAATGTGCATGAGTGTGTGTTGAAGTGAGCGTGTGTGTGTGTGTGTGTGTGTGTGTATGTGTGCTGTAGTGTGCATGATGCAGTGTGTGTGTTGTGTGTACAGTATGTGTTTTTTGTGTGTGCTGTAGTGCGCATGTGTGTGCTGTAATGTGCATGAGTGTGTGTTGAAGTGAGCATGTGTGTGTGCGTGTGTATGTGTGCTGTAGTGTGCATGATGCAGTGTGTGTGTTGTGTGTACAGTATGTGTTTTTTGTGTGTGCTGTAGTGCGCATGTGTGTGCTGTAATGTGCATGAGTGTGTGTTGAAGTGAGCATGTGTGTGTGTGTGTGTGTGCGTGTGTATGTGTGCTGTAGTGTGCATGATGCAGTGTGTGTGTTGTGTGTACAGTATGTGTTTTTTGTGTGTGCTGTAGTGCGCATGTGTGTGCTGTAATGTGCATGAGTGTGTGTTGAAGTGAGCATGTGTGTGTGTGTGTGTATGTGTGCTGTAGTGTGCATGATGCAGTGTGTGTGTTGTGTGTACAGTATGTGTTTTTTGTGTGTGCTGTAGTGCGCATGTGTGTGCTGTAATGTGCATGAGTGTGTTGAAGTGAGCGTGTGTGTGTGTGTGTGTAGGAGTGTGCATGTGTGTGTGTGTGTGTGTGTGTGTGTGTGTGTGCTGAAATGTCCGTGTGTTTGGTGTGTGTATGTGTGTATTATAGTGTGCATATGTGTTTAGGAGTGTGCATGTGTGTGTGTGTGTGTGTGTTTTAGTGTGCATGTTGTAGGGTGTGTTGTGTGTACAGTATTTTTTTTGTGTGTGTTGTAGTGCGCATGTGTGTGCTGTAATGTGCACGAGTGTGTGTTGAAGTGAGCATGTGTGTGTGAGTGTGTGTGCGTGTGTAGGAGTGTGCATGTGTATTGGAGTGTGCATATGTGTGTGTGTGTGTTGGAATGTCCGTATTTGGTATGTGTGTGTGTGTGTATTATAATGTGCATGTGTGTTGGAGTGTGCGTGTGTGTGTGCATGTTGTAGGGTGTGTTGTGCGTACAGTATGTGTTTTTTGTGTGTGTTGTAGTGTGCATGTGTGTGGTGTAACATGCATGAGTGTGTGTTGAAGTGAGCATGTGTGTCTGTGTGTGTGTTGGAGTGTGCATGTGTGTTGCAATGTCCGTGTGTTTGGTGTGTGTGGGTTATAGTGGGCATGCGTGTTGGAATGTGCATGTGTGTGTGTGTGTTGGAATGTCCGTGCGTTTGGTGTGTGTGTGTGTGTGTGTATTATATTGTGCATGTGTGTTGGAGTGTGCGTGTGTGTGCTGTAGTGTGCATGTTGTAGGGTGTGTTGTGTGTACAGTATGTGTTTTTTGTGTGTGTGTGTGTGTGTGTGTGCTGTAGTGTGCATGTTGTAGGGTGTGTTGTGTGTACAGTGTGTGTGTGTGTGTGTGTGTGTGTGTGTGTGTGTGTGTGTGTGTGTGTGCTGTAGTGTGCATGATGCAGTGTGTGTGTTGTGTGTACATTATGTGTTTTTTGTGTGTGCTGTAGTGCGCCTGTGTGTGCTGTAATGTGCATCAGTGTGTGTTGAAGTGAGCATGGGTGTGTGCATGTGTGTGTGTTGGGATGACCGTGTGTTTGGTGTGTGTGTATTATAGTGTGCATGTGTGTTGGAATGTGCATGTGTGTGTGTGTTTGGTGTGTGTGTATTATAGTGTGCATGTGTGTTGGAATGTGCATGTGTGTGTGTGTGTGCTGTAGTGTGCATGATGTATAAAAATCATTTGGTTTCTTCGTCTTCTTTGATCCGTAAGTCAACAGGAGAGTGAAAATATGAAAATGAAAGCTCAGATGAAGAGAAATAAGCCACAAACTGAGCCCTGAACAGCACAATGATCCCAGATCTACAACACAACAGCTGAAGAGGACAACACTAAACATCACGCTGCTCAATGAAAGCTCATCCTAACCCAATGCACTCCTCCAGATCATCTCCAGAGGATCACCCAGAAAATCAGGACTCACTCCTGAAAGTGCATCTGCAGCATCTGAATCATCAGACGGCTTTTCCATCTGGGCTTTGCCTGTGTTCAGTAAATAATGCCACGCTGCGAGATGTCTGATGTTCATCTGAGCCTTTATCTTACACATTAAAGACCTTCCAAGAACCAGAGAGATTTTTAAAAAGTGAAGTCCCATGAAACTCAATAGGGTGTGCACATTTTTTCACATGACTGTATATCTGTGGGGGGCTGCACGGTGGCGTAGTGGGTAGCACATTCGCCTCACAGCAAGAAGGTCGCTGGTTCGAGCCTCGGCTGGGTCAGTAGGCGTTTCTGTGTGGAGTTTGCATGTTCTCCCCATGTTGGCGTGGGTTTCCTCCGGGTGCTCCGGTTTCCCCCTCAGTCCAAACACATGCGCTATAGGGGAATTGATCAACTAAATTGTTCGTAGTGTATGAGTGTGAATGAGTGTGCATGTGTGTTTCCCAGTGTTGGATTGCAGGTGGAAGGGCATCCGCTGTGTAAAACATATGCTGGATAAGTTGGCCGTTCATTGCGCTGTGGCGACCCCTGATTAATAAAGGGTCTAATACAAAAAATGAATGAATGAATATCTGTGTATAAGACTGTCACATGCAGTATATGCAGAGACAAAGCTAATCAGAAACATCATTACTGTACAGCTCATCTGAATGCATGTTGATTTATTTATTTATTTAGCCCTCATCTTTGTCATTTTTTTATTTGTTTATGTATTGACATGTTCTGATTGTATACACATTTTTGGATTGTATGTATGTGTACAGTATGTATATTATATAGTCACTATTTTATTCATTTATTCATTCATTTTTCTTCAGCTTAGTCCCTTTATTCATCAGGGGTCGCCGCAGTGGAATGAACCGCCAACTATTCCAGCATATGTTTGACGCAGTGGATGCCCATCAAGCTGCAAGTCAGTATTGGTAAACACACATACACACACACACACTCGTACACTACGGCCAATGTAGTTCATCAGTTCCCCTATAGCGCATGTGTTTGGACTGTGGGGGAAACTGGAGCACCAGGAGGAAACCCACGCCAGCACGGGGAGAACATGCAAACTCCACACAGAAACACCAACTGAGCCAGCCAAGATTGGAACCAGCAACTTTCTTGCTTCGGGGTGACAGTGCTAACCACTGAGCCACCGTTCGGCCCCCTATCTTATTCATTGTTTTTGTAATATCTGTTGATTTGACAAGTCGTAGCAATAAAACTCATTTGAACTGAATTGGGAGAGAGAGAGTTTTCAACACAGAATCACCACGACAACATTCCAAATGTTGGAACATTCAGTCAGAAATACTACAGTACAGTGGTGTAAAGTACTTGAGTAAATGGACTTCGTTACTTTACTTAAGTATTTTTTTGGCTACTTTGTACTTGTACTGAGTATCAAAAATATAAGCAACTTTTACTCTTTACTTGACTGCATTTTTGATTGAATATATGTACTTTTTACTCCACTACATTTGAACAGATGCTTACCGTTACTCATTACATTGTGATTGTGCACGACAAGTCGGCATCTTTATCTACCACAGCTAATTTGTTGGGCGGATGAGGCGATATCGCCATCTGCAGGGTGCTGAAAGTACTGTATGCTATTTATGAGCTAAATCATGTGAACGTAATTTAGCAGCTTGCCTAATACCAGGTGTTTAATTAGCGACATGGCTGCAGCCAGTGATGAAGCCGAAGCTTGAATTTATGTGTAGTTTACTAAGTTAAAAATAACAGTGCTCCTCTTTGTTTAATTTTAATACAGAGAAAACATCTTAATCAATTGAAAAACTACTCAAAATAAAAATATTGCCCCCCTCTGATACTGAGAGATGAACCACATCAAAGTCAGCTCTGATTTTTTTACTACGTTTTACTACTTTTTTTTTTTTTTGAAAAAGTGTTTGTGCCTTTTTTGAACATTTGAGTTTGACTGAGACTTTTTGTTCTATTTTTTAAATATATTTTGTTCTGCCATTTTGAAACATTAAGGTGGTAAATTTAATTTATATATTAGGAAAATAAACCTTTCTTGGTGTTCTTTGAGCCTACATTCAGTATGAGTAAAATACTTAAGTTCTTTTAAAGTCGGATACTTTAATACTTTTACTCAAGTCTTATTGGAATTGGTGACTTGTAACTTGTAATGGAGTAATTTTTACAGTAAGGTATCTGTACTTTTACTCAAGTATGGTTTTCAGGTAGTCTTTACACCTCTGTTACAGTATAATACATACACTGAAACATAAGGCTCAAGAACACCATACTCTGTACTCATTACTGGTTCAAGAGTTCACACTTAGATAATACTCGACTATATTAGCAGGTCTGGCATGCTGTCCCGGGAGAGAACCCTGAGCACGGAGATAGATGAGCCCTAGGCTCCCGCCTGGTCAATGAGCATTAGGAGGGATACAAGATCAGGTATTTCTCGAGAGCCCCCTGTTTTATACTTTGGCTAATATGGTGGTTCTGATTGATTCAGTGTGTATGTGTTGAGTGCGTGTGACTGTTACAATTACAATTCATTTATGTACATGTTTTTAGACTGTGAGAGGCAACCGGAGTACACGGGGAAAACCCACCCGAACACGGGGAGAACATGCAAACTCCGCGCAGTGAGAACCTTTGGCCCTCCTGCTGAGCCACTGAGCCGCCGTGTCGACCGATCGTAGAATGAGTAGGAGGGAGAAGGGAAGGATGGGGGGTGGGGTTCCAAAGACGAAGATAGGGAATGAAGTTTAGGCAGGATATTTATAGTAGTTTTAGAATGATCTGATAGGCTAGCTAATGATTAGCAATAAGGATCAGCTGTAGTCGATCATCACATGCTCCTCTCGAAATTAGTTTGTGAAACTTCACTTATACAACTGCTGTGAGAGTTAAACTAAGTAAGTTATTTGACATTTTGTGTTGTTAGGAAGTGATCTGTGCACAAAGCTCCTCAGGTGATGTAGTTTTACAGCTCATGCAGGTGTGTGTGTGTGTGTGTGTGCTGGAGACACTGACTGAAGGCTATTGTTGGCCTTTCGGTGCCAGATTTCAGAAACACGTAAGCTCTCGAAAGCGATTTTCCGCACTCGCTGATCTTTTGCTTTGGCCGGCCGTGAGCACCTGTCACTCAGCACATTTCTGGAGCAGGACGGACTTTTTGGGCTTGAAACTTTCCTCTTTTTTTACATTTTATATGTGTGACGGTGGATATTTCACCCCCTGGCAGATCGAATCATCAAAAACACATGCATTCCTCAACTCACTGCTTTTTTCAACTAGAAGGTTCCTAAGTGCAAGGTTAATCTGAAACACTTAAAATCTGCATGAAATCAAAGTGTACCGTTTATATTGCTAGCACATTAACGCAGGAATCCACACTATATGCTATTAGGGAAGTTAGTTCACCCAAAAATGACAATTTACTCACAGTTTACTCTCATTTAGTTTTAAACCTTTATGTTTATATGTTTATAAAGAAGATATTTTGAAGAATGTTGAAAACCTGTAACCATTAACTTCCACAGTAGAAAAACAAATACTATGAAAGTCAATGGTTACAGGTTTTCAGCATTCTTTAAAATATCTTCCTTTGTGTTCAACAGAAGAAAGAAACGCAGACAAGTTTGGAAAGAAGTGAAGGGAGATTCATTTTGGGTGAACAATCCCTTTAATATTTGACACACACTTGGCTATTAACAATGTATTGATTAATGTATGAATCTTGCAGAAAGTTGATTTGTTCTCATGCAGAAATCAATAATAAAGAGTTTAGTTTATTTAGTTATGATTCTCTGTGCGTTAGTTAGTGCAGCCGTATCGTAAAGTGTTACTAATAGATATTTGTGTAACAGTTAAACGAGATGTGTATTTATGAGCGTGAATGAATCGCTGTGCTATTCTCATCTGTGGACACTGGCAGCTCTGAGGTGTTAATTTAAGGCTGCTGTCAGATCTGCACTCATCGGACGTCCTCTTTCCCAGGGTGACTCATTACAGCTCCTCTGCAGATTATTAAAGCAGATTAATTGACTTTCACAGCTGTCTTTTACATTAGTGTTCATCCCACACACAGACTGAAGAGTTGTTCCTCACAGCTGACGTGTTCCAGCCTCCTCCATCAGCTCATTCATTACAGCAAACACATCCACCCTTTCATCTCACTGCAATTAACCATTCATTCACTTCACTGACTAGAAGGCCAGAGTGAAAGAAAGATATATATTAATCTAAGTGAACGACACTATAGCAAAGTACTTGAATTAACCTGCTTTGGTGATTCTATAGTTGCTATGGTAACACAACAACCGTAGTAATGGATTTGTTGTGGTGATTCTATAGTTGCTATGGTAACACAACAACCGTAGTAATGGATTTGTTGTGGTGATTCTATAGTTGCTATGGTAACACAACAACCGTAGTAATGGATTTGTTGTGGTGATTCTATAGTTGCTATGGTAACACAACAGCCGTAGTAATGGATTTGTTGTGGTGATTCTATAGTTGCTATGGTAACACAACAACCATAGTAATTGATCAGTTGTGGTGATTCTATAGTTGCTATGGTAACACAACAACCATAGTAATTGATCAGTTGTGGTGATTCTATAGTTGCTATGGTAACACAACAGCCGTAGTAATGGATTTGTTTTGGTGATTCTATAGTTGCTATGGTAACACAACAACCATAGTAATTGATCAGTTGTGGTGATTCTATAGTTGCTATGGTAACACAACAACCATAGTAATTGATCAGTTGTGGTGATTCTATAGTTGCTATGGTAACACAACAACCGTAGTAATTGATCAGTTGTGGTGATTCTATAGTTGCTATGGAAACACAACAACTCTTGTAATCGATTTGTTGTGGTGATTCTATAGTTGCTATGGTAACACAACAACCATAGTAATTGATCTGTTGTGGTGATTCTATAGTTGCTATGGTAACACAACAACCATAGTAATTGATTTGTTGTGGTGATTCTATAGTTGCTATGGTAACACAACAACTATAATAGTTGATCTGTTGTGGTGGTTCTATAGTTGCTATGGTAACATGACAACTACAGTAATTAATCTGTTGTGGTGATTCTATAGTTGTTATGGTAACACAACAACTATAATAGTTGATCTGTTGTGGTGATTCTGTAATTGCTATGGTAACACAACAATTATATTATTACAAACACAAAATATTATACTACAACACAGTTTACTGTGGTAAAAATGAAAGCATTCTATGGTATTTATCACAATTTATCCAATCACTAGTTAGCATGTATTTATCAATAAAGTGCTACAGTATAATACAATTTACTATAGTACAGTTCAAAAACATTATAGTATTTACATTTTTTATTATTTACAAATTTTTATATTTAAAATCTGTAGAGAAACTGATTCTTAACACTAATAAAGGCAGACTCAGCTAATCAAGGGATTTTGCTTTTGTTGAGTTCACTTGTTCATTTTAATTCAACTTATTTGTAACACTTTTGGTGGGACATTTTCTAACACATTTTGTCTAAAACTATATATAGTATCCATATATCATATATAATTTACCATATATACATATCTAATTTTCCTTTTTTTTTTCTTTTTCTTTTAAAATATTTTTTCTTGAAAACTACTTTGTAAGTGCACCATTATTTCCACATTTCTTTGAGCGTTTGAGTATATCTGTATAGCCCCATTTAAATACTTATTGCCAACAATCTACTCAATAAAAGTAAAAAAAATATATAATTTAAGTGTGTTTTAATGACGTACTTTATGTTGCAGAGTAAACATGAGTTCACCACAGACCCACAAACCCATTGACCTCAGGCCGGAGGAATTAGAGTTGCTAAAATGCAACTGTTTCCAGGTTTTGCACCACAAAAATGTGTCTACTATTGCATGGAATGACATATTTTGATCTGTAAATCACAGCTTTCTGCCTGTTCACTTCAGCGCTGTCCCGAAGCACACATCTAACAAACAATACTGGATTCTGTCCAACAGGAAATACTAGGATGATGTCAAATATATGACAATTCTAACAATTCTGCTGGTTTACAGTGATGACTGTCGGAAAACAGGGATTTTTAGGATAAGATGTGGGAAATAAACGCACTTCTGGCAGAATCTGAGGCAACATTAAGTAAGCTGTGATGAAATCTGGAAACAACAGCAGTCTGGACACCACCACATGAAAAAAAAGCGATAATATTTTATAGTATACACTACAGTGTTTCAGAACCATATAACAGTTAAGTGTGTTGTACTGTAAATACTATAATATTTAACACACTTGCAGCATACTGTACTATTAACTATAGTGAACTGACAAAAAATACTGTAGTACACTTTAGTTTTACTACAGTAAACTGTGGTGTACAGTAGTACAATATGCCCTGAAGTTGTAGAAAACTACAGTTTTGGCTCATTTGTTTGTATTACTGCAGTTGTTGTGTTACCATAGCAACAGCAGAATCCCATCAACCGATCAGTTATTGCAGTTGTTGTGTGACCATAGCAACTACAGAACCACCAAAACAGATCAATTACTGTAGTGGTTGTGTTACCATAGCAACTGTAGAATCACCACAACAAATCAATAACTGTAGTCATGTTACCATAGCAACTGTAAAATCACCACAACAAATCAATAACTGTAGTTATGTTACCATAGCAACTGTAGAATCACCACAACAGATTAATTACTGTAGTTATGTTACCATAGCAACTGTAAAATCACCACAACTGATCAATTACTGTAGTGGTTGTGTTACCATAGCAACTGTAGAATCACCACAACAGATTAATTACTGTAGTTGTGTTACCATAGCAACTGTATAATCACCACAACTGATCAATTACTGTAGTCATGTTACCATAGCAACTGTATAATCACCACAACTGATCAATTACTGTAGTCATGTTACCATAGCAACTGTAAAATCACCACAACTGATCAATTACTGTAGTCATGTTACCATAGCAACTGTAAAATCACCACAACTGATCAATTAATATAGTTATGTTACAATAGCAACTGTAGGATCACCACAACTGTTAAATTACTGTAGTTGTTACCATAGCAACTGTAGAATCACCACAATAGTTCAATTACTGTAGTTAAGTTTCCATAGCAACTGTAGAATCACCACAACTGATCAATCACTATAGTTGTGTTACCATAGCAACTGTAGAATCACCCCAACTGATCAATTACTGTAGGTATGTTACCATAGCAACTGTAGAATCACCACAACAGTTCAATTACTATAATTATGTTACCATAGCAACTGTAGAATCTTATGCTAACTTGTTGATTTAGTGGCTAATTCGTATGAATTTGTTAGATCGCATTTGTACATTTTAGTACAATAAGCTTATCTCCCAATGACGAATGGGTTTAGGGGCGGGGTTTGTTGTCACTCCTCCTTTTAAATATCATACGTTTTCATACAACTGAACTCGTATGAATTCGTACTAAGCTGACAAAACGTAAAATAGATATGATCCCTTATGAGATCAAACGCAAGCCAGTTTAAGCACATCATGTGTTTAACTCAGTTTGAGAAATAAACTCTTTCTGTAAACATATGAGATTTCCCTACGTCATTAAGCGGAAGGCAGTAGGACTTTCTCTGAAAATCTGTGGAGTGATTTAAAGTTCAACCTGTTGACAAAACAGCTAAATAACTGCCTGATGCTCAGCCTGTGTGTATTATTAACACACCTCCATGCTCTTATTGAAAATAATTAATCAAATTCACATTATTCTCCTCATAATCATCATCATAACTCCGCCTCTTAGAATAATGAGTCTCCACCCCTCAAGGCATGACTCATTCAGCCATGCCACACCCACTTCAAACACTAATCAATTCCCAGCGGATTATATTAAGCCCCGCCCCCATTTTCCCCCGACACTAAACCATAAACGCATGAAAAACCGAGATTCCTGCAGCCTTTAAATCAGCAGGTATTTCCAACAAAACAATAATTGGGTTTTTGATTGGTTTCAGACAGTGTATAAATGTGTTTGTATTTACTAGCGCAGCAGACTGTGCCATAACTCCTCCGTCATGCAGCTCAGGGCGTCTCTTTGAAGGTTTGTGGAAGAATATAAAGGTCTTGTTTACAAAGCAACTCAATTACTGTGTGTTGTGGTGAGCGTCTGTCACTGGCTCACAATATTCTGTGCCTGTGACGTCTACGAGCCGTTACAGCTACTCAGTATTTCTGTCTGGCTTTGCAGCACAAATAGCAAAACATTTTCAGATCAAGATTCACTTACAAGCAAGGATATTACAGCAATAATACATAGGAAGCTGTTGTTTACAGTGAATTTATAACAGCTAAGTATTGCTGTTGTGGAGTGCCTAAATCACCATTAGCTGTTTTAGAAATCACAGCTTCACAGGGGTTTTTGGTTTTTATAAAATTGCAACGCCATTATTTTAGGAAATAGTAGATAGGACAAAAATACACTCTGGTGTCACGGTGGCGCAGTGGGTAGCACAATCGCCTCATAGCAAGAAGATCGATGGTTCGAGACCTGGCTGGGTCAGTTAGAGTTTCTGTGTGGAGTTTGCATGTTCTCTCCGTGTTGGCGTGGGTTTTAGGTGCTCCGGTTTCCCCCACAGTCCAAACACAAGCGCTATAGGGGAGCTGAATAAGCTAAATTGGCTGGATAAATTGATGTTTCATTCCGCTGTGGCAACCTCTGATTAATAAAGGGACTGAGCCGAAAGGAAAATGAATGAATGAAAAACCCAATTCTTCATGTAGTACAGACCAAATAATAGGACCAAATTTAACCCAATGTGTGGGTTAGTCCATATTTTACCCAATTTGGGTTTAAATAAGCCAGCATTTCTTAGCATGTAAGTGGAATCTGTGATCTGTTATCTGTATAGCTTAATTTAGCAGGATTAAAATATTAAATATTTTATCCAGTTTTTATTCATTAAAAATTAAATTTTATTCATTCCAGTGAAAATAATGAAAACTCTCAACATTTTATATTATTACAAATATAATGCATAAAAACCCCTCAAAACACTGAAAAAAATACATGTTTTTTCCACTATAGATTTATCTGTACTAACCTTTGTATAGCTCTGAATTTTAAACTTTTTATCAAGTTTTTATCTATTAAAATAAAATAGGGAAGTTTTTGAGCATTTAATATATTAAATTCTATTCATTTACAAACTGAAAACTCTCAACATTTTACATTATTGCAAATTTCATATGACTATGTGCTCAAAAAATCCCTTAAAAATACTGGAAATATATTTATCTTTTTTCCATTTATTTATCTGTTTAGCTTATGCATAGTTCTGAATTTTAAATATCTCATCCATTTAAAATGAATAAAAACTACACAAAAAATCTGTTATTTTACATTTTTTTTCCAGCGAAAACCCCCCGTAAAATAACAGACATTAAATTACAGAAATTTACCATAAAATAACAGGCATAAAAAAATAAATCACAAAAATTTACCGTAAAAAAACGGCCGTTAAATTACAAAAATTTATTGTAAAATAACAGACATTAAACTACAGAAATTTACCGTAAAATAACGCCCGTTAAATTACAAAAATTTATTGTAAAATAACAGACATTAAACTACAAAAATTTACCGTAAAAAAAACGGCCGTTAAATTACAAAAATTTATTGTAAAATAACAGACATTAAACTACAGAAATTTACCGTAAAATAACGCCCGTTAAATTACAGAAATTTACCATAGAATAATGGCCGTTAAATTACAATTTTTTTTGTAAAATAACAGACGTTAAATTACAGAAATTTACCGTAAAATAACGCCTGTTAAATTACAGAAATTTACCGTAGAATAACGCCCGTTAAATTACAAAAATTAATGGTAAAATAACAGACATTAAACTACAGAAATGTACCATAAAATAACGACTGTTAAATTACAAAAATTTATCGTAAAATAACGACCGTTAAATAAAAAAAAATACCATAAAATAACGACTGTTAAATGACAAAAATTACTGTTAAATAACAGATATTAAATTACACAAATTTACCATAAAATACCGACCATTCAATTACACAAATTTACCATAAAATAACGACCATTCAATTACACAAATTTACCATAAAATAACGACCATTCAATTACACAAATTTACCATAAAATAACGACCATTCAATTACACAAATTTACCATAAAATAACGACCATTCAATTACACAAATTTACCATAAAATAACGACCATTCAATTACAAAAATTTACCATAAAATAATGGCCGTTAAATTACAAAAATTAACTGTAAAATAACAGACATTAAATTACAGAGAATTACCGGAAATTTTAATTTAAGGAAATTTCTGTAATTAACCTCTGTTATTTTATGGTAAATTTCTGTAATTTTACGGCCGTTATATTACGTTTTTTTCCGGCATCCCAACGTTTTTACAGTGTAGATAAATACATGTGGCAATATCCAGCTAACATTCAGAACTTGGACATTTTGTTCAGATCCACTAAACTTCAGACTTGTGTACTGATAAACAAACAAGAAGATTCTGTTGTGCAGTAATAGCATGCTGACGTAACGTTCCCGACGGCCTCAAAAGAGCGGAGCGCTAATCATGATAAAGACCCTTATAGTGTGTGTTAAAAAAACCGCTCTTTACATGCTGATGCAGTTAAAGTTCCACTTCAGTCACACAGGTCTCGTCTACCTGTTTCAGCTCCTGTGGCCCACACACACACACACACACATACATGCACGCACACTTATATAAGGGTTTGGTGTTAAGTTGGAAAAAAAGACCTCATTCGGGGGCACTCTGTAGAGTATACTTTACCTGCATATAAACAGGTGAAAAAAGTCTTTCCTGGCAGAAGGCGTGAAGTGGGGACGGAGCCAGGAAAGCTGTTTCAGATTCATCCAAAATTACTGGCTTTTGGCAGAGAGCGCCATACACACACACACAAAAAATGTTCACTTTTAATCTTACTGCTTTTTTCCTCGCCTCTCGCACGTCCTCTAATCTCTCGCTCTTTTTTTTTTCTCTAAGGACAGATCTGTTTTAATAGTGCATGGGGCATTAAATACTGCGACTATTCACATTGATATATTCTGAGTGTGTTTGATTCTACAATGCTGCAGATTGCTTGATTCTGATTGGCTGATGAGCACTCTAAGGTGTTTGGTTATTAGATAAAGGCACAGCTGAAGTAGTTCCGGCAGGTTTAGAGCGCATCACTCCGCTGAATGATTAGAGTTATTTCACACTGGTCAGAAAACAACAGAAGGCTTTAGAGGTGATGTGGAGGACACTAGAGCTACACACCGAAGCAGTTTGAGGAGGGCAAACACCTGACACACTCTCAAATACAACTTCTCAACAGTGGTTTAGCAGCTGTGCTGGGGACCAGAGGAAAATAACTCAGAGCTGGTGGGTTATTAGAGAATAGTGCACTTTTTCTAATAATTCAATGACTTGTGATCAATTATCCCTTACAATGACATTCCTTAAAGTCTACATGAATTGTGGTGGGATGGGTGACATTGTGTGTTTGTCTGAATAACACCAGGTTGGTAAATGTTCTGCGGTGTTAGTTACTGTACTATGGACCGGGTTTCTGGTGGCCGATGTGGTCAGATACTATACCAAAGTTGGTGACCCGGGGGTGTTACAGACTGTACCTACAAAACTGAGGACCGGGAGTGGGGTGAATTTACAGGAGTTTTCCAGAAGAAATGGAAAGGGTGGCGGGAGATGGGTCTGAAATACAGGAGACTCCCAGAAAAAATGGGAGGGGCGGGGTTAAATGTGATAGCCACGCCCACTACCTCAGACAGGCGTAATTTGAGAATATAACTGAAAGCAAACAAGATTGTGTGCATTTTCAGATTAATTAATGATTACAGGGGCAACTATTTTACCTTCTTAATGAGATCCACAGATGAAGTGTTCAGCACAAAACTAGCAATGTGAGCTAAAATCAATATGATTAGTTTTGATTTCATGAGTACTTTAATATCTTAATGCACATTTCTGATGTAATTATGAGCAAAATGCAAACGTAAATGCCCACACACTAACAATACTTGCTTGAAAAGGTATTAACATTACAGTGGATCAATATTATCTCTTTCTTTTTAGCTACACTGTAAACATATCTGTTATTATCTGTGTTGTGGGTTTATTTGGCGTTGTGAATTGCATTATGGGATGTTGATCTCTACTCTGTGGACTTTTAATGTTGAAAATTCAACTCTACAGTTTAACAAAGTGACTTTTATTGACGTTTTAGTAGTTTGGAATAATATAATGTATAAGAAATATTGTAGAGAGAGAAATAAGGCTGCTATATAAGAGAAAATGCACTGGCAGTTTATTACAAGGGGGTTGTAGTGTAATATACAACACCAACCCAGACAATATAGCACATACAGTTGAAGTCAGAATTATAAGCTCCCCTTTGAATTTTTTTCGTTTTAAAATATTTCCCAAATGATGTTTAACAGAGCAAGGAAATTTTCACAGTATGTCTGATAATATTTTTTCTTCTGGAGAAAGTCTTATTTGTTTTATTTCGGCCAAAATAAAAGAAGTTATTAATTTAAAAAAATTTTTTTAAGCCTTTAAATGTCACTTTAAGCTGCATAGAAGTGTCTTGAAAAAGATCTAGTCTAATATTATTTACTGTCATCATGACAAAGATAAAATAAATCAGTTATTAGAGATGAGTTATTAAAACTATTAAGTTTAGAAATGTGTCAAAAAAATCTGCTCTCCGTTAAACAGAAATTGGGGAAAAAATAAACAGGGGGGCTAATAATTCTGACTTCAACTGTACCTGCCAACACTCCAGTTTTTCCCGGGAGTCTCCGGTATTTCAGACCCAGCTCCCGCCACCCTCCCGTTTTGTTATTTATCCCGGAAAACTCCTGTAATTTCAACCATCCTCCCCTGGTCCTCAGCATTTAGGTATGGTCTGTGAAACCCCCAGGTCGCCAACATTGGTATAGGATCCGATCGCAGCGGCGGCCCAAAACACACTTCATAGTAGTTACTAACTCCACAGTACACAGTACCCGGTTCTCAACAGTGTTATTCAGACACCTCACCCCCGAACCTAACCACCCAGTCTCCTGGATTTTCAAAGACAAGTGTTGGCAGGTATGATATAGCCCTGCAAACTATTACAAATGACGATAAAAGTCATATTTTTACAACTTATGACGGTTAAAAGTTAAAAGAAAGATCATAATGCAAAAATAAAAACATGAATCACTGAAAACTGCTCATTTATGGATATTTTTTAACAGTGTGAGTTTGGTTATTATGTTATAACACATGTTTCATGATCAGATTGATCGGCTGAACTGTGTTACAAGCTTGCGTGTTGGTAAATGACGGGTTAAACTAAAATAATATCCACCCAGTTGTTCCTCATCCCAGAATAAAGTCACATTCGGCAGCGCCTTGGCTGCTTTTGACTCTTTTTCTCTGGACTTCTCTCCAGGAGTCATAAAGTATTATATCACACCATTTACTTTATGATTCAGATTCGCACAGAGCACAACGTCAAGCTGAAAACTCCTTTTGTCACATTAATGCATCTTTTTTCTCTCTGGTTGCTTAATAATACGCAGATTTTGATTGATCTTGAGATTATAATGAATTAGGGCTGAGAGATGGAAAGACTGAAGAGACTGAAGCTGAAAGAAAGCTACAACTCACAGACGCTCAGGCTATAAATAAAGTCAGTAAATATCTATTTTATATACATATTAAGTTACTCTTTAATTTACTGTACAATTCATGCTATTAACAAACCATTAACTATGACTGATAACTCAACACACAAGTAATTAGCTGCTTATTAATAGTTATTAAGGTGTTGAGCAATGTAAAATAGGATCATACATTATAAGTGCTAATAAACAGTTAATATCTTAAAGGGCACCTATTTTACCCCTTTTTTAAGATTTCATATTAATATTATGGCTCTTCTGAGTGTGCCAGTTTAGGTTCAGTTCAAAACACAATTCAGATTTTGTATTATGATGTGTTAAAGAGTGTGATTTTGGGGGCGTGTACACAGCTCGCTGTTTTAGGGGCGTGTTGCTTCACATGAAAATTAGGTTCGACTTCCCGCCCAACTTAACAAGGGGGCGGAGCCAAGACCTCCCCCGCTTTGTGTATGGCTACAGACAGGCAGACAGAGAGAAGCAACATGAGTGAGAGGACCAGCATTCAGCTGTACATGTACGACTCGGACACAGACCAAGCAGAGACTACAGAATCATTTGTGTCTTTGTGTAGTTTTACAGCCAACGGTGTGCTAGTTTAAAGCTCCGAGCTTGTACACCGAGACTAATAACCAAGCACACTGAATTAACTTTGACTGAAGGGCATCACACACCGGATGCACCACGACGCGGCGCGCACATGACAGTTGGAAGTATCGCACACTTGCGGCGCCGGTGTGTGTCCCCTGATAGAAACTTATGTTTAGATTTCAGAAATGCATGCCACTGTGTGGTGCGACGCTGCTTGTCGCCGAGCGGTGCTTCTGGTGTACAACCTGCTTGAGGCTATAACTAAAGGGCGTCATACACCGGATGCGCCGCTCAGAGCCACGACATGGCACACCAGACGCCCACATTCACATGTTATTTAAAATGAAACTATTCAGATAACGCTCTGTGGTGCGGCAGAAATATGAAGTGTCCTGAGCAGGGCCAGCGAGTCCATAGAGGCGACCTAGGCGGCAGGATAGTGAGCGAACCCCCCGGTCCTTACTTTCATCCGCATCACCCTCCCGGTCCTCACTTTCATCCGCGATACTGTGGTACTGAATGCATGGCGCTGCGCGTCGTTAGTTCGTTATTTGCAATGGAGGGACGCGCACGTGAGGCAACGCGCTCGCACTTTCCAGCTGCACCTAGTTAAGATGACAGGGAGCTTCTGTGACCGCGGGAAATGCAAACCGCTGAAGTTTAAGGAAGACGCAATGAAAAGTACACATGTATGCAAACCCACCAAAACTCACAAACACTGGCGGCGAGGAGAGCGATAACGTGGTGAACGTTGAGCCCAATGAGCCTTACATGATCTAAAAATAGAGCAAGGGTGTTTCTTTGGTGACGTCGCTTTGACTCACACGCTGAAAATGGCGGACGTAAAACAACAAACTGAGGATATGGTAATGCGCACCTGTCAATCAATATTGGTGGGCGGGGGGACCGCACTCCTACATCAAGTTGCGGTCGGTCTCAAAACCGCTCCTATTGGTCCACCGTTTTTATGTTGTTAAATTGAAAAAAAAGGACTGAGTGTGTTTATATCACCCCAATATGACGGTCTATACACTATACCTACACATATGTCTGTCCAAACAGCTTGAAAAGTAGATATTTTACCATAGGTGGACTTTAATAATAAACAGTTAATAAGACACTAGTAAATGGTGTGATTTGTTACTTAAACTAAAGTGTTGCCAAATATTTAAATAGGGGAATATGAGTTGAATAATGTTCACTTTCAGTCAGTATAACGTCAAAATACTATTTCTTTTTTTATACTCCAATTACACAAATGTCACTGTAAATGTCTGTTTAGTTTACTTAATTGGATTGCGCTCACGCATTGCATTAATTCCATTAAGCACTTTTAACTTATATTGATATATATATCTTACATATATACTTATATTTAACTTATATTGAGTATCATCTACTCAGACAAGTTTTGTTGACTTAACTGGATCTGTAATCTGAGTCGGTAGAGTTTAACAATTTAATGTTTAGCTCTGTAAATCACACCATAACACAACAATTTAAGTCTAAATCATGTCTCCCTACATTAATCATATTCAATTAATACACAATAGTACAAGTACATTTATTTTCCAGTCTGACAGAAAGCATGCTGGGAACTTTTACGGATTTTTTTCTCTTAAATCTTAAAACCAATTAGTGAAGTTTTTTCCTCGCCGCTGTCTCCACTGGCTTGCATGGTTCAGGATCTGTAGAGCTGCGCATCGATGGATTTGCTCTTCAGTGTTTGGACTCTCAGTAGTGATTATTAACCCACACTGAACTGAGCTAAACTGAACTGAACTTAATCTCTGAAAACTGGACTGACACTGTTCAATTCACTATAATCTTCTATGTGAAGCTGCTTTGACACAATCTACATTGTATAAGCGCTATACAAATAAAGGTGAATTGAATTGAATTGAATAGAAATCTGCATTGTTAACTCATTCAGTTTAAGTTCAGTCTAATACAATCAAATTTTGAGTTCATCTAACTTATTTCTATTAAAAAAATCTAAGTCAAAGGAAGTAACTTCGCTTAATTAAATAATGCACTGCTTGATTTTACAGCGTTGAAGCAAAATGGTGAATAATATTGCTTCAGATAACAATTAATGAGCATTTAATATATGTCAGCAAATGGTTATTGGCAAATACGCTTACATTTTTGGTATGGAAAGTATGCCAGTATACACTATTGTTTTGACGTTAATGTAGATTGATATGTTGATAAAAAGGAGAGTATAAAAGATTATGAGTTTTAGTTTTACGGTAAACTACTGTAAATCTGAGTAAAAAGCATGACACACACACATACAAATCCATCAAGAATGTCAAAAAACCTAACTAAACTCAGATATTTCCAATTAAACTCCACATATTCATCCACATTTTACAACTATTGTCTCCTAAGCTGATGCTTGATCCACATTTCAGTGCAAAAACTGAAGTTTTCGAATATTTTCAGGGTTTTTTGCAACCCAATATGATTATAAAATAGTGAATCTACTGTAAGTCTATTAAGATATAGTTATGAATAAACAAAATAAAAACTCTTAGTCACAATATTGCATCCTGTTTTCCTTTAGTGATTAAATAAAAAGAGTGTAAACACAGTTCTAAATTTATTACATTCAGCTCAGTCTAAATTAGCAGAAAACATCAGAGATTTCAAATATAACTCAAAGATTTCTCAATAAACTCTCCAGAGAGAGACTGATTCACATTTTAGTTCAAACTTTAATGAGAAAACCACAATTTTGAAGTGGATTCAGTCATTATTTTCATTTAAGAAGGACATATTTATAGTTTAAATGTAAAGTATATAATCCAGCCTAAATCTATAACATCACATTTATCAATGTAAGCTAAATGATTATTAATATATATGTAAATAATCCCGGTTTAAGGCTCTAGTCTCCTACTATCGCAGTCTGTTGTTAACTTCCCAATATAATAGTCAAATTTAATTCTTGAAATAGGACAAATTACAGTGAAAAAAACAATTTTGAGATGCATTATTAAGTAACTGCTACATGATGTGATCCTAAAATGCTTTGTCAGTGAATCTGCTCCAGTATAAGCGGATTCAATAATATGGACAATTTTGTATAGCTTATTATATGCATCTCTTACAATTAATAAGTGTTAATGCAATATTTAGACTTTTTTTAAAAACCACTAAGCACACTTAAATTACATTTAATGATGTATAATGTATAAAATACACTTTAAACAAAGTTCAAGACTAAATTATTGTTGTGATATTCTTCAGGCATTTCCCAAATGATGTAAACACTATTTAAAAACAATAGTTAGTTTTACTAACCAATTTCTAATAGCTAAATTATTTTGTCTTTTGTCTTAATGATGATAATACAATTATATAGTAGTATTCAGCTTAAAGTGCAATTTAAAGACTTAACTAGGTTAATTTTGTTAACAAGGCAAGTTAGGATTGTAGACAATAGAAAATAAATAAATAAATAAATAAATAAATAAATAAATAAATAAATAAATAAATAATAATACTGACCACAGTTTTTACATAAAAATACATATTCCAGCCAAACTAAAAGACTTTATCCAGAAGAAAAACATTAAATCACATAAAATCACTTTTTGCATTATTTAATTTGACAGAGAAACCTCTTTGACCCACTAAATAAAACAAAAAACAGCAGCAAAACTGCAATATTTCACTAAAAACATGATAAAAAAAGAAAATAGACTCACAGAAAAGAATCAGATGCAGTCCACAAAGTCTCCTTAACAATCCATACAGATATTTCTTGAGTGTGTGTCGACAGAGATGCTGAGCTCCTCTGATCCTGTCAAGCACTTCAGCATTCAATATATATATATCTGAGGTTCAGCACTACTTCTGACATCACAGAGCACACACACACACACACACACACACGCTGTGGCTTTTTATATCAGCCAAAGTAACTCCTGCGTCTTTTTTTAAAACCCCCAAATCACATGTTATTCGTTTTTCATGGTATGCTTTTGTGTGATTCACACCAGTTTGGAAAAGGGGAGACAAAAAATAAAAAATCTCATGTATGCACACACACTTTCCCAGAAAACTTGCCCCGTCGCGTCACACTGATATTTAACACTGTTATTTCACCAGCTTAAATGCTACGCAAACTTCTCTGAGGCACATTAATATTATCATCTGATGAAAACAAGACCGGCAGACTCCTGTGTTGTGGCGTTTAACTGCCTGATAATTAAGTCAGGCCTCTGCGTGTGTGTGTGTGTGTGTGTGTGTGTGTGTGTGTGTGTGTGTGTGTGTGTGTGTGTGTGTGTGTGTGTGTGTGTGTGTGTGAAAGCAGAGTCTGAGTGTGTGGAATAAAGTAAAAATAAAGAATAAATAAAATAAAATAAATATCTATAATTATAATTATTACAATAAATTTTTTATATAAAATATCAATATTAATATATATATATATATATATATATATATATATATATATATATATATATATATATATATATATATATATATATATATATATATGTATAATATAATAATAATAATAAAATAATAATAATAAATATAATAATAATAATAATAAAATAATAATATTAAATATAATAATAATAATAATTATTATTATTATAGAAATAATAATAATAAATATAATAGTAATAATAATAATAATAATTATAAATATAATAATAATAATAATATTAATAATAATAAATATAATATTAATAATAATAATAATTATTATTATAATAGACATAATAATAATAAATATTATAACAATAATAAAAAATAACATTAAATATAATAATAATAATAAATATAATAATAATTATAAATATATAATAATAATAATAAATATAATTATAATAACTATAAATATAACCATAATAATAATAAAATAATAATAATAATAATAATAATTATTAATATTATTATAATTATAATAATGATAATAATTATAATTATTATTATTATAGATAATAATAATAATAATAACTAAATAATAAATGATAAGAAAAATAATAAATATTGTTATTATAATTATAAAACATATACTACTACTACTACTACTTCTATTTTTTATTTTATCTTTACTACAGTAAAGATAAAGGTAACTTGTTTTCATATGTTCTGTTTAATGTAAACATGAGACATACTTTGACAATACATTGAAGCAATCGTCATTTATAATATATATTTTAATTATATATTTTTTCATGATAAATATTAATACTACTACTACTTATTAGTAGTAGTAGTATATAATAGTTATGTTATACTTATAGTATATTATTATTATTATTTGTATTATTGTTATTAATATTATCATTCATTTTTATGAATTACGCTCATGTGGATTAAACTGAATTGCGACAGAGAAAGAGCATTTTATTAAGTATTTTGTTGTTTTGTTTTATGTATGTCTTTAAAAAATATTATTATTATCATTCATGTCATTATTTATTTATTAATTTCAATATTTTATATTTTTACTGTACATCATGCAGATGAGAGAGAGAGAGAGAGAGAGAGAGAGAGAGAGAGAGAGAGACAGTGTGTGTGTGTGAGCGAGTGAGCGGGAGAGCTTTGCTATGTTTAGCTGTGGACACCGCTGGTGGTTTGGACCTCTGTGAGCTGCTGGCCGCGTGTGTGTTTGTGTGTGTGTGTGTGTGTGTGTGTGTGTGTATCATGACCTGCTCTCGACTGGGACGGGCACCACAAACCATCAGAAACAGCAGAGCATTACTGTATTAGGGTCTGGACACAGTCTGGAGACTGACGCAGGATTATCTGAGGTTTACTTGTGGCTAGACTGTGTGTGTGTGTTTCTGCCCAGGAGTGGCTGATGTGTGTGTGTGTGGTGTGTGTTGATATCACTGTTTGTTTGCTTGTGGCTAACAGGGTCAGTCCGGCAGCACATTCACATCTGCATCTGATAACTTGTATTTAACAAGTGAATGTGAAAATTGTTGTGATGTTAACATGTTTTACCGTGTTATTACTGCTAACTTCATCCCATGTAAGATGTAAAGGATAAAAATAATGATTCTTTCAAATAAGATCATATTTTATAAGTGCTGATGAACTGTTAACACCTGTATCTTAACACTAGGCAGGTAATAAGACAGTAGTAAATGGTGTGAGTTGTTCAACACAGGCTCAATGGGAGTATGTGCCCAGGGCTGCATTTCTGAGAACCGAGAAATATGTGATTTCTGGTACATATGGCCATATTTTGTGCGTAAATAAACACTACGGGGTGATACTATTGACCGATTACCTCAGTATGGACAGCATTTTCAGACTGACTGGTTTTCTCGTTAACCCGCCAGGTATGGTGTCGGACTTGGGAGGCGGAGCGGACCCGCATTCCAGAAATAAGGTAAAACAAAACCCAATAAAGTAGTGTGAAATTGTGGTAAAAGGACACACATCTCTTCTAGTTTGCTTTTGAAAACGCCGTCATTGGGTTTAGGGTTAGTCCATATCAAATATATTGATATATTATGCATAAAAGGCGACCAGCTTCTAGGGCTGAACGATACAGTGAATCGCATGTGAGCGTCGCACACATTAGCCTATGAAGCCGTCTCTGTAATCATCTGTGAATGTTCAGCACGTGTCTTCAGCTGGAGCAGTAGTTCTCTGTCAAGCTAGGCAAAATATTGCATAGTTCGATATCATCAAGCCAAAGTCAAATACACAAATAATCCTTCGGCAATGTTGACAGCTGTTTGTGTAGCTTCTCAATGAACTAAGGTGCTTTCAAGTAAATATTGTTAATGTTAAACCTGAAATATACCACAAATAATGACCTTCTATCATAGCTTCAGTCGAGTGTTTGAAATAAGTCCTCCTTCCACAGAATAAATAGCAAATTTCTTAGTGAAGTATCATAAATTTCGAGAGGAACACGTGATATTATTGACCGCGGCTGATTCCTCATCCACAATCATTAGCTAGCCAATCAGATCAATCCAAGCTCACTATAAGTAGCCTAGGCAAAATCACTCCCTTATCTTCATTTCGAAGAAACCCCCCATCCACCCCTTCGCCTCCTCTTTTATTCCTCTTATCATGGGGAGCTCTCGAGAACCACCTGATCTCGTACTCCCCTGATACGCTCTATCGACCAGGCGGGAGCCCTGGGCTCAACTATCTCCGAGCTCAGGGTTCTCTCCCGGGACAGCATGCCAAACCAGCTAACATTTTGTCAAACAATATCTAAGTGCGAACTCTTGAAATAGCTGTCACGCTGATAGACAAGGAAGACAGAAAGAATGTGTTCACAAGGTTTATTCAAAGTAAGCAACAAAGAAATATCACACAGGCTGTATGAAAGGCAGATCTCAAGTGCCGGTGATCTTGCTCACAGCCCTGTTGGAGTAGAGCTGGTGTTAGAGCTAGTCAGTACTGTTCGCTGTAGCACAGCGGGGAAATCACAGTCACATAGTTCAGAGGGAATGGAAGATCATAGAGGAACACCACACAAGTCTTCGCCTTACAAACACGGTGAGAGTAAAGCATGGGTTAACATCCTAAACCTCCGTAGATGGTGACAGGCATATTGTGCATGAGGGTGATTACAGATCTTCAGACAAAGTCAGATAGTAAAGACACTTCCCTTTATCAGTGCGATGGTTACGAAGACTCAGAAGGAACATCCATGGAAGAAGAGAAGATGAGGGAGCTTGAGTGAAGACAACCATACGACTTCAATACCGGTCGAAGAGTGAACGGAGGAGGTGAGTGTTTATAGTGTCCAGGCTGATGAGGAACAGGTGCAGATGGTTAATACTCGGGGGAAGGTTCTCGTGATTGGATGGGACTGGTATGAGGTGGTGAAACTGGATTGGGTGAGTAGGAACGAGCCGGGGATGTTACAATAGCATTGTGACAAAGGTATCATTACATACGTTACTATTAAATCTGTATAAGAACAAGTCAGATGAACCATATGTTGCCGTGGTCATGTGTTTATTTATGCCGTTGTATCAAACGTAAGCAGTTTAATCTTCTGTTTATGAGAAATGGCACATATGAGAAAAAAGTGCCTTAGTAACATATTTGAGGTTGTCAAAAACACTCACGACGCCCTCTAGTGCAGTGGTCCCCAACCCCTGGGCCGCGAACCGGTACCGGTACCGGTGCATGTATCAATTGGTACCAGGCCGCACAAGAAATCATTAATTATTTCCGTTTTATTTATTATTTCAGTCTGAATGAGTTTTTACTTCGAAAAAATCTTTTATTTTGAAAGATGACCGTATTCTCCCGGTTATATCTCGGTCACTTGAGCGGCAAAATGTAACACACAAGCAGCAAAGTGAGTAAGAAACAGACGTCTTTGGAAAGTTTTTTTGCGAAGGGGAAAAGGCCCAGTGAAGGACCCACATCAAGTATGTGGTGTAGAATTAGTATGAACAGAGAGGACATGTCCCCACCAATATCCACACAACAATCGAGATATCAATTCAATTCAATTCATCTTTATTTGTATAGCGCTTATACAATGTAGATTGTGTCAAAGCAGCTTCACATAGAAGATTATAGTAAATTGAAACAGTGTCAGTTCAATTTTCAGAGTTTAAGTTCAGTTCAGTTTAGCTCAGTTCAGTTGTGGGTTAATAATCACTACTGAGAGTCCAAACACTGCAGAGCAAATCCATCCATGCGCAGCTCTACAGATCCCGAACCATGCAAGCCAGTGGCGACAGCGGCGAGTAAAAAACTTCACCAATTGGCGAAAGCGAAGAATTTAAAAAACCTCGAGAGAAACCTGGCTCAGTTGAGCACGACCATTTCTCCTATGGCCAAACATCTTGTGCAGAGCTGCAGTTTAGGCGCCGGAGGCTGAAGATAAAATGGTGTCAAATTATGTCCCACCAATATCAAAAGCAAATCTACAACCTTGACCCACATACTGCCAAGGAATGAATCCGCAACCCATTTGTCAACAAATCAGGGGAATCCAGCATGTCTGTCCAAGAATATCAACTGCTGGAGATCACAAAGGATGGCGGCCGTTCACATATCGCATCTTTTCCATGCACAAGTTTGTAATCTCCCATGGAGGCGCGCAGCTTGCACGAGTATATTGTGAACAATGCGCTCAAATCTTCCAGGCGCCCCTAGTTGAAAACATCTGAACTTTTTATGTCTTTACATAAGAGTCACATGAGTCTTTAAGTAAACTAATTATCTCAGACAAACATCGAACACCAACATTGCAGTGCTTTTTCATTTACTTCATAAACAAAACTTGTATCAGAGTTGCAGCAATGTTTTGTCAGCTTGTTTAAAGTCAGCCGCGGTGATTAAAAGATTGGGGACCACTGCTGTAGTGGATTTGAAAAACAAAAGCTGCAAGAAAACATAGTCCAGTGTATGTATTTCTGGGTTCTCAAAAATGTAGCCCTGGACACATACTGTATCTCCAATGAGCATGGGTTGGAATAGTTACTTAAACTAAAGTGTTGCCCATGATTATAAGTTTGACAGTCTTATGAACACGCCATTAAATAAAGTGTAACCAATGTATATTGTGAATATATATTGGAGCCCGCGAACAGAGGCGTTTATACTGTAGTTAGTGTCTGAGAAAGCGTCTGGTGGACTCGCTCACACAGCCAACAAGAAAACACACTCTTTCCCTGTGTGTGTGTGTGATCATTAACGCTTCAGAAGTGTAACATGTGATGAAGGCCCTGCACTGACCTCATAACATCCATCTAGTTTTTCAAAGAGACGGATGTGTTTAAAGCAGGACTCCTGGAATGAGAAATACCTGCAGAACCGCAGCCGTTTACTGTGGAAAACAGAGCTCAGGAACTCCACTGACCTCCGGGTCAAACATTACTCTGACTGTACGGTGTCTCATCTGGAAGTCAGAAGAGCACTGGGGAGTTTACTGTAGAAGACGACATTATTAAATTATTAACATAAGAAATCCAGGGTTCTCTACAAAGGCGAATCTCAGAGTTTGCTATGGAAATGTTATCGTCATCAACTTTATATTACCTCCAGACATACTCGTGCTTTCCTCTTCAAGCTGATCCCTGTTCTACTTTGCTGACATTTAACCAGTAGCGTTGCGGCGACAAAGTGATGTCATGCCGCACGCGTTGCTGTTTCTATGTGAAGTCAAGAAGGAGGTCTAACTCTGTGCCACAGCATAACTATAGATGTGTTAAAAATAATACATATATATATATATATTCAAGTCCTGATCGGGAGGCAACGTTGGATTCCGATCGAGTCTGAAACCGCGTGATTGGGTCTGATTTCCGATCTCGTGATCAGATCTGGACATCCCTAGTTTTAGCACAATGTTGGGTCAAATTTAAACATACCCAGCTGTTGGGTTAATTCAAGAGTTCACACTTAGCTGATGATGAATAAAGCGTAATTGGCATGCTGTCCCGGGAGAGAGCTCTGAGCTCGTATATCCTCGAGCCCGGGGCTCCCTCCCGTTAGAAGGGCGAGAGGGAAGTTCGAGCTCAGGAAGGTCTCGAGAACTCCCCCGCTTATCGCCGTGCGAAAAGTGTAAACTAAAGTTGTCTTAGTCAATAATTTGGTTTAGTCGATTGGCTATGGTGTATGTTTTTGGATGGTGGGAGGAAACCGGGGAACCCGGGGGAAACCCACGCGAACACGGGGAGAACTTAAAAACTCCGCACAGAAACGCCAACTGGCTCAATGGGAGGTTGAACTGGTGGCGTTCTTGCTGTGAGGCAACAGTGCTATTCACTGGGCCGCCGTGTCGCCCTATAGGAAAGGGTGGAAGTAGGGGTGGAAGGAGGGGGGAACTTCGAGACGAAGATAACTGGAGTGAAATCTCTGATTATTTATAGTGTGTTCGTAATCATCTAATAGGGCAGATTACAGAGCTGATAAGGTGCCAGCCGTGTTGATCATAAGCACGTGATCCTCTCGAAATTAGTTTATAAATAAACCACACAAAGTGTCATTTACATTTAATTGAAAAACTCAACCCAACATACATTAGAGTGTTCACTTTGCATGCATTTTATGTTTTCTGTTCATAAAATTATGCTTGAAGTGATCACCAAAACCAAAGACCATAGAACACACAAGACGTGTCACTCGTATCTTTTTCAATGGGGAAAAGTGTAACGGTCAATATGGTGAATAAAGCCCCATCTACTAGTACAGGAACCAATCATCAAGCGATATAGGCTGATAATACCACGGGGGAGGGGCTCGGACCAGGCATGAGTTTCTGAAGATTTTGTGTGATTTGGACATTTAGAAATGAAACTAAAGAGACAGTTGTTGTTTACTTTTATTGATGATTCCTAATATTAGTTTAACCATAAGCCTTGGCAAGCCTTGGCAAGCAGTTTTATAGAATTTGATGTTTGCACCATTCAAACAGAATGAGAGAGGCGTTTTAAAGATGGCCGGCGAGTAAAATGACTTACCTTAAAGGGACTTTGCCAAAACCTGATGTCTTTTTGTCTACAATCAGTTAGTCAGTGTAATTAACAAAGCTGGGTCAATAAATATATTACTGAACCAGATTTTATTTTCATCTTATTGGTGTACAAAAGTGTTCTTGGAGCTTCGTATGATTCACAGCAGAACACATGAAGACACATGGACTGACCCTCTTCACAATATTTTGGCTGCTTTTCTTTTCTGTGCATCTCAGGACCCTAAAATACCTTCATTTGTATTCAGAAGATGAATGAAAGTCTGAGGAGATTGAAACGACACAAGGGAGAGTAATTAATAACACAATTGGCTTTTGTTTTAGACAAATTCATCCTTTAATAATGTTTCCCATATTCAGCAATAATATAGATAATTGAAGGAAACATGCATGACTGCGGGCTATAATTGTACCTAATTAGATCGTGTCTGATTGCGTTGGCACTGAAGGAAAAGTAGTTTTATAACCGGATAACACTCACTTACACTCAACCAGAAAAATTCATTAGGCAGATTTGATATTGCTCATTAAAGCGTCGCAAACGGCGGAGAAAAGATGCAAGATGTTGCGCATTTACAGACTCTCTGCTTCATTACAGCAACATAGAGCTCGATGGAGAAAACACTTCCACATGTGTGTGTGTGTGTGTGTTTGTGTGTTCACAGTTTGTTGTGGAGACAGAGCTGAAACACTCAGATATGGAAAGCATTTCAGCAAAGTACAACAAGAGTTGTGTTTTTTTTAAAGTAGGCTCTTTGAAGGGCCGTAATTAAGACCAGTCTGTGCTAATTGAATTAAAGCCCAAGATGCTCCCGATTACTTCTCGCCCACTACAAAGAGGAAGCTGTCACTTTATATGTACTGCAATCTTTCTAATAGAAACAAGCAACAGTCTTGCGGAAAAATAGACATATTAAAGCATATATAATCGAGGGCGTAAGATGTATAAGACTACAATCTGTGGCCTCCAATTTTAACCTATTTTTTTAAATGAAATTTAACACAATAAACAGTGTGTGGTGTTAATATTAGTCAAAGATTAATAGGGTTTAAATTACAAAAGCTTATTACTGCTATGTTAACAAAAATAAGAAGGTAACACTACTGTTTAGGTCACAATTCATGCAATTAACAAGCTTATTAAACTACTAATTAGCTGTTTATTAATAGTTATTAAGATAGAAGATTGTTTTTTTTTTTTTGCAGAATCAGATCATACTGTATAATTACTAATGAACAGTTCATATCTTAATAATAGACAGGTCATAAGCCAGTAGTTAATAGCATGAATTGTGACCTATTAGAAGACTCAGAGTTTAGGATCATCATTTTTATCTTATTATTTTATATAACCAGTGTTGGGGAGAATACTTTGTAAATGTATTTAGTTACAGAATACAGAATACCTGCTTTAAAATGTATTTTGTAATGTATTCCGTTACTTTGCTTAATCCTGGTACTGTATTCTAAATACTTGGAATACTTGCCCTTGAAAACAGCCTTCAAGCCTATTAAATGTCACACTATGCGTTGGTAGCAATTTCTGCAGGAAAACAGAGGACCTCTAATGGCCATTATTGACTGATAAATAAATAAAACAATATAATTATGTTTATTAAATAATGTTTATTTATCAAAGTGTCAACAAATTCAATTTCTGTTTCTGTAATAAAGATAAAAAGTGCTTGAACATAGACAGCATTACACTCTGTAATATACAGTATATGTCTATAATATGCATTTTGCTTATCCTTTGTATTTCACAGTCTGCACAGTAAAAGAGATTGCACTGCACTGTCAGGTTTCGCTCACCCCTCTCATTCTTTAAAGAGAAAAAATGCTTGAACTTCCAAGACGTGAATGCATTTTTTCCTTTACTGCTGCTAGAAAGTTGCTTCGGTTGCGGCTCCAACCCCTCGAGCTCCTGGTCTGAATCCTCCATATTTGTACACTCAAGTTAACCAGGGCTGCCAACTTTGGCTAAGGTGTCCCGCCCACATTTGTGTCGGAAAAGCGAACGTAAATTTAAGAAGCGTAAATGAAACCTCTGAAAGCGCAAACGAAACATCAAGCAGCGAATTCACGAACAATGACGGCAAAAAAAGCAGTTTATTTGAAAATCATGGTTGTTGTCCGGTTGTTCGGTGTTTGCGATCGTCCTTTTTGCTGCGTGAGAAAATGGAGGTGTGGCGTGAGAGCGTGAGAACAGGGTCATTTGCGTGAGTCTCACTGAGTTAACGCTGGTGATTGCAGTCGGGAGTGTAGCTTCTGTTTCTATGGTTTCGGCGGCAATTTAGTAATATTATTATGGGCCAGACACGCATCGCCCGAAGTATTCCAATGGTATTAGGAAAGTAACTGTATTCTAAATACCCTGTTTAAAATTAGTAACTGTAACGGAATACAGTTACTCATGAATAGTATTCTAAATACGTACCGCCGGTACATGTATTCCGTTACTCCCCAACACTGTATATAACTTTATAAGTACAGGTAAGAATGTGTGTCATTTCGACATAATTCTGTCTGCTATAATGAATGGCGACAGAACAAGTCAAGTACAATCAAAAAATGCTAGGTTGTTTTAACCCAATATTGGGTCAAATATGATGTTTGTCATGATCACCAGCGATCTAACCCTTATAGATCGCTGGAGAACATTCATTATCACCCGGACTACAATCCTGTCACCATATGGACTACAAATCCTGTCATGCACCTCACTCACACCTGTTCCGGTTTACCTTTGATTACATTAACTCAGCTAGCTCATCTTAGACTGATTACACAGACTATTCAGCTCACATTGATAATATTCATTGCTGAGTCTTGTTGGTGCAAACCCTGTAACATTACGAAGCATTTTGGATTATCCTCTCCATGTTTAACTCTTGCCTTGTTCTCTTATGTATGTTGTCTGCTGCCTGCATTGATCATTTGCCTGTTATCGGACTTTACGCTTCCGGATATCCTTGTATGTACCCGTTTGCTCCTGTATTTGACCATTGTCTGTCTGACTACTCTGAATAACGCTGCACATGGATCCTCTCTCTGTTGTCACTCGACTCCCTTGTGGTTACAATGTTGGGTTAAAAAGTGTAATTTACGTTTAATTGAAAAACTTAACCCAACATACATTAGAGTGTTAATGTTACATGCATTTAATAAGTTTTCTGTTTATAAAATTACACTTTGGGATATTTAACACCAAAATCTGATTTCTGACCAATAATAAAACAAGAGCTTATTTCAGTCAGTTATACTGTCAATTGTGTTACTCTAAAAAAAACTGGGCAGATTCAAACCAAAGCTGGGTCAAATATGGACAAACCCAAGAGTCTAAATTCAAGTTTAAAAATTAACCCAATGTTGGGTTTGTCCATGCTGTAGATGACCCAGCATTTATTATAATTTATTATGATTGTTTGGTATAATAATATTAAACAATCAGTCGTAATTCAAAAATTCAGTCCAAATACAAGCCTGTATATTATTATACAGACAAAAGTACTGGAAAGTTACAAGAAGTAAATATTTAGTTTACTCTGCACACTGTGAAAACTGATTATTGTAACACAGGCTCATTCTGAAAATGTAGTCCTACAGTATATACGTTTCTGGAGACCGTGAAGGATGTAGTCAGAGGTACGTATGGCTGCATTTCGTTTTTTAAACGAACGCTACGGGGCGATACGACGCCATTCCTTTTCACGCTTACCAGCTGACCGCTTACCTCCGTGTGGGTGACTTTCCCACTGCAACCAGTTTTATCCAGTTAGCTCATCGGCGGACTTGAGACGCAGAGAGGAGTTGACCACGACGACGGGGTTCGAGTCAGGGGAAGAACACTTCCAAAAAGCAGGTCAGACAAAAACAGAATCCAAAAAATTTAATAAACAAGTAAATAACAGGGTGAGAATGTGGTAAAATCTGAAAACATGGTAAAAAAAATTTCTGGATTGCTTTTGAAAATTGTTGGTTGGGTTTAGGGAAGTGGGTGGGCGGGTCAATCGCTAAAATTGGCTGGGTTTAGGGAAGGAGGAGAATGGGTGAGTCGAATGGTCGGTCAGTCAGTCAGTCGGTCAAACAGTCAGTCGACAGCGGCCTCTGGTGGGTTTACGTAAGAACAGCAGGCGCAAACGGCAGTTGCAAGAGAAATTCGAGATATGAAAAAGCGTACACAGCGGCCTCTAGTGGATTCACGAAAACAAAAACTGCAAAAATACGTACCACCTAGGACGTATTTCGTGGCCTCCAGAAGCGTACAGTTGAAGTCAGAATTATTAGCCCGGCTTTGAATTTTTTTTTCTTTTTTAAATATTTCCCAAATGATGTTTAACAGAGCAAGGAAATTTTCACAGTATTTCTGATAATATTTTTTCTTCTGGAGAAAGTCTTATTAGTTTCATTTCGGCTAGAATAAAAGCAGTTTTTAATTTTTTTAAAAGCCATTTTAAGGTCAATATTATTAGCCCCTTTAAGCTATATATTTTTACGACTGTCTACAGAACAAACCATCATTATACAATAACTTGCCTAATTACCCTAACCTGCCTAATTAACCTAGTTAAGCCTTTAAATGCCACTTAAAGCTTTATAGAAGCATATAGAAAAATATGTAGTTAAATATTATTTACTGTCATCATGACAAAGATAAAATAAATCAGTTATTAGAGATGAGTTATTAAAACTATTATGATTAGAAATGTGTTGAAGAAATCTGCTCTCCGTTAAACAGAACTTAGGGAAAAAAATAAACAGGGGGGCTAATAATTCTGACTTCAACCATATATAGAGGTACATTTTCAGAATGAGCCTGGGTTGGATTATTTACTTAAGTTACTTGAGTAAACCCATTGCCTTAAAAGTGACAAATAGACTTTTAAAAAGTGAGCAAACTCATTGCAACTTTGATTTAACTTAATTTAAATGAAAAATTATTCATAAGCATAAAGTTAATTTACTCAAAAATTTAAAGGCAACAGGTTAACTCAATTTTAAGTCAACTAATCATTTTTTTTTTTTTTACAGTTTTGGGGCATTCGCACAAATCCACGTTCAACTAAAAGCTTTATACGTTTTGACTTTTAACATATAAAAGAAAAACTTTAGCACATAGTTATCGTGTAAATGCACATCTTATTTCTCTGTTTCACATTAAAGGAAAGTCACAGTGTTCTGGAATGGCATAAGGATGAATAACTAAACGACAAACGACACGCCTTTCATTTTTATGCCACAATAACCCTGTCGCAGCCAAACATGCAGGAACAAATCTTAATTTCTAAAAAAATTATGGTTTGCATCAAATTGTACAATGCGCATGAAAAACACAGACACTGAAGCAAATTTGTAACTAATTAGTGCAGTTCTGCTATTAATATCCTCCTATTTGAATTGGTCATCAAAATCTCCTGTCTGATGCATGGAAAACAAGATTTCATGTGCACAATCAGTCAGTTTTAATGTCAGTGTCACGATTACCAACGATCCAGCCTGTGCAGATCACTGGTAAACACATAGGACTACAAATCTGCTGGTAAATGGACTACAAAATCCAGTCATGCCACACACACACACACTCACCTGCTCCTAGTCACCTTTGATTCAACTCACACAGCTGAAGCTGCTCACAGACTGATTACTTGAACTAGAAGTACAACTCTAACACACAACATATTGCTGAGTCTTGTTATCTGTTTACTGTAGTGACACTTCAACGCGTTTCCTTTGTCTTGTTTTGATCTTTGCCTCGTCTGCTTGTTAGTATTGCTGCCTGCCTTGTGATCATCTGCCTGCTATTACGACTACGACTCTGGATTGCCCTTATACTAGTGGTGGGCAAAGCGAGGCTTCATGAAACACTGAACCAGTCGAAGCAAATGTGTCGAAGCTTCGAAACGTTTCGAAACCTCACTCTACGGTGACACCTAGTGGTCATTTTTCATGTATTGCACTGGAACAGCTTCAGCAAAGAACAGTTGAGCAAACTGAGGTATTAAACCCCACTTTCCAGGCGTGAACCTTTAAGTGATTTAGTGGAGCGGTTAGGGTTGCTGACCACCATTTGGGGATAGTGGGATCGAATCCAGACTGAGACAGCTATTTTGAAATGCTTTAATCTCTTGAATTGCTCTGTTTTTGTATCGTTCTGTTTCAACATTGGTCTGACATCCGAATAAACACTTTGTGAATAAATATGTCTTGCTTTGGTCATAAAACAGGGTTGTTGCTAGATCAGACACGGTTGTGGCCAGAAGTTAACAAGAATTATTAATATTACTCTATATTAAATTTCCCATTTATTCTATTTCATTAATGTCTACCCAAAACCTAAACCCAACCATCACAGCACTGTAAAAATATTAATTATTCTTTTACAGTGTTACAAAAATGATGCTGAATTGATAGCGTATCCGCAGCTGTATCCTATCTAGACTACACCATAAAACAGAACATTATTAAAATACATAAAAATCATGATTTCGGTGTAATTGTACAAGTCGGGATTCGAACCCAAAAAACAATTGAAGCACAGAAATAACGTGCACACGTACGGTCCACTAGGCCAAATGAGACAGACGTTCTTTTTTCTGACCCTGTCAGTTAAATGCAGATTCGCCAGGTCTCGAAACGCTTCTGAACTGATCGATGCTTTGAATCGTTTTAGTCACGTGACCTGTGTGTTTCGGATCATGCTTCGGTGCAGTGTTTCGAAACACTTGCGCTTCGGGATCTCGACACTGTGTCGAAACGTCAGTTTCACGTCAGCCATCCCTACCTTATACATCTGCTTGTTCCTGTTTTGACCACTGCTTACCTGACCTTGCCAATAAACCTGCATTTGGATCCACACTCCTGTTGTCAGTGTCACATCCCTGGTTACAGTCAGTATAATTGTGTTGCTCCAAAAAAAAAAAAAAAAAAAAGCTGGGTTAAATATTTAATTTTAAAAATTAACACAACATTGGGTTTGTCCATACTATAACCCACCATTTATTATAGTGTATTATGATCATGATGAATAATATCAAACAATCAGTCATAATACAGTCCAAAAACAACCCTGTATATTATTATACAGATACAAATACAATTTGGTGATCACAATGCTCACCATACCTGCCAACATTTTTCCCGGGAGTCTCCCGTATTTCAGGCCCGTCTCCCGTATTGTTCTGTCTCCCGGTAAACTTAGTTAGGGAAACTTAGTGCTTGTGCTCTTCCGGTCGCGCGCTACAGTTCGCGTCCCCCCATCTCCCCAAATTTCTTACCCCTCACGCTCCCCGCTCTTCAGTTTGCGCCAGTGTTGCCACCTTAGCGACAAATTTTCAAAAAAGCGACTAGCGACAAATCTAGCGACTTTTTTGTGTGTTACTGGCGATTTTTACAGACTGTCGTTTGTCCATTACTGTACCGTCCCTACTCTTCTCAACAAACTGCGGGTGATGCCGCCGGCCCCTCTCCTGCAGCCTGAGAGCAGAGCACCTCTCTGCGTACCGACGGCAAATGATTTAGAACAGGTGGCAGTGTGAAGGTATTTCCCTTGTACAGTCAACCCGATCTGCTTCTCCTTTATTTTAACAATTTAATTTGACCGTTTATTCTTGTTGCACAATCAGAGATGTTTTAAGTGAGAGTTTCAGAACTTGTCTGAGGGTGCTTTCACACCTGTGAATCGATTCAGTTGTTCCGAAACAGGGATTAAAATTGTTACATTGTTGCTCTTTGTTGTTGGCGCGGTTCGCTTTCACACGGCAAAGTTTCTAAACGGACCAAAAGAGCTAAAACAAGTCACGTGTGAGTGAACTCTCCTCACATTGGTCAGAGTTTCACGGTTTATTTAGCAGAGTCCCGCTCAGCTGTCGGGGGTGGTTTGGTGGTGTTTGACAGCGTGCACGCGACATGTCTGAAGAGCGAGGAGGGATGCGGTGGGGAGGGGTGATGAGAAAGGTGCGCGACGTATTTTGAGGACCGGGAGGAAGACGCGCGGTTTCCGGGAGATTATCACTCGTTTGCGGGCATCCTGGAGTCTCTGTTTATTTGCGGGATACTCCCGGAACTTCCGGGAGACTTGGGATGTCAGGAATGACTCATAATCTACTCATAATTCTCTCTTCATATAGCCATATGCCTATTACATATCCATAAAACACTGTGATATAGGCGGGCTCGGATCGTATCGCTTTCTCACTACAATCGATCCGCTCCAGGGTTCGTTTCAATCGAGCCGAGACCACCTCATTCAGGCGGTCTCGGAGCGATTGCTTTGGCGCGATTCCGAGCGCGATTGCCCTGTTTACATATGCCAAACGAACCGCGCTAACTGGGCAAACGCGCCAGGTTCCGGAACAAAAGTCTAGGTGTGAAAGCACCCTGAGTATATTACGTCTGAGAGATTACTGCAAATTCCCTACTCATCTATAATGATATACTGTATTCAAACAGCAATACATTTAGTTAAATTGACAAGCTTACATAAAGCGTAGTGCGAATATAAAATACCCCATTTATTTACCATAGGCTGCTAAACAAACAGAAATGGTAGAACGCGATGATGTCAGTAATATGCAAATTAGTGTATGACGTAATCCCCCCCTCCCCCCCTCAGGGGTCTCCCGGAATTTACAAACCAAATGTTGGCAGGTATGATGCTTACGTTACAAGAAATAAAGATTTAGCACCTCATTTAGCACCTGTATGTTTACTCTGCACACTGTAAAAAGGGATTATTTACTTTACTTAAATAAGTGAGTAACCCATTGCAAATTTGATTTAACTTATACATTTATTCTCCGCCATCAGAGTCAGGTCTCAAACAAAAGATAATTCAAACAAAAGCTATTTTGTTGTTGTTGTTGTTGTTGTGTTGCTGCTCCTGTAGAGCTTTATGTCTAGCAACACCCCTGGTTTATCTACTTAAAAATGTGAAGGCAACAGGTTTACTCAATTTTTTTTTTTTTTAAATAAAGTCAACTAATATTTTTTTTTTTTTTACAGTTTTGAGGCATTTGCAAAAATCCACTTTCAATTAAAAACTTACTTTGCTTTACTTATTACACTTTGGCTATGTATTTTACATTTCGACATACTCATTGATTATTGTGTCATCACTACAAAAATACTCTTCAAAAACCCAAAGGAAAAACTTTAACACAAAGATATCGTGCAAATGCACATCTTATTTCTCTGTTTCACATTAAAGGAAAGTCACAGTGTCCTGGAACGGCATGAGGGCGAATAACTAAATGACAAACGACATGCCTTTCATTTTTATGTAGAAAAAACCCTGTCGCAGCCAAACATGCAGGAACAAATCTGATTTCTAAAAAAACTGATGGTCTGCAATGACTTCCAAGAATCTCAAATCTCTACTGAATCTGCAGCGCTTTCCAGATTGACGATTGCTTTACTGTGCATGTTTACGGTGTTCATCCGTGACGCTGTGCATAAAACACACACACACACACACACACATGCTGATGCGAATCTGTAATTAATAAGTGCTGTTCTGCTATTAATATCCTCTCTCTGTCTGATGTGCTTTGTGTGGCAGCGAGTACACAGTCAAACCCCAGCCAGATATTCAACAACACTTCACTTTCCCCATCATTTCTGCTCTCTGGCTGGAATCAGGCTTAATGTAATACTGTATTTATTGTGCATTGTTTGGCACACGTTGAGCATGAATCCTCCAGCGGCGCAAGCGGGAGGTTTTGTTATGCTGGGAAACTCTGATGTTTTATACACATGATTCCTATTTATACACGACTGCTTGATTCTGATTGGCTGATGAGCATACTGAGATGTGCCGTTATTGTCTGATATACACACAGCTCAAGTAGTTCCGGCAGGTTTTGAGCGCATTACAGCTCCATATCACTCCGCTGAATGATTAGAGTTATTTCACAGCTACAACAGTTGGAAATCTCATCAGAACACAACAGAGGGAGGAGGAGGAGATGTGGAGGACACTAGTGCTACACACAGAAGGACAAATAAACTCTCATATACAACATCTCTACAGTGGATTTAGCAACTGAACTGGACACGAGAGGAGAAGAGCAATAATAGACTTTTAATAAACATATAATACTGTGTTGGGCTGTTGATTGGATGTTGACATGTGGGCGTGGCTCTTATATGTATGCAAATGAACATTAGTTTATTGTGGAGGAGCTTAAGCAGACTAAAGTTGATCTTTTTGCACTGAATTATGACTTTTATATATATAAATGTTTACAAATTAGATGCATTTTAGGTTACTCTTTATTTTAAGGTACAACTCTCACTATTATTCATTCATTCATTGGTTCATTTTCATCTGCTTTTCTGGGGCCGGGTCACGGGGGCAGCTGTCTTAGGAGAGAACCCTAGACTTCCCTCTCCCCAGACAGTTCCTCCAGTTTCTTCGGGGGGGGGGGATCCTGAGGCGTTCCCAGGCCAGCCAAGAGATAAAGTCCCTCCAGCGTGTCCTGGGTCGTCCCCAAGGCCTCCTCCCGGTCGGACATGCCTGAAACACCTCCCTAGGTAGGTGTTTAGGAGGCATCCCGTAACAGATGCCCGAGCCACCTCAGCTGACATCTCTTGATGTGGAGGAGCAGCGGCTCTACTCCGAGCTCCTCCCGGGTGACAGAGCTCCTCACCCTATCTATAATGCTGTGTTCACACCAGACGCGAAACGTGCGGCTAAATCGCGATATTCGCGCATAAATAGACGCGTGAACATTTGAGTTTACTCGCTTCATTCGCACGTCAGACTCTACTTCATTCGCGCGTCAAATTCACTTCAGAACAGACGCGGATTCGCGTCATGTGCAGGGCTTCTGTCTGCCCGGTGACTGTAGCTTCATGGCTAAATGCTAACATGGATTTTATTGATAAAATAACTGTGTTTATGTGCTTTATGAAGGCTGTAAAACAGCGTCGATACGTTTGGAGCAGTGTCTGAGTCCACTAGATACTTTCAGAGGTGCATCCAGCTGTGTGAGCTCATAAACTCCTCCAGAAACTTAACCTGGATGATGTAGGCTTTCAGGGGTGCTTCTGACTGAGCCCAGCCTTTCCCCCAGACACCAACAACAGATGCTACATCACAATCATGCCCCCCCAAGAGCAAGCTCCTGATTGGTAAACGCGGCGCGAATGTCCGCAGAAGTTTAGATTTTTTAACTCGAGCGATTTGCGCATTAAGCGTCATTCGTGTCATTCACGCCGCGCCATTCGCGTGTATCGCGCCACAGGATGCCTATTCTCGCGCTTGCATTGACTTAACATGTAAATCACTCGCGCTTGACGATTCTTCCGCGTCTGCCGCTGCACCGATCCGCCTGTCAATCTCATGTTCTATCCTTCCCTCATTCGTGAACACTATTTTCACTATAAATAAACTATAATTTATGACTTTTAGCTCAATAAACTCCTAATTTTATGCTCAATAATAGTTTTTAAGGTACTGTAGTAGCTGGGTTTAGATGTTAGGTAGGATTAGGGATGTAGAATAAGATTATGCAGAATATGTGCTTTATAAGTACTAATAAACAGAGAATATCTTAATAATAGGCATGTAATAAGACACTAGTTAATAGTGAGAATTGGTATTTAATCTGAAGAGTTAACCAATTAAGAAAAAAAGTTAAACGACAATTTAATATATGCTCTATCTATATTTCTACATACTTCTATATTTACTCTCCTTCTTTACTCACTATTTTCAAATGCATCAACATTAAACTGGATGTGTTATTAATCAGTGAATCATGTTGAGACTTTAAACTTACTTTCTTGTTCTCCAATCTCTTTCTGGATGACCTGAAATAAAATGATATTGTAAAAAACAATCCTCATATTTACAGTACTTGAAGATAATAATAAAAAGAAACCCTAAGAAGATCATCATTGCAGTGCCACTCACATTATCTTGAGAAGATGTAAAAACACAGAAGACAGCTTTAAGTGATCTGCCAGATTATGAGTGTGCTTTCTGCAGACGTCACAGGCCTGATTCTCCTCAGATTAGCTGTGATGTTTCCAGATCTTCGTGGGAGGAAAGCAGAACAATGCTGGCTTTTAGTTCAGCTCCGGGACGCAGCCATCAGACGCTCTCTGTGTGGCCCACTTTAACATAGGACTCAACATGTTTTGCATGAAGCTTCCCATAGGAAAGCAAGGAAACTCACAAGTGAGAGCTCTTAAATATCTCACTTGTTGGCTATAAACAGCGGTGAGATTAAATGCAGAGAGAGTCAGATGTTTCTCTGGAGAAAACCAGCTCATGTTTACTCTACTTTAGGAAGATACATCACAATCAAAAGTCAGAGGGACGTTTTAGATTAGAAAACTTGAGAGAGGCCACTGACAGACACACTTTATGCTCCTTTACCAAAACAGGCTTTATGACTAGTATTAAATGTTGAACACTTTAGTTGAAGTACCAAATCTCACTATTAACCCTCAGGGTTCTGAGGTGATTTTGGGGCCCCTGAGATGTTTGACATGGCCTGACATTTGTGCTAATTTCAGCTACTTCTTACATGGTATTGGCCAACATGTATTTTATTTGTATTCAGCTCAAACTGTGCTACAACAATATGTGACAGATATTGATGTACATGCTTGTGTTTTTCAGAAAAAAAATATTATGCGTGGTTAGTAGGATTTGGAGAAAAAAATGTAGCTGAAATAAGGTCCAAAAACACACTAAATGTGCCTGAGCAAGACTTTTGAGTAATTAGTCTGATAGGCTAGAATATTTACTTCACATTTATGTAAAAATTATTTTATTCTCTCATTCAAAGGAAACATTACAAAGATTTACATTTTGTTAAGTTTGTTTGGCTCATCTCAGGTCTATGCGTGAGTGACAATGCTCATGAATAATTCACACCTGGAGAGACAAAAGACACTCCCCCACTCACCCATCAAGGACATTGTAAAGCAATGTCCATCTGCAAAAGCTAGCCCAAACTAAACGCTTGTTACATTTAGTTAAAATTTTGTAGGTTGTAATTTTTTTCAATATTTTGCTTGAATTTTATTGTATTATCTTTCAATTTCTGAATATGTTTGGTGACTAAAATATTATTTTAATAAATATATCTGTTTAATAAATCTGTTTAGTTTAAATGCATCAAAATACACTGCCTATATTCACTGAGAAATGGAGGAAATATTTGAAATGGTATAAAACGTGTTTGCAAAACTGTTGTAATAAAAACTTTGTGCATTAATCCAGCATTTAATAATCATTTCTGAATGACTCTGGCATAATGACAAAACACAAGAATAATCACAATAATATTTGAAGACCTTTTATATATATTTTGCCCAAATAGTTGCAGCCTTAGTTAACTTTTTCCAAACTTTAACAGGTTCAACTACGGTAAAATAAATAAAAATGAAATTAATAACACGTATAACATGCGTCACGTTCTAGCCAGTCTGCTGTGGGCGTGTGGGCAGCTTACGTCATTGTTTGTATTAATGGCGGAAGTGGGAAGAGCCGGCGTGATGCGCGCTCTGCTGGGAGAATTGTATGGATTACCTAGCGAGACAACATTTGCTTTCAAAATGAGTTGGTAAGTTTACCCTCCAAGCTTTATGCAGGTATGTCTGTCATGTGTATGTCTCATGTATTCGTGGAGATTCCGCTGTGTTTTCTGACCTCAGTTTACATGTCGCGCGAGTCTCACGTGGACGATTGTAATAACAAAGCCTCGTGGGCGTGGTCGCATTAAAAATAATGAGCTCCGATAGAGAAACTAGACATAGCGTTGGTTTCATACTGATTACTTTATCAAGCAATAATTGTTTTCAACATGCACCGCTGCATTTAAAAGTAGACACTTCAAGCTTTCTATAGATATATGTCTCATGTCTGTGTGTTTAGATTTCGCAGAGTTTCAGTGCATTTTACTGACGTGTTTGTAAAAACAGTTCACGGAGAGACAAAAGAGAAAGTGCCTTCACTGTTTATTTTTCTTATTTTGCAAAAGCACACACTTTGGTTGTTATTGTGAGCGTACACAAAAAAACTAGACACCTAACAGATTCCATTGATGTATTGCTCATATCTGTACCATCAAAACTGAAAGGGTCATTTAAGTTTTTTTTCTGAGTTTTCATGTGAAAACACGTCAAAACGCGTATACGCGGGCTTCGACCCCTGGGGGTTAAATATGCACTGATCTAAATATTTGAAATTTCGAATTATGTAGCCAGAGGTACGTATGGCTGCATTTGGTCTTTAAAACAAACAATACGGGCGGTATCTGTTCCTTTTCGCGCTACCAGCTGACCGCTTACCTCTGTATGGACGATTTTTCTGGTGTTACCAGCTTTCCCAGTAGCTCACCGCATAATACTGATGGACATGGGACACGGAGCTGAGTTAACTGCAATGATGGGGTTCGAGTCCGGTGAAGAGGTAAAACAAAAGCAAAAAATAAATAGGTAAATAAACAACAGGCTGAAAACGTGGTGAAATCACATGGCTGCGGTGGCTTTTCTTTTGTCTAGATTGCTTTTGAAAACACTAACGGTTGCATTTAGGTACCTCCGGATACAAGGTGGGTGGGTCAGTCGGTCAGTCAGTCAGTCGACAGCAAGCTGGCCTGGTTGGCTGAAGTGTACATTGCAAATTTTAGATAGTAGATTTAGCTACCTTAGAGTTAAAATGAACACTTCCTCAGAGTTTATATGGGAACCACTATAAAAGTGTTGAAATAACACTTTTGAAAGAGTTAACATTATTAACACTCAGAGAGTGTTAATTGACAAACTCTTATAGTGTAAAATATTAACACCACAAGCAAGCAAGCAAAAAGCAAGACGTACATAACTACATACATTACATAAATAAACACAGCAGCTCCCTCACGCACGTGAACTTTTCTTTTTCTCTCGCCAGCAAAAGTGTGTGAAAAGAGCCCGGGTGTCACGTGAGGGAACCGAAGGCAACTAGATTGCCAAACCGTGCCATGCACGGAAATAAAAATATATCTTGTTTCATATTCGCAACACTATATTAACTATTACCTTTAAGGAAAACAGTTCAAAATAGTCATAAACCGTATTTTCTCGTATTTTAACCAAGAGAAGCAGTTTTAAGACAGCTTTAGTTTTAATGTAACATAGCTACATGTAGTACAGAACAAAATAAAGATGAACAATTATGCTTTTTGTGAGATATTTAAAAGTAACTTATATGTAACGATTTTGATGTCAAATGTCTGTATACAAACATTTTAAGTACTTTTACTCACCAGGCTTCTTCTTATTGCTGCTCGTGGCTGAAGAAAATGGCCTGGAAAAATACTTCAGGGATATATTGCTGCATAAATTCCCGGATGTAGTAGTCAACACTGTACTAGCGTTAGATAGATATAACTCTGTACGACAAGGAGGCAAATCAGCATCTAACACTGAGAGGGTTGTTTTATCTTTATCTAACGCTAGAATTTCAACACTTTACTCTGAATTACCTCAACACTCGAAATTTAACACTAATGATGTTGCTGTGTATATTGCGTCCTCTGGTGGATTTATGTGAGAAGAGGGATGTGCGAGAGAAATTTGAGATCATCAAGCTAAGTAGTAGTTTATTTAACTAATAGTGTTAGTTAATGGCTTATTGATAGCGAGACATGTACCCTAAATAAAATAAAGTGTAACCGAACTGTCTTTTAAAGTGAATGCGAGATAAGATTTCAGACTGGTTTATCAAACATTGCACCAAAAACACTGACACACATTACTCTGTAAAGTCATCATGAAATCACAAATTACAGGTCTTAATTTAATATGGACATTTGTAGTGATTATTATAAACATATGCATATTTATATATGTATTTTTTTTTAAATGCTCATAATGCCTCACAATCTGTAATCAAATACCTTAACACCTCTGGAAATTGCTGTCACTCACCCATGTGGAGCACACTTAGAATTGCACAGTGTTTTCCATGAAGTATGGGGTGGTTATAAGAAGTTGTCTGGTGCACAGGGAGAGGAGAGAGTGTGTCCCAGGCGGATTGCCAAGCCAGCAAATCTGCAAAAAGCACACAAAAAACTGATGAAAAGATGTTTTTTCCAGTGTTGAGTGTTCATGTGAAAATGTCTGGTGCATACGGAGAGGAGTGTCTTTAAAGTCTGCGTCAATTGGAAGTTGCTGAGATTTCTATTTCAGTATGTACTTTCAATGGAAATGGAATAATAAGTAGGGGAGGGGCTTAGTTTTGAGCATCAATCTTTCATCGCAAACTAACAATAAGATCAGTCTTTTAGGGCGGGGCTATCAGTTATTTAGGGAGAATCAGTATTTTAGGGCAGGGCTATTAGTTCTTTAGGGCGGGGCTATCAGTCATTTAGGGAGAATCAGTATTTTAGGGCGGGGCTATTAGTTCTTTAGGGCGGGGCTATCAGTCATTTAAGGAGAATCAGTATTTTAGGGCGGGGCTATCAGTCCTTTAGGGCGGGGCTATCAGTCATTTGGGGAGAATCAGTATTTTAGGGCGGGGTTATCAGTCCTTTAGGGCGGGGCTATCAGTCATTTAGGGAGAATCAGTATTTTAGGGCGGGGTTATCAGTCCTTTAGGGCGGGGCTATCAATCATTTTAGCAGAATCAGTATTTTAGGGCGGGTTTATCAGTCCTTTAGGGCGGGGCTATCAATCATTTTAGCAGAATCAGTATTTTAGGGCGGGGCTATCAGTCATTTAGGGAGAATCTGTATTTTAGGGCAGGGCTATTAGTTCATTAGAGCGGGGCTATCAGTCATTTAGGGAGAATCGGTATTTTAGGGCAGGGCTATTATTCATTAGGGCGGGGCTATCAGTCATTTAGGGAGAATCAGTATTTTAGGGCGGGGCTATCAGTACTTTAGGGCGGGGCTATCAATCATTTTATCAGAATCAGTATTTTAGGGCGGGGTTATCAGTCCTTTAGGGCGGGGCTATCAATCATTTTAGCAGAATCAGTATTTTAGGGCGGGTTTATCAGTCTTTTAGGGCGGGGCTATCAATCATTTTAGCAGAATCGGTATTTTAGGGCGGGTTTATCAGTCTTTTAGGGCGGGGCTATCAGTCATTTAGGGAGAATCAGTATTTTAGGGCAGGGCTATCAGTTCTTTAGGGCGGGGCTATCAGTCATTTAGGGAGAATCGGTATTTTAGGGCAGGGCTATTAGTTCTTTAGGGCGGGGCTATCAGTCATTTAGGGAGAATCTGTATTTTAGGGCAGGGCTATTAGTTCTTTAGGGCGGGGCTATCAGTCATTTAGGGAGAATCTGTATTTTAGGGCAGGGCTACTAGTTCATTAGGGCGGGGCTATCAGTCATTTAGGGAGAATCTGTATTTTAGGGCAGGGCTATTAGTTCATTAGGGCGGGGCTATCAGTCATTTAGGGAGAATCTGTATTTTAGGGCAGGGCTATTAGTTCTTTAGGGCGGGGCTATCAGTCATTTAGGGAGAATCAGTATTTTAGGGCGGGGCTATCAGTCCTTTAGGGCGGGGCTATCAGTTATTTAGGGAGAATCAGTATTTTAGGGCGGAGTTATCAGTACTTTAGGGCGGGGCTATCAGTCATTTAGGGAGAATCAGTATTTTAGGGCGGGGTTATTAGTTCTTTAGGGCGGGGCTATCAGTCATTTTGGTAGAATCAGTATTTTAGGGCAGGGCTATTAGTTCTTTAGGGCGGGGCTATCAGTCATTTAGGGAGAATCTGTATTTTAGGGCAGGGCTATTAGTTCTTTAGGGCGGGGCTATCAGTCATTTAGGGAGAATCAGTATTTTAGGGCAGGGCTATCAGTTCTTCAGGGCGGGGCTATCAGTCATTTAGGGAGAATCTGTATTTTAGGGCAGGGCTATTAGTTCATTAGGGCGGGGCTATCAGTCATTTAGGGAGAATCTGTATTTTAGGGCAGGGCTATTAGTTCTTTAGGGCGGGGCTATCAGTCATTTAGGGAGAATCAGTATTTTAGGGCGGGGCTATCATTCCTTTAGGGCGGGGCTATCAGTTATTTAGGGAGAATCAGTATTTTAGGGCGGAGTTATCAGTACTTTAGGGCGGGGCTATCAGTCGTTTAGGGAGAATCAGTATTTTAGGGCGGGGTTATTAGTTCTTTAGGACGGGGCTATCAGTCATTTTGGTAGAATCAGTATTTTAGGGCAGGGCTATTAGTTCTTTAGGGGCGGGGCTATCAGTCATTTTGGTAGAATCAGTATTTTAGGGCAGGGCTATTAGTTCTTTAGGGGCGGGGCTATCAGTCATTTAGGGAGAATCAGTATTTTAGGGCAGGGCTATTAGTTCTTTAGGGGCGGGGCTATCAGTCATTTAGGGAGAATCAGTATTTTAGGGCAGGGCTATTAGTTCTTTAGGGTGGGTCTATCAGTCATTTAGGGAGAATCAGTATTTTAGGATGGGGCTATCAGTCCTTTAGGGCGGGGCTATCAGTTATTTAGGGAGAATCAGTATTTTAGGGCGGGGTTATCAGTCCTTTAGGGCGGGGCTATCAGTCATTTAGGGAGAATCAGTATTTTAGGGCGGAGTTATCAGTCCTTTAGGGCGGGGCTATCAGTCATTTAGGGAGAATCAGTATTTTAGGGCAGGGCTATTAGTTCTTTAGTGCGGGGCTATCAGTCATTTAGGGAGAATCAGTATTTTAGGGCAGGGCTATTAGTTCTTTAGGGCGGGGCTATAAGTCATTTAGGGAGAATCAGTATTTTAGGGCGGGGTTATCAGTTCTTTAGGGCGGGGCTATCAATCATTTTAGCAGAATCAGTATTTTAGGGCGGGGCTATCAGTCTTTTAGGGTGGGACTATCAATCATTTTAGCAGAATCAGTATTTTAGGGCGGGGCTATCAGTCTTTTAGGGTGGGACTATCAATCATTTTAGCAGAATTAGTATTTTAGGGCGGGTTTATCAGTCTTTTAGGGTGGGACTATCAGTCATTTAGGGAGAATCGGTATTTTAGGGCAGGGCTATTAGTTCATTAGGGCGGGGCTACCAGTCATTTAGGGAGAATCTGTATTTTAGGGCGGGGTTATCAGTCCTTTAGGGCGGGGCTATCAGTCAGGGTGGGGCTATCAGTCATTTAAGGTGGGGCTATCAGTCATTCAGGCTGGGGCTCTCAGACTCTTAGGGCGGGATATATCTTGTTTCTGCGCTGACTTTGTCCATTCATCAATCTTCCAATAATCCAATCGGTTCTCTAAGGTCAAAATCCTGCACCGCCCCAACATTTTTTTTCATAATTTCAGGACTGTTTCAAATGAAAGTACATCACGATAAAGGAAAAATGGACAATCTTATCTTCTGTTTCAGGGCAACATTTGGAATAACAATGTGAGCTAGTGAAATAAACATTGTAGATTTAGATTTCACACAGACTGTAGGACATCAGAGAGTAGCTTCAGAACAATAACATTTTCCCATGATGCTCCCACGCTGATGCGGCTGAATGTGTGTTCACAGGGGATTCCCTGAAGAGCAGACAGACTGCATAATGCTGTAATGACAGGGAGCACTGCAGCATGTGTGTGTGTGTGTCAGCTGTGGTCTGTGCTGCTCAGTCCAGTGTTTCCACAGCAGGGCTGTATCAGTGACGCATGTGAGCTTCACTGTGATCTGCAGCTCTAAATGTCACATCAGTCTGAAACAGAAGAAACTCCTAATGCAGTCGCATGCAGAGATGAGTCACGGACGCCCCCTCCCATCACTTTACAACAAATACTGTTAAATCTGCTTCAGTGGCATTTGTCCTGACTTATTTCCACAGAAGTGAACACAGGTCACAGGAAATCCACAGCGACCTTTGGCTTCTGTCATGGACATTTAGAGCTAGAAACAAACTACGCAAATACGCAAACACAAATGCTCATCAAATGCCTTTCAGTAGTGCGGTCAGAATGGCTAAAATACACTCATGCGTTGCTGTGACGCTAACAATATTAGAGTTTTAAAAAAATTACAATTTTCAGTAACACTTTAGTGTAGAGATCAATTCTTACTACTAAAACTGGTGTCTTAGTACTTATAAAGCACATATACTGCCGAGTTTATTGAGCTAAAAGTAATAGACCATGGTTTACTAATAGTGAGGATTGTACATTAAAATAAAGTTTGACCACTCTACACTGTAAATTGTGATTACTATGATGAGATGAAGGCAGCACGGTGTCTCAGTGGTTAGCACAATCGCCTCACAGCAAGAAGGTCGCTGGTTCAAGCCCCGGCTGGGTCAACTGGTATTTCTGTGTGGAGTTTGCATGTTCTCCCCGTGTAGGCGTGGGTTTCCTCCGGGAGCTTCAGTTTCCTCCACACATGCGCTATAGGGGAATTGGGTAAGCTAAATTGGGCGTAGAGTATGTGAGTGTGCGCAACAGTGTGTGGGTGTTTCCCAGTGGTTGGGGTTGCAGCTGGAAGGGCATCCGCTGCTTGAAACATGTGCTGGATAAATTGGCGGTTCATTCCGCTGTGGCGACCCCTGATTAATAAAGGGACTAAGCCGAAAAGAAAATTGAATGAATGTTTGATGAGATGAATGTGTGTCTTTTTGGTGCAATGTGTAATAAACCAATCTCCATCTCACTTTAAAATAAAGTTCGGTCACATTTTATTTTAAGGTACAATTCTCCCTATATTAACAAACCATTAACTTTAATCTTTAGTTAATTAGCTGCTTATTAATAGTTATTAGGGTAGTAGTTGAGTTTAGGTATTGGTTAGAATTAGGGATGTAGAATAAGAGCATACTTTTTAAGTGTGAATAAATCACCCCAGGCTCATTGGAGACAAAGTATGTGCCCAGGGCTACACTTTTGAGAACCGAGAAACATGTATCCTGGACTATGCCTTCTTGCATTTAAAAAAAATCCACAAATCCACCAGAGGGTGGCGTGTACATTTTTGACACTCTCAAATATACAATGCTATTTCTCATAAATCCACCAGAGGGTGCACAAAATGCAGCCATATGTACCCGCGAGCACATATATTTCTCAGTTCTTAAATAAGTAGCCCTGAGTACATCCTCCCTATGAGCCTGTGCTGTAATAAACAGTTAATATTTAATAGTAAATGATGTGAATTGTTACTTAAACTAAAGTATAAGCAATATTTTTAATAAAATGAATGAAATGAGGGCGACGCAATGGCGCAGTAGGTAGTGCTGTCGCCTCAAAGCAAGAAGGTTGCTGGTTCAAGACCCGGCTGGGTCAGTTGGCGTTTCTGTGTGGAGTTTGCATGTTCTCCTCGTGTTGGCGTGGGTTTCCTCCGGGTGCTCCGGTTTCCCCCACAGTCCAAAGACATGCAGTACAGGTGAATTGGGTATACTAAAATTATGCATAGTGTATGAGTGTGAATGAGTGTGTATGGAAGTTTCCAAGAGATGGGTTGCAGCTGGAAGGGCATCCGCTGCGTAAAACATGTGCTGGATAAGTTGGCGGTTCATTCCGCTGTGGCGACCCCTGATTAATAAAGGGACTAATCTGAAAAGAAAATGAATGAATGAATGAATGATGAGATGAATGTGTGTCTTTTTGGAGCAATGTGTAATCAACCAATCTCCATCTCACTTTAAAAGAAAGTTTGGTCACATTTTATTTATTTTAAGGTACAATTCCCCTATATTAACAAACCATTAATTTAATCTTTAGTTAATTAGCTGCTTATTAATAGCTATTAGGGTAGTAGTTGAGTTTAGGTATTGGTTAGAATTAGGGATGTAGAATAAGAGCATACTTTTTAAGTGTGAATAAATCACCCCAGGCTCATTGGAGATAAAGTATGTGCCCAGGGCTACACTTTTGAGAACCGAGAAACATGTATCCTGGACTATGCCTTCTTGCATTAAAAAATAAATCCACAAATCCACTAGAGGGTGGCGTGTACATTTTTGACAATCTCAAATATACAATGCTATTTCTCATAAATCCAGCAGAGGGTGCACAAAATGCAGCCATATGCACCTGTGAGCACATATTTCTTAGTTCTCAAAAAAGTAGCCCTGAGTACATACTCCCTATGAGCCTGTGCTGTAATAAACAGTTAATATTTAATAGTAAATGATTACTTACTGTTACTTAAACTAAAGTGGAAGCAATATTTTTAATAAAATGAATGAAATGAGGGCGACGCAATGGCGCAGTAGGTAGTGCTGTCGCCTCACAGCAAGAAGGTCGCTGGTTTGAGTCCCGGCTGGGTCAGTTGGCGTTTCTGTGTGGAGTTTGCATGTTCTACCTGCGTTCGCGTGGGTTTCCTCCGGGTGCTGCGGTTTCCCCACAGTCCAAACACATGCAGTACAGGTGAATTGGGCAGGCTAAATTGTCCATAGTGTATGAGTGTGAATGAGTGTGTATGGATGTTTCCCAGAGATGGGTTGCAGCTGGAAGGGCATCTGCTGCGTAAAACATGTGCTGGATAAGTTGGCGGTTCATTCTTCTGTGGCGACCCCGGATTGATAAAGGGACTAAGCCGAAAAGAAAATGAATGAATGAATGAATGAAATGATCGATTGATTTTGGCTATTTTTGACTGATCTGTGCCTCGTGATGTCTGCAGACCTCAACTTAAACTACGTCCTAAAAGTCACCAAATGTGTGTAACAGAAGAGTGTGCAAACGTCGAGACAAACTACTTCCTAATGGACTGTTATGTTGCTCAGTTACGAGCCCTGCAATCATCTCCACACATCATCTACATTTATTTAATATTTAACCACCTACAATATTGTAGATTCAGCAGCAGCAGCAGGTTAATCTGCCATTCGCGAGTCTTTCATTCAGAAGAATTCAGAATTCTGCATTCAGAAGTTAATGTCCAAACACGTCTTTATAGAAGTTCAAATTGTTGTTGCAGATGAAATAAAACACAGAATACGTGATTTACATATGTTCCAGTTGGCTAGAAATTAATTAACAGTCATTCAAACAACTTTACCGCCATTGTAGTTGATGGTTGGTCTCACACGTCCACCATATTTGTAGTTTGTTTACACTTTTTACCCGAATTTGTAGTTCTTATCGATTTTACACCCAATGCATGACGTATTGTGGGCAATATTAGCAGTTAGAGTACAGATGCGTCTACATTTCACATTCCCACCAGAAATAGCACCGCATCTGGGAACCTTCGGAGTACAATTTTCATCATAATACAATTTGAGACACACTAATTCAATTTTCGAATACTATTTAGGATGGATAGTATGCAAATTGGGACGCAGACTGACTTTACTCTGGCAATATAAAGTGTAAATTGTTCTCAGGTGTGGAGTTTGTCTAAACACATGTCAACAGGCTGCTGTTAGAGGCCGTTTCTCAGCTCATTTATTCTCATAGACATGGCAGATGAACTTTCGGAGGCACAGTTACTGAAGATCTGCTGCTGTTTTTCTGCATAGGTGCTTTCACTGAAGCGCTCAGGATAATATGATGGATGGAGGTTTGTGCCTTGAGAAGATGACACTCATAAATGCACTTTCAAGAGTTCACACTTAGCTGATGATTGATTATAAAGCGTTTGGCATGCTGTCCCAGGAGAGACGCCTTAGCTCTTAAGATCCTTGAGCTTGGGGCTCCCTCCCGTTTGCAGGGTGAGAGAAGAGTTTGAGCTCAGGTAGATTTGGAAAACTCCCCTGCTGTAGTAGCTAATGAACAGATAGTGATTGCTCTTAAGAGAATAACTATTTACTAGGAGAATGTCTATGGTGCTGATTTGGATTAGTCAATTAATTTAAGTTACATGTTTTTGAACGGTGGGAGGAAACCGGGGAACCAGGAGGAAATGGGGAGCACGGGGAGAACGTGTAAACTCCACACAGAAACGTCGGCTGGCTTGGTAAGGACTAGAACCAGTGACGTTCTTGCTGTGAGGCAACAGTGCTAACCACTGGGCCACCGTGCCCCCCATCTAGGAAAGGAGGAGGAGTAGGGGTGGAAAGGGGGGATTCTTCAAAACAAAGATGGCTGTTATATGGAACTTAGGGTATTTATAGTGGCTTAGGCATCGTCTGACTGGTGAATCATAAATTGAATAATGCGGGGCCGGCTGCTAGCAATCATAAGCACGTGATTCTCTCCAAATTAGTTTATAAATAAACTTCACTTAATGAGTATCTGGTTCACACCTCTCCTCTGCTGAGTTTGGAGATGTGTTGATCTCGTTTTTTTAGCTCAACTACTATCCTGCAACATTTGTATTTTGTACTTAAAAAAATATATATTTTATGTGTTAAATATCTCCTATTGTAGCACTTTGGGTTTAAAAAAAGCACATTACGAATAAAATCCACTATTCTTACTATTATCATTATTATTGTAGCATATAGTTTGAAGGTGAAAAGAGCTTATTGATTTAGGGTGCTTTCACACTAGCACTTTTGGTCCGCACCCGGGTTCGTTTGACGTCATAGTACGGTACGTTTAGCTAGTGTGAACGTGTCTTCTGAACTCGGGTGCGCACCTGTGAACCGTACCAGAGTCCGCCTGAAAGAGGTGGTCTGGGGTACGGTTCATGCAAACTCTGGTACGGTTCACTTCTGGTATGAATGGAATCGTACCAAATAACGGAAGTGAACCGCCAACTGTACAACAAACTATTGTTTTCATAACGTTCATTCGTGTGTGTGTGTGTGTGTGTCACGTATTTTACCTTGGTGACAAGCGGGACTGAGCCAGGGCAAACACAGTGATACACAGTGATGTCCGCTTGTCTCCTCCAAAAACAGCTTCTGCAGACACTGTGTGATGTTCTGAATGTTTATAATGTTTTTGTGGCAGATGGACGCCAGTCGCTTTCTGTATGTCCAAAACTAAAAGATTCAGCAAGAGCAAATCGACCGCAATGTGCGGAAGTCTTTCCATTTTGCCGCTTTGCTTTCGTGACCATCACCTAGCAACAGCCATAAACAAAACAGCAGCTCGATGATGCAAGCGTACTGGGGTTCAGAAGGAAAAAAGACAGTGTGAACACAAACCAACCGAGAAGGTGGCAAGGGGGGACAATCGAACTTGGGTACGGTCCAGGCAATTGAACCAAGTGTGAAAGCACCCTTAAACAGCACTATAGACTGATTTCCATAGACTGTAAAAGATATGGACGTAGTATCCGTGACGTCACCCATAGGTTTATGAAGAACCCAAAAGAAGCCACCAGAAGGCGTGGCCGACCATCGCCATTTTGTTCGCGCGTCATCGCACCAACCCCGGGCATACCATACAAGGGCAAAGAGGCGGAGCGTGAGCGGAGCTACAGAGGCATGCTGCTTAGACGGGCTTTCCTATGGGAGAAACGCTTAATACTTCATCACCTGCGACTCGTTTGTGTTCTGACCACATGTGCTTGGTTGTACACTTTATCAATAAAGTGTTTAGACTTTTAAAAACACTGTTTCATAAGCAACGTCATAAGCGCAATGCTTAGTGGCTCAATGCTTTACACACTGAGCCACTAAGCATTGTGCTTATGACGCTTTTCAACAGGAGGAAAGGGCGAATTACTTCCAAACACTTCAGATATAGTCTGTGTTAGTAAATGCAAGGCTAATTATGAAGTCCAGGCAGAACACTGTATGACAACGCCTCAGATGACTGTTCTAGAGCCTACAGCTAATCAATCTGTCAGATTCTGGAGTGCATTACAGCTCTAAAGAACATTATAAATGATAAATGATCTTAAATAAAACAAATACAGTCATAGAGATGGTATAATTTCACTCACCTGGCAAATGGAGGCCACGTGAATGGCTTGTGAGCACAATTAAGTGCACACAGCATGCCATATCATCTGATAATTGTAAGAAATAATTCCAAAAGGCAACTGACTGTGTAAAGTCACATAAAACAACACAAAAATACGATGAATATGCCGAGATCAGCGGCTAATCAGCCGTAATCAGCTGAGGTGAAGTGACGGCGACCAGCGAGACCTAGCTGTCACTCAAGTGGCCACGCCCTTAATTATGCAAACTTAATATAACCTAATATAAAGGAAACGGATGAGTTATAAAAAAATTCACCCCCTCACAGTTGTCACGATGGGTAATATCAGCTATATGAACCAAAATCTTTCTTTGTACCAGGCTGTAAACACCTTTTTTTCTGCTGTAAAGTTGGCCATTCTAGCAGTGGGCTCAATAGAAGTTTGCTCCATATGGAGCCAGGACTAGCGGAATTTCGATGAATTGCAGTTTCAGTTACTTCCGTATTGGCTTCCCGAGGGAGAGCGGGAGGTTGCCGCTTGCTGATTTCATGCGGCCCAACAGTGAAATCAAGGCTGCGGTGGGAAGAAACCCGGAAGTATCGTCTGAGCCACACAGGAATGTTGTGTACCTGGCTGTATATCTTATCAGCGAAGAGAAAGCGACACAAATTTATACTTTCACCGCCTTCCGAGTGACCTGAAGGTCCATTCTGAATGAATAGTGAAAATAAAAAGGGATAACAGACCTCATTTTCAGCTAAATTGAGGGAAATGGCACTACTTAGCTAATGTTATCTTTCCCAAACACACGGTTTAGATGCCATTTATCAAACTTAAGTTAATGAACTGATTCTTTCACTATATTAGACTTGTCACAATACAAAATTTCAGTATTGAAATTGAAAAAAATGTCTATTTCCCGTTAACATTTAAGGCACTGATGATGGTGTTCTTAAACAGCGCTGATTTGCCATTGTGTTCACCAGTGCTCAACAGAAATGACTGTGATTGGCTGTTCACCGCACTTCACTGATGTTTACAGAGACGAGCGATCCGCTTTAAAACGCTCCAGTGTTCGTGTATCTGTTTACAATCTGTGAAGAGCGGTGAACTGATGACCTTCACAGCCAATCACAGTCATTTTTGTTGAGCACTGGTGAATACTACAGCAAATCAGCTGTTTAAGAGCGCACTCAGCGGCGCTTAAATGTTAGCAGGAAATGGACGTTTTTAAAACCGGGAGTACCGGGACAACACTGTTAAAGACAACACGAGGGTGTGCTACAGAGGACTGCAGTGTTTTAGCACTCACCGGGTTACATAGGCTGAAGCAGGAAAGTCCCCACGGTGTTTACCTGGTGCCATGAACTGAAGTCTATAGGAGGACACTTAAGCGTATCACTCTTAAAGAGATTGTGATGTTGTTTGATGCTCAATATGCTTTTAATTGGTTAAATTAAACTGAACTAAGTGATTAAAGTGATGTTTACACCATTTCTGCATACACTACGGCCAATTTAGTTCAATTTACTTTCACCTATAGCGCATGTGTTTGGACTGTGAGGCACCCGGAGGAAACCCACGCCAACATGAGGCGAATATTTTTACCTGTCTAGAAAATTCTTCCTGATTTAAGACTTTTTAGATATTTGCATTATGAACCAGACAAAAACTCTAAGATAGAAAGTGTTTTGCAGCGTATTTGCAGCTGCGCACATTCTCTAGTCAAGTTGTGTGTGGGAAGTGGCGCACACATATCTCTGTCCCACATTTATAGATGAATCGATTTCACCAAACCTCCTCCATGCCCACAGATGCCCAGCGCTCTGCCAACACACACACTCACACACCACACACAGCTCTGAGGGCGGGATGCCGTGATGATGTCACAGAGGCTCATGTTTAGAGCTGTGCAGCTAAAACAGGAGCGTCTGAGTGTTGTGTGGACAAATGTGGACTCTTGTGGCTCACTCTGGTTTACAGCTGACACTAAAGGGGGAAATGCATCATCTGTCATCTTTTTCCCAGACGTCTGCTTTCTATATCAGACTGAATAAAAATACAAAAAAAATCTAATTTATAGTGGCATTGAAGAGATGCTGGTCATCATAAATATATAATTATATAAATACTGGTCATTTCCATAAGCAAGTGGGTCTGTAATCACGATTAAAAAGCGAAAGGTCTCAAACTGAGGCTGCTTCTGTCTGTTTAGCAGGTCTCAGCAGAAGTGACCATGTGTAAACCTGTGTGTGTGTAGGTGTGTTTATTTATGTATGTGTGTGTGGGTATTTGTTTTTGTGTGTATGAAGAGTGCATGTGGGTTTGTTTGGGTGTGAATGTTGAGTTTTGTGGTGATGCTCTGAAACCAGCAGATTTCATTTCATTTCACCGCAGAGGAAAAACATTTCTGACTCAATCGTTCGCTCTCCGCTGATGCGTCTGGAGGACACACACACACACACACACACACACACTGGGACACAACAAAAGTTTGATGCTTTGACAATTGCCATTAAATCTGCTGCATTTTTTCAGGAATCACTTGGACTGTCTGTGTGACACTCTGCTGTTCTTAATGTGACATTTAGGAGAAGAGAAATCTCTTTAGTCACATTTATTTTAAAGAAACTTTATGCACAAAAAGATTGAGAATCACTTTAGTTTAAAGATTAACTCACACTAGTAACTACTGTCTTATTACCTGCCTATTATTAACTATATATTCACTGTTTATTAGTATTTATAAACTATATTCTTATTCAACATCCCTGATCAATAGGGCCCCTAATTGGCTGAAGAATTAATTTGCGCTATGACGTGGGAAACGCCTCTTTGCGTTATGCTTTCTCTCGTCAATAATTTGAAGTAATCCTTTCGGTTCGCTGCTGTTTAAAAACAGTGATGCCGGTGCTAAACTGGGGCTCGGAGTGGTTGTAGCCCAATCAGAATGTTCAATAGCCCTGTTTATAAAAACAAAAAAAAAAAACAAAAAAATAATAAACAATAATAAAATAAAATAAAAATAAAATAAAATAAAAATAAAATAAAATTTAAATAAAATAAAATAAATTTAAATTAAATTAAAAAAATTAAATAAATAATAATAATAATAATAATAATAATAAAAAATAAATAAATAAATAAATAAATAAATAAATAAAATAAAAATGAAAAAAATAAAAAATAAAAATAAAATAAAATAAAATAAAAATAAAAATAAAATTAAATAAAAAAAATTAAATAAATAATAATAATAAAATAAAATAAAATAAAATAAAAATTAAATAAAAAAAAATAATAAATAAATAAAATTAAAAATTAAAAAATAAAAAGTAATTAAATTAAATTAAATTAAATAAAAATAAATAAAACTAAATAAAATAAAATAAAATAAAATAAGGATGCTAGCCTTCTGTATCTCAGAAGACCACAATATTTTTGATAAAAGCGTGGATTTTAAAGATATCATATCATTAGGGATTTATGGTCAGCTAAAGTTTTTAAAGGTAAACCCCTAATTTAGGAAGTAATGCAAATGTTGTTGTTTTTTTTGTGTTGATTTTTGCAGCCTGTTTGAACTTTAAAGTTCAGATTATTTCATTACTTTATTTAGTATACTTGCAGGCCTATTTTAATAAAATAGAAAAAATATATAATAAATATAAATCAACTGGTAGAAATTTGATAATATTAATTATTGAGTTATGAATAAAAATAACAAAAATAACAACAATATTTATAGTTTTGTGAGGTAAAAAATAAAAGACGGCCCTTGGATTTGCTATAGCCCCAGGGCCCAATGTGTTCTTAATCCGGCCCTGCCTAAGTGTACTGTATGGGAGTGTTTGTTCGAGTGTATGTGTGAGTGTTTGTATGTGTATGTATGTATGTGAGTGTTTGTTCGAGTGTATGTGTGCGTGTTTGTGTGTGTATGTATGTATGTGAGTGTTTGTTCAAGTGTATGTGTGAGTGTTTGTGTGTGTGTGTATGTGTGTTTATTCGAGTGTAAGTGTGTTTGTGTTTGTGTGTGTGTATGTGTTTGTTTGAGAGTATGTGTGCGTGTTTGTGTGTGCGTATGTGCGTGAGTGTTTGTTCGAGTGTATGTGTGAGTGTTTGTTTGTGTGTGTATATGTGTGTGAGTGTTTGTCGGAGTGTATGTGTGTGTGTGTTTGAGTGAGTGTTTGTTTGAGTGTGTATGTTTATGTATGCATGTTCATTCGAGTTTGTGCGTATGTGTGTGTGTGTGAGTGTTTGAGTGTGTATTTGTATGTGTATGTATGAGTGTTTGTTCGAGTGTGTGTATGTATGAGTGTGTGTGTGTGGGAGAGACAGGCAGTCTGTTGACACTGGGCGTCTCCGCGGAAAAACAGATCGTCTTGCTGCCGCTTCGTCAGACCATCAGACCCCCACCCTAACACTGCAATTGAACACAGCTGTGTGTGTGTGTGTGTGTGTGTGTGTGTCTGTGTGTGTGTCTGTCTGTGTGTGGGGTCTCTAACCTGTGCTCACTGTCTATCACTATGCTAAGCTACACACTACAACACTTGCTGCGTTATTGTGTTTTCTCTGGGTGTGTGTTATTTGGAGACCGAAGTAAACTCCCAACACACAACAACAACAAGCAGTAAACAACACACAACACAACACAACATGCGCAATAAATCTGCACACTGCAAATAATGCTTCTTATTTAGAGTTTTTGTCTTGTTTCTTGTCCAAATATCCTAAAATTCTGAAATCAAGAAGCATTTTCAAGACAAGCAAAACACATTGTGTTGTCTTACCTATAAAGCTTTAAATAATCTAGCTCCTGTTTATCTAACCAACCTTCTGTCTCGCTACAACCCAACCCGCTCTTTAAGATCTCAAAACTCAGGGCTTCTGGTAGTACCTAGAATATCAAAGTCGAGTAAAGGAGGTCGAGCCTTCTCATTTATGGCCCCTAAACTCTGGAATAGCCTTCCTGATAATGTCCGAGGCTCAGACACACTCTCACTCTTCAAAACTAGATTAAAGACCTATCTTTTTAGCAAAGCATACACTCAGTGCATCACTTAGCAGTATGACGCATGATGTGCCCCACGCAGGTTTTTGTATCTCGATTATATACACTATGAACAGCAGCTACGCTAATTATTCTCCTTATTCTCTATATCCACCTGGGGGTACTCATCCCGAGGCCCTCAGAGTATGCACCGACACTGATGCGATCCAAGACCAGCGACGAGACGATCCCAAGGTTTTCATAATCCTGGACCAGGCCGCATCCTGAGCAGCTGCTGTGGTGGTCATGGAAGAGTGGAGAGCATGAGACTGATTTCTGTGATGCTCCAGAGAGAGACGAGTCTTCGCTGACGTCCAGCATTCTCCAGCCTCCGGCGCCTAGACTGCAGCTCTGTACAAGACGTTTGGCCATAGGAGAAATGGTCGTGCCCAACTGAGCCTGGTTTCTCTCGAGGTTTTTTAAATCTTCGCTTTCGCCAGTTGGTGAAGTTTTTCCCTCGCCGCTGTCGCCACTGGCTTGCATGGTTCGGGATCTGTAGAGCTGCGCATCGATGGATTTGCTCCTCAGTGTTTGGACTCTCAGTAGTGATTATTAACCCACACTGAACTGAGCTAAACTGAACTTAAACACTGAAAACTAGACTGACACTGTTTACATTTACTATAATCTTCTATGTGAAGCTGCTTTGACACAATCTACATTGTAAAAGCGCTATACAAATAAAGGTGAACTGAATTGAATTGTTTTCAGAAATACTGACTACGGAATCTAATATTAAGTGAGTTTTTAATTAAAACAAGCACAATAATCTGCCAATAGGGGAAGAAAAATAATCTTATTTCAAAAGGAAAAGCTAGATTATTTTGCGTACCCCATTGGCAGTAATTTTGCTTGTTTTAGGGGGAAAACTCACTTAATTTTGATTCATTATTTCTGAAAACAACACAATATGTTTTCTTGTCTAGAGTGCAATCACTTCTCAGACTCAGACTGTGATATTTGTACTATACAGAATGATTTCACTGTTTATCAGTAACTTGCTTTTAATTAAAAAACATACTTTCAGGCCAGAATTAGGTTATATTCAATAACAGCAGGTTTTCAGCAGTGCTGAGGAAGGCACAACAACGCCTCTTCTTCCTCAGGCGTCTCAGGAGGTTTGGAATGAGCCCCCACATCCTCCGCTCGTTCTACACCTGCACTGTGGAGAACATCCTGACTGGCTGCATTACCACCTTGTACGGAAACAGCACCAGCAGCAATCGCAAAGGTCTACATAGGATTGTTCGAACTGCTGGACGTGTAGTAGGAGGTGAGCTTCCCTCCCTCCAGGACATCTACACCAGGAGGTGCATGAGGAAAGCCAAGAGAATCATCAGCGACTCCAGCCACCCAAGCCATAGACTTTTCTCTCTGCTACCCTCAGGCAGACGGTTCCGCAGCATCCGGTCACGCACCAGCCGACTGAAGGAAAGTTTCTTCCCTCAGACTATCAGGCTGATGAACACTTAACACACCCCACACAAACTCTTCCATACCCCGCACTGCACACCATCAAGATGTAGCATGCACTGCACTTTAACAAATCCATACTTAAAACAATACTGCCTACAACTATGTGTACACCTATCCATCGTACGTATCGCTGTCAACATTGCCAATTTTACATTGTCTTGTTTTTTTGTGAGTATGTTGCTGTATTTTGCACTGTCTGTATATTGCACTGTCTGTATTTTGCACTGTCTGTATTTTGCACTGTCTGCATTTTGCACTGTCGTTGTATTTACACTATCTGTATTTTGCACTGTCTGTATTTTGCACTGTCTGGAGCCAGCACCTAAGCTTTTCACTCATCATAGCACGCATGCTGCTGATGGTGTGACAATAAAAGTGATTTGATTTGATTTGATTTATTAGGTCAGTGTATTTCAGTGTACATACCAACGGAACAAAACAAAACCCTGAACAGCTTCTGCCGAGTTCAGACTGCATGATTTTCAAAGTAGTCGTGTCACGGATGTTTTCACACTGCATGACTATCTGGGTTAGCGTTCTGTCAGTGCTGTGTTTACACTGTAGGATGAATCGGCGACAGGAGACTTCACACTGCATGACTTTAAAATAGAAAGAATCACTGACAACTTTGTCCAAACTACGTCTCACAACCAAACAAACGCGAGAACTGACATGGAAACAATGCAAGGTCACAGAGTATATCTTTTGTTATTAACTACATAATGTAAACAGAAGGCTTTAGCTTTAGAAAATGTACTTATGTTGTTTATCTGGCTTTTAAAGAGAATTAGCAATTTCTCCTCAACTTTTTTTTACTTTTCGACCTGATTATGATATTGATCAGATGACACTTCAAACAGACACGCTGCTCCCGCCAAATTTCCACTAGTTTTTTCTTCTTTTCTTGGGTCCAAATAAACTGAAAATGAGCGCTTTTAACATCTCCCCCAAGCTCCCGCTGACCTCCAGGTACCCACACTAGTGGATGCTGCTCTCTCATTGGCTGTAGGTGATTGCTGATGTTATATTCAACACATTTCACACAGCATGATTTGAATCGCTGACAGCTCCAGATATTTAGCATGCCAAATATCTCACGGGCGTTCGCGACTCATCAGCGATTCTCTCATATTGCGTCCTTGACAGTTCACACTGTGTAATAGAGTGGAGGAACTATGGCGTCAATTTGTATGCAAAAACCCGGAAGCGAGTTAGCATTTTAGCACTTCCGGTTCCCTCGTCCCAAAGTCAATGGGTTTTTTGAATGGGATTTCAGTTAAATCGCTTAAATAAGGTTCGTGGCGAACACAAACTCAAGATACTTTCACGTTTTATTCTACAACATAAATCACATCAGTTACAGCACACTCTTGATATTTTTAAATCGGTTATGCTTCTTTGAAAAGACGGTTGCTATCAATGTGCTAATCGGGACTACAGGCGGTGTCGGAGACATTATACGTCATCGAGTTGAACTGGTCTGGAACGCAGCTTGCTTGTGTTGGGCATCTGGATTTGTCTGTTATTTAAGTATTTTCATGAATAGTATTTTATTGTTTGTAGTATTTTTCTAAGCGGGATATTGTGTAGATAATGCCTTCACTTGTAAAGACTGTCAAGACAGATTCATTTGTTGATCATTTATTTTAATTAAACGATATTATGAGGATACTGCTTATCAGTGCAGTCTGTCTCTTTCCTGCTCTCAGTAATGCAAACGTGTGAATAAATGTGTAAAAATACATTCATATTAATTGTTATTTGATCAAAGGATTTTTCGTCGGCTTTTTCTTCATCTGAACACGTTTAACTCTGTCATAACGGCAATATTTACACTCCTTAAAATGTATAGCATATGTGACTGTAAGGGCTGCTTTTCGCTGTACTTCGTGACAAAAAAAAATATTGAATGTTGTTCTGTGTCCATAACGGCAGGCATTTGATAGACTTGTCCCTCATGCCTCATTTCTGTCGTCTGGTACTAAGCGGGCTGTATGCACGCGAGCGATACACTTATTTAAACATGTCTTATGATAATATTATGTAGGCTCATTTATATGTACAGTTTTAAAACTTTTACAACAACCGCAAAGCAAAACAAAATGCATTTCCCACGTAAAAAAACTTACCAAAAGGCACGTAGGTATATGTGTTTTTGTGTATTCATGTGTTTATAATATTTAACGTGGATTATAATATGATAAACCGAGAGTAAATCTTTGTCATGGACCAAATTTCTAAAAAAAAATAAGCTTGAAGAGTTGTCTGTAGCAGGGTGGTGCTGACGTCACAGGCGAGCGCCCCGAAGGCTGTAGTCCGTTTATAGCCTCATGTTAGCTTTTCCATTCTTGCGTTTGCATTTAAGATCCAAAAGTGCTCAAAGTTGTATTTTGGTGTGAGGATTATCCGGCTGGACAAAACGTGTAAGTGTAATGAACAGTGTTTGAACACAGAGCTTATTATTCGCAATCTTCGAAAAGCCTATGGGAAAATCCTATAGAGATTTTATCGAGGGAACCAGTTTTATGCTAGCAGCCGATTGGCCTACAAGGTGACGTCATAGTTCCTCCACTCTATTGTTACTCGCATTAAAGAGCACCGATTTGCCTGTGATTTCAGGCATTTGACTGCGATTTATCAAAACCTGTCGGCGAGTCAAAATCAGGGCTAAAATCATGCAGTCTGAACTCGGCATTAGCTGTCCACTATTAGACGGAGCTCCTGGTGTATTATAGCCCCTCACATCCACTATGCTCAATTCAATACCAAAATCAACTGTAGGCGGTAGAGCTTTCTCATATCTGGCACCTAAACTCTAGAACAGCCTTCCTAGCACAGTTTGGGAGGCAGACACAGTCTGTCAGTTTAAAACTAAAGACACATCTCTCTGCATTAAGGCTGATTTATACTTCTGCGGCAAGCACATGTGTATGGTCGCATAGGCCTCGCCATGGCTGACGCCAACACTGACGGACACCGGTCAAAAAATGTAAATACATGTCAAAACGATGCGTAGGGCAAGCTCTGTGATTGGTCGGCTTGGAAGCTGTGACCAGTGTGGGCAGGACCAAGAACCGCACGAACCCGTTGGAGCAAGTATTTACAAGTGTGGAGTCCCGTGAAGGAGCTCCAGATGGTAACTGTAGTTTTGTGTTTACTTTATGATAAATGTTGTTGCACATCTACCGGTTTCCGCCTAGCGTTTAGAAAAAGCAAAACACCTGTAAAGAAACTCGACACAGAGGAGCATAAACACCTACTGCCAGCTAGTGTTTCAGAAGTGACACAAACAGCACACAGAAGTAAAAATGTACAACTACACGCAAGGTATGCACCATAGGTCACGCCGAACACTCCCCATAGAACATTATAATTTGAACGGCATCTAAGCTTATGTTAGTCTGTTTTTCCTTATCTCAAGGTCTCTATAATCCTGGACCAGACCGTATCCTGAGCAAATGCTGTGGTGGTCATGGAGGAGCATGAGACTGATTCCTGAAAGACTCCAGTGACAGAGTGTCTGCATTGATCTGGTGGGCCAGCCTGAATACCCGCTGGTGACCTACTCCCACCTACAGCTTCTCTATGATGGACGTCCAGTGTTCTCCAGCCTCCGGCGCCTAGACTGCAGCTCTGCACAAGACGTTTGGCCATAGGAGAAATGGCCGTGGCCAACTGAGCCTGGGTTCTCTCAAGGTTTCTCCTTCACTTTGGTCAATTGGTGAGGTTTGTTCCTCCACTGTCGCCACTGGCTTGCTTGGTTTGGGACTTGTGGAGCTGTGCATCGATGGTTTTGCTCTTCAGTGTTTGGACTTTTAGCAGTGAATATTAAACCACACTGAACTGAGCCAAACTGAACTTCAGCTCTGAACACTGGACTGAGAGAGTTTCAGCTTACTAGAAGCTGCTTTGACACAATCTACATTGTAAAAGTGCTAGAGAAATAAAGATGAATTGAATTGAACAAATTGAATCAATTGAAATTCCCCCCAAAAAAACACTTGATTAAATGTATTTTGAACGCATTTTCATTTATTTTCACTTGTTTTTATTATCAGCTATTGAAATAGTCGGTAACACTTTATAAAATCTACACACTATGAACCATTTATTAAGCATTAGCAAAAAGTGAAATAATTATCTGTTAAGCATAAACTCTACATTAATAAACGTTAGTAAGCAGTTTATAACTGCAGCTACAAATGCAGTGTTCTTGACTTACAACCACATTTATAATGTGCTTAATAATTGTACTTTCATACTTTGTTAATGATTTAGGTAACACTTTTTTTATTTTGATGGTCCATTTGAGTATTAGTAGTACTGTTTGCATAATATCTGCTGATATGCTCCTTCAACAGACATTCAACTGACTATAAGAAACTTTGCAAGTACATGTCAACTGATGCTGCGTTCACACCAGACGCGGAAGAAGCGTCAAGCGCGAGTGATTTACATGTTAAGTCAATGCAAACGCGCAATTAGACATCCTGCAGCGTGAATTGTGCGAATGGCGTGGCGCGAATGACTCGAATTGCGCGAATGGTGCGGCGCGGATGGCGCAAATTGCGCAAATTGAGCGTTTTCTGTGTTTGACGTGCTTAACGCGCGAATCCCTCGAGTTCAAAAATCTGAACTTCTGCAGACATTCGCGCCGCATTAACCAATCAGGAGCTTGCTCTTGTAGGGGCATGATTGTGACGTAGCAGCTGTTGTTGGTGTCCGGGGGAAATCCTCCAGCCGACACCGACAACAGTTCATCAAACTGGGCTTGGCTCAGTCAGAAGCACCGCTGAAAGCCTACATCATCCATGTTAAGTTTCTGGAGGAGTTTATGAGCTCATAGAGCTGGATGCACGTCTGAAAGGATCTAGTGGACTCAGACACTGCTCCAAATGAATTGACGCTGTTTTACAGCCTTCATAAAGTACATAAACACAGTTATTTTCTCAATAAAATCCATAATAGCCATTTAGCAACGAATACAGTCACCGGGCAGACAGAAGCCCTGCCCATCACGTGAATCCACGTCTATTCTGGAGTGAATTTGACGCGCGAATGAAGCGGAGTTTGACGCGCGAATGAAGCGAGTAAACTCAAATGTTCAAAAATCTGAACTTCTGCGAACATTCGCACCACAGGATGTCTAATTGCGTGTTTGCATTGACTTAACATGTAAATCACTCACGCTTGATGCTTCTTTCGCGTCTGGTGTGAACGCAGCATAACCCCAACCAAGCAGTCTACTTATAATACAATGAGAATTAGTTGGCATGTAGATGCAATGTAACTTAAATTCAACAAATGGACCATCAAATACACAAATAAAACTGTATCAAATAAAAAATAAATCTTCGCAACCTTATCTATAATGAAATTACTGTACAGTTTAGACATCGCATCCTATTATATTGTTAAATTATGTTATCGTTGTTGTTTTATCCAATTTTATGTCATATTTTGACACTTCTGTAATATGTTTAAACTTTACAGTCATGTTACTTTTTAGATAAGATTGCAAGATTGTTCATTTGATACTGAGCCTTTAATTGTCATTTATAAGGGATTTATAAAGCATAAATAGACTTTAGATTAGGTCTCAAAACTGCATGTAGTTGAGTTAATAAAGCATTTATTAACATCATAGGAACCCTTACTATATGCCTGATTAATAAGATATATACATGTTAATTTCAATAGTTTATTAATCATTTACTAACTCATTCTAATTGATCTTAAGCAGCTTTAACTACTCTTAAATACAAATGCTTTGTAAATAATGCAATACTTAATTTAGTCATGAAAAATCAACCAGTCACGAAGTATGAAAGTACAATTATTAAGCACATTATAAATCTGGTCATAAATCAAGAACACCGCATTTGTAGCTGCAGTTATAAACTGCTTACTAACGTTCATTAATGTAGAGTTAATGCTTAACAGATAATGAATTCACTAGATGCTAATGCTTAATAAATGATTCATAGTGTGTACAGTAGCTATTATAAAGTGTTATTAAATATTTCCTATGGGGGGGCAAATAGTGCAAAAGTGGGCGGGGCTCTAAAGCAAACATATTGAGCGGCAGGTATAGGTGTCCATATTTCTTCCACACAAACACCTCAGAAACACACTAAAAAGCAATCAATGCCCTGTGAAAGCCACACAGAAGCTTTCTGGCAGCCTGAGCGTTGTGGTGAAAGCAAGCGGCATGTGCAAACACCACAAGAAGATTTAAAAATCCAGATTTTAATAAGCACAGCTCAAGCTCAAAGTGTGTTTTTGTTATTATAAGGTTTATGCAGTCTTCTGTACTCGCAGCGGATGCCTTACTAAGCATTACAAATCCTGTTAGGTCACCAGTATTGTGTTACTGCATTTATGTGCGTGTGTGAGTGAGTGTGTGTTTATGTGTGATGTGTGCATGATGTGAGTGTGAGTGTCTATGTGAGTGTGTGTGTGTGTGTGTGCGTGTGTGCATGATGTGTTTGTTTGTGTGTGATTGACGGAGTATGTATGTGTGTGAGTGTGTGTGTGCATGAGTTTGTGTGTATATGTGTGCTTGTGTGTGAGTGATGTGCATAAGTAAATTGTTAAACTAAATTGGGCGTAGTGTATGAGTGCTTGTGTGTTTCCCAGTGCTGGGTTGCAGCTGGAAAGGCATCCGCTGTGTAAAGCATATGCTGGAATAGTTGGCGGTTCATTCCGCTGTGGTGACCCCTGATAAATAAGAGAGTAAGCTGAAGGAAAATGAATAAATGAACAAGTCATTCATTCATTTTCTTTTCGGCTTAGTCTCTTTATTAATACGGGGTCGCCACAGTGGAATGAACCGCCAACTATTCCAGCATATGCTTTGCACAGCTGATGCCCTTCCAGCTGTAACTATCTCTGGGAAACATTCATACACTCTCATTCACACTCATACACTACAGATAATTTTAGTCTACCCAATTCACCTGTGCCACATGTCTTTGGACTGTGGGGGAAACCGAAGCACCCGGAGGAAACACACGTGAACGCAGGGAGAACATGCAAACTCCACACAGAAACGGCAACTGACCCAGTCGAGGCTCGAATCAGCGACCTTCTTGCTGTGAAGCGACAGCACTACCTACTGCGCCACTGCTTCACCAAAGTCATGAGACCAATTGAATTTCATACATTAAGCACATCAGCAATGCTCAATGTTGTTCCATTTTGATACTGATGTGGCTGAATACGACGAGTCTTTGAATAGTTTTCATGAGCATTACTGATGTGCGCAGTGAAAGCTCCAGCATACAGCATTGGTGGCGTTCTGCTGTTTGCTTTGCCAGCGGGGTGTAAAGCCGTCTGAGCGCTGCAGGAATAACTCTCTGGCTCTCGGGTGGGGCTTTATTTCAGCTTAATCAACTTGTTTAAATACAGTGGTGCGCTAGGCGACAGGGCAGCTATTTTGACGCCAGGGACATTCAGTGGGACGCTCCAGCTCTATAAAGTGCTTCCCCTGCTCGCTTTAATGGAGGAAATCAGACTCAGAGCGCAGACCAACTTAATTCACCTAATTGTGCTTGTTTTTTTTTTTCTGCATGTTAGCCACTCCACATGCAGTTGTTCTCATTATTTTCTGCCTCCGTTTGAGTGGCTGTGCTGAGGAAACACGGCCCTGAGAAAACCACATCATAAAACATGTAGAGAGAGAGAAAAAATCAGCGCAGTAAAACACGACTTCAGTCAACCTCTCCCTCGCCACTTTGGGTTTTTTACTGCGCTGATTTGTCTGCAAAGCAAACAAATATGTTTAAAATCTAATTTCACAGCTTTATTATTTTTTAAACATCCTTTAATTAGCTGCTGGGCACAAATGAACATGCTGAAAGTGTTACTTTAGCCCACAATGAAGGCTTGCATTGGGTTTATATGACATCGAGAATCACAGATCAATTTGTCCAAGAAAGTTTGAAGAATGAAGCTCATAATTCAATCCTCGGTGTCTGTCGAGATGCTAAATTTAGCCGATGCTACTTCATAATGTTTTCAGAAACAACAACAATGAAAAGAGTTCTGTATTATTTATGGCCCGTGTCCACTGAGTGGTACAGTACGGTACGGTTCAGTACGCTTTTATGGCCATTTCCACTGTCAAAAAGCATACTGAACCGTACCGTACCACTTTTTCGGCACCCTTTCGAAAGGGACCAAACATGAGAAAGGGTACCAAAAGGTGGAGCTACACGCACAGCTGAACGCTGATTGGTTACAGAGATACGTCACGATCTTGTGGCGCTAGCCAGAATGAAAAGCTCACATCCATACTGTATAGAGCGTACTTTTCTAACAGTCGGGTAGTACATTTAAATTCAAATGCAGTGCCTACTGAGTAGTAGGCGGTTTCGGACGCAGCCATTATGTTTAGCTTGTCTAGAAAAAGTTTCTTGATTTACGAACTTTTAGATATTTGGACTAGAAACAAGACAAAAACTCTAAACAGAAAAGTATACTGCACAGATTGTTATATATAGCATATACTAGTTATGTTCAGAAATCACAGCAAAGTCTTTGTGCTAGCCTGAGAACGGCGCTTCTGTTCACACTAAACCCTGGAAAAACACGAGCTGTCCAGCTACTGTACATCCAGCCAATTCATGCTTTGGCCATTTCTTTTCCAACACTGCTTTCAGATCCAAAGACAAGGCAGAAACAAATGAGAGAGTCACTTGTCAAGATCATTAGCAGATAGAGAAATGATCCGCGTCTCAGACTCGCTCCTGGATGCTGGCTCACATTGAGCAACTTTCCAGGAACATCTGAATGTCACCGAATCTCTGTAATCTCTATTCATGCAAACACACATGGAGAAACACAATACACTCACTAAGCACAGAGCATGTTAGAGTAAACACATAATGCTGCCTAATGTTCGCTTTTAGTTCCTTGTTTGGTTGTTTATTTAAAGGGGAGCTATTATGCATGTTGCGTATGGATGCTATGCAGACAGGGGTAGTTCCAAATGCAGCTTTATTATGAGAATGGTCAGACAGGCAGGGGTCACAAACCAGCATAAACAGTATAGTAGACAACCCAGAAGCGTAATCCAAAAACAGGCGAATGGTTCAAGGCAGGCAGCAAAGAATCAAAACACGATAAACAGTCCAAAGTCAAAAACACCGGAAACTAGAAACAAGGAAAAACGCTTACCTAAGGACAGCGACAGCTTAACAATACTCAGCAACATGTGTGTGGAACAGAGTAGTAGTCCAAATAATCAATGGTCATGAGTATCAGCTGTGAGTGTCTAATCAATGGAGACTTGGAGCAGGTGTGTGTGTGTGTTGCATGACTGGATCTGTAGTCCTATTAATGGCGGATTTGTAGTTCTTTGCGATTTGCGTGTTCACCAGCGATCTGCACAGGCTGGATCGCTGATAATCATAACAATGCAGAAATCACTTTTATAGGGAACATTTTTTCAGGACATTAATTGCGATCACTACTGCACTTTTCCTTACCTGTCCTTATATTTTACCTTTGATTTCGCAAGAGGTAATCAAATCTGGATCATTAAAAACTAGAAATCATACTTACTACAATAAGGTTTCATTAGTTAATCTATTTACTAGCATGAACTATATATGAACAATACTTGTACAGCATTTAATAATCATAGTTTACATTTACTAATGCATTATTAACATCTGAATGCATGCTTGTTAACATTAGTTAGTTGAATGAACAATGAACAACTGCATTTCATCGACTATAGTTAACTAACATGAAGAAATAATGTAATAAAGGCACTGTTCATTGTGTATTCATGTTAGTGAATGCATGGCCTAACATTAACTAATACAACCTTATTGTAAAGTGTTACCATTAATTCTATTTTTTATAATTACACTTGATAAAAACAGTCAGCAGAAACACTTTGATTGACATTATCCTTAATCTAATTTAAAGTTAGAATAACATTAATATGACATTAATCAAAATTTAGAATAACGTTATTACAACATTAGAATAACCAGAACTCAATTAAAATCAGGGCATACAATCTGCTTTCTAAACTGCTGCTTTCTCATTATTATTTATGTTGTTATTGAGAGAAAAGACTAAAGGCCGGCTCACACTGTGAGATTTATTTATAATCCTGAATGATTGTAGCATGTCAGACTGCACGAACATGGCTCTCATGTCACACTGTATGATCTCAGCCGTCATAAAGTCAGACTGAACGACAATGAAGATGCACCGAACACGGAAGAAAACTCTCCCGGAGTTTGACGTTATCCACATGCGACACTTTCACTATCCCGCATTCTGAAATGATTCCTCACAGCAAATGTAAACAAACTGTAGCGGTAATTTTGCACACAGCGTGCCTCAATAATAAAACCAGGAAGAAAAAAAACTGTTTGACATATTCCCGTGGGCATTTGAATTGTCGATGAATCACGTCATCAAATTCGGAGCTCCTATTGGTTCTTGGATTGATGTTGTCACACTGCAGGAAAGTGTCTGAAATATTCTGACACTGCCAGAACTTCATCAGAGAGAAGTGAACATGTCAAACCAAAAATCGGAGACCACAGATTTTAGCCCAGGATTTCAGGAATCTTTTAGGGTTTCCCAAATTAGTCTCAGATGACAAAATCGCAGCTGAAATCTCACAGTGCGAGCAGGGCTTTACACACATATTTACATCATCTAAGCATCACAATCTTCAGTCTGGGTGTTTTTTATTTTTTCATGACTTATAATAACACATTTATATTTATATTAATATTTACTCTTATTCAAAATATTCAAAAGATCTTGGAATCAAACCAGTGACTAAACATTTAAAAAAGACTCAGTTTAAACAACCCAGGCTCATTCTGAAAACTTAGTCCTATGAACGTTTCTGGAGAAACTGCAAAATACGTCCAGGGAGGTACGCATTTTTGCAGTTTTTGTTTTCGCAAATCCGTGAGAGGCCGTTGTGTGCGCTTTTCCGTATCTCAAACGTCTCTCGCGAGTGCCATTTGCGCCCACGCTGATCTCGCGTAAACTCACCAGAGGCCGCTGTCTGTCTGTCTGACTGAATGATTGACTGGGCAACCGACAAACCGCCTGACCCACCCTCCTCCTTCCCTAAACCCAAACAATTTTACCAATTAACCTGCCCACCCACTTACTTCCCTAAAACCAACCAATGGTTTACAAAAGCTGTCCAGAAAAAGAAAAGCCCTCGTCTGATTTTTTTGGTTTTCGGATTTTACCACATTCTCAGCCTGTTGTTCACTCGTTCATTTTATTTTTTTGGATTCTGTTTTTGTCTTACCTGATTTATGGAACCGCTCTTCCCCGCACTTGAACGTACACAACGAGCTAACGAGACAAACTGGTTGAGGTGGGAAAGGCCTCCACACGGAGGTAACGGTCAGCTGGTCGACGTCATACTGCCCCATAGCGTTCGCTTAAAAAATGAAATGCAGCCATATGTACCTCTGGCTACATAATTCGCGGTCTCCAAAAACATCCACTGGACTACATTTTCAGAATGAGCCTGGGTTGTGTTTAAACTACATATTTAAAATAAGCCAAAATGACACAATGTGTGTGTGTGTGTGTGTTTGGGGTGGGGGTGGGGGGGGGCAACTTAAATGTTTTATTTTCAATCCTCTTAAATTTGTAAAAACTAATAAGTTAAATTAATTTCTTTTTTACAGTGTAAGAGTGTGAATTATCAATTATCATATCATCGATTCAGTTCAATTGAATAACTAAGTGTACTGACGATGCTTTCCATGCATGCACAATTTTATATTTTACTACACAATGCAAGAATACAATTTTGTCTTTTAATATAAGCAGTCAGATATATAAACTGTACCTGTTATGATCACCAGCGATTGAGCAGCTGCAGATAAACGCGCAGATCGCAGAGGCAACAAATCCACCATTATATGGACTACAAGTTCCAGTCATGCACCACACACTCACACTGGTTCCTGATCCTGATTGATTGCAAACACACAGCCGGAGGATGGTGAAAGACTGATTACAAGGACTTTAAATACAGTGCACACACAGACATCTGTGCTGAGGCTTGTAAACAGTTTTGTGAACATTACGACGTGTTTTCCTTGCCTTGCTCTGCTGTGTTTGTGACCCTTGTTTATTTGTTTATGTTGTCTGCTCCGTGCCTGTACTGAACAATCACCTGTGTATTTGACTATGAATCTGGATTTGCTTCTGATTGTGACCATCGCTTGCCTGACCATTCTCAATAGTTCTCCTTTGTCAGCGCCCACATTACAGTACCTTTAATTTTAGCCCTTTGAGAAGGTATCAAACAAAGCTCAAGTACATGCACAGAAGACAACAGGAGCATTTATAGCAATAAACTGATGTAAATAATAATCCAACTTTATTAACAATAATGTCAGTACGTAATAACCTATTATGATCTATTAATGAACTGATACTGAATCATCTGCACTGTGGTGCATCGAAGAAACAATTAATTTGGACACTCCTAGACAACTTAATATTATTACAGTACGTTCAATACACTTACATTTGTGAAAAGGATTAAGCTAACTTAATCAATTTGTCTTTGAAAGCCAGCTCTTTTTACAGTGTAAAATTGCAAGTCATGCCTCTTTCTGCACGGCACAAATGCACTAAATATACAGATATTTTGAATCTAAACTAAATAAAAGAGCGAAGGAAAAACTGAGAAAGGACAGGGAATGAATCAGAGGAGTTGTTTATGAAAAGCTCTTCTCTAGCTGGAAAAAAGCAGACTTTCGCCTTTGTCTTTTCTCACTTTGACTTCTGTAATGCACTTTTTTTATGTAACGGCCTAAAAAAACAGACAGAGTGCAGCTTGTGCGAAACTGCAGCCAGGTTATTAACAAAAGCCAGTCAGAGCGAGCACATTACACTAGCTTTGGCCCGCGCTCTCATAAAGGATTGATTTTTACGGTTCTTTATTTGTTTTTAAAGCACTAAATGGCCCAGCACCTTCATTGGGTTTACAGTATCAGCATTTCACGACATTAATTGCGATCACTACTGCACTTTTTCTCACCTGTCCTCATATTTCACCTTTGATTTCGCAAGAGGTAATCAAATCTGGATTTTCATATTTCTGGAGAAAAATGAAGTGGTGCTTGCGCATGCAGAACTCACGGCCATAATAACACTAGAGATTTGTGGACGCTTGCCAGATTCACTATGGCCCATGTACTGCAGCATAAACTGTGTGTTAGAGGCCAAGATTTAATAACTAAGATATTAGTAATTGTCATTAAAAACACCTAAAGGTTGTGCAGTGACTTACGTAGCAGACAACATGTCTGCAGGTAAAACACACCTAAACAAACGCAACATTCAAAACATTCCAGAGTCATTTCTAATAAATGCTATCATGTTTGAACAATGTGAAGTACTTGAATGAATCTGTTGGGGTGATTCTACAGTTGCTATGGTAACACAACTACAGTATTTGATATAGTTGCTGTGGTAACAACCACTATAGTAACTGATCTGTTGTGGTGAATCTACAGTTGCTATGGTAACAACAACCACTACAGTAACTGATCTGTTGTGGTGAATCTACAGTTGCTATGGTAACAACAACCACTACAGTAACTGATCTGTTGTGGTGATTCTATAGTTGCTATGGTAACAACAACCACTATAGTATCTGATCTGTTGTGGTGATTCTACAGTTGCTATGGTAACAACAACCACTACAGTAACTGATATGTTGTGGTGATTCTATAGTTCCTATAGTAACAACAACCACTACAGTAACTGAACTGTTGTGTGATTGTATAGTTGTTGTGGTGTTACCACAGCTACTATAGTTGCTATGGTAACACAACAACTACAGCAATTAATCTGTTGTTGTGATACTACTGTTGCTATGGTATCACAACAACTACAGCAATTAATCAGTTATTGTGATACTACTGTTGCTATGGTAACACAACTACAGTATTTGATCAGTTGAGTTGATTCTATAGTTGCTATGGTAACAACCACTATAGTAACTGATCTGTTGTGGTGATTCTACAGTTGCTATGGTAACACAACAACTACAGCAATTAATCTGTTGTTGTGATACTACTGTTGCTATGGTAACACAACTACAGTATTTGATCGGTTGAGTTGATTCTATAGTTGCTATGGTAACAACCACTATAGTAACTGATCTGTTGTGGTGATTCTACAGTTGCTATGGTAACACAAGAACTACAGTAATTGGTAACACAGCAAATGATCTGTTGTGGTGATTCTACAGTTGCTATGGAAACACAACAACTACAGCAACTGGTCTGTTGTGGTGATTCTACAGTTGCTATGGTAACACAACAACTACAGTAATTGATCTGTTGTGATAATTCTACAGTTGCTATGGCAACAACAACTACAGTAATTGAGCTGTTGTGGTGATTCTACATTTGCTATGGAAACAAAACAACTACAGTAATATAAACAAATGACCCAAAACTGTAGTTTTCTACAATTTTAGAGTAATTACACGACAATACACCACTATTTACTAACTGTATACAACAGTATTTATTATCAGCTCACTATAGTTTATATTACAGTATGCTGTGAGTGTTTTATATATCATAGTGTTTACATTATAAGACACTTAACTATGATATGGTTTAGAAACACTATAACAAATACTGTAAATGACTTTTTTTGTAAATGTATTTCTTCAAGTGGTGGTGTCCAGACTGCTGCTGTTTCCAGATTGCATCACTTCAGCTTATTGAATGTTGCCCCAGATTCTGCCAGAACTGCGTTTATTTCCCACGTATTATCCTGAAAATCACTGTTTTCCCACAGTCATCACTGTAAACCAGCAGAAGTCATTTAAACGCCTTGTGCTCATGATTCTCAGACATTATCTTTATCCTATAATTCAGCTTCTCGGAGACAATGATGCTGCTTTTCTCTCACCTAGTAAACCTCCAGCGTCTCTACATAGGAATTAAAATAATGAACTGATCCAGTGTATTTATCACACGCTCGGCTGCGTTCTGAGTCAACATTATTGAAACATCAACCATTGTTTTGCTTGCGCTGGACTCCAGATCTCCACGTAAATCAGCGAAAGCGCCACAAACTGTGATATTGGTCTGTTCTTTGTAAACCTCGTCCAAAACCAACGCCACTGTGATGATGTGCTGACAATCATCCGCACATCAGGCCAAGCGTTTCCCAGCATTCATAAAGATCATTACATCGGGTGATTATTTTCGATAGCAGGGCTCTTAAAGGAACAGTTTACATCAAAATTTTAATTCTATATTTGCTCACTTCTAAGGCTGTATATACTATATTTAACAATTGTATTATTATTATTATTATTATTATTATTATTATTATTATTATATAACAATTTTAACAGTGGATTTCTTGGATTTTGGTTGAACTACTAAGTGTTTTCAGATAGTCTTATGTCTAATTGTTATAATAATTTTCAAATAATCAACAACTAACATTAAATTATTGTTAACGAAACATTAATCTAAAGGTTTTTTTTTTCCAAAATATATTTCTTGAATTATGTTTAAACTTTAGAACAAAATATAGAGAAGAAAATACAAACATTTTTGGCATTTTAATCTTATAATAATGTATTCAAACCTTAAAATTATGTCATAATAACATTAATAATAATAATCAACAACTAACATTAACAACTACACAAATAATCAACAACTAGCATTAATGTTAATAAAATGATATTCTACATTATTTTTCTCTAAAATATATATTTAAATTAGTTTAAACTTACAAATACAAATTTATTCTGCATTGGTAATTATTAAAAATATGAAATTAAATAAATCAATAAATAAATTCAAATAACATTATCACATAAATTAAAAAAAAATGAAAAATAAAAAAAATTATTCAAATAATATTAATAAATAAATAAATAAATAAATTTAAAGAACAATATTACATAAATTAAAAATAAATTACTAAATAAATTCAAATAATATGAATAAATAAATAAATAAATAAATTTAAAGAACAATATTACATAAATTAAAAATAAATTACTAAATAAATTTAAATAATATGAATAAATAAATAGATAAATAAATACATTCAAAGAACAATATTACATAAATTAATTAAAAAAAAAATTCAAATAATATTAATAAATATATTCAAAGAACAATATGAATTAAAAATATATAGCTAAATAAATTCAAATAATATAAACAAACAAACAAACAAACAAATAAATAAATAAATAAAAAGAACAATGTTACATAAATAAAAAATAAATAACTAAATTAATTCAAATAATATAAATAAATAAATAAATAAATAAATAAATAATTTTCACTTCTAGGGCTGCATATACTATATTTAAATTGTATAATTGTTATTATTATTATGTAACAATTTTAACAGTGGATTTCTTGAATTTTGTTTGAACTACAAGGGTTTTCAGATATTCTAATGTTATAATTATCTATTCAAATTTTTAAATTGTTATAATAATGTTCAAATAATCAACAACTAACATTAAATTATTGTTAATGAAACGTTATAAAAATAAATAAAGAAATAAATTCAAATAATATAAATTTATTAATTAATTCAATTAACAATATTACATAAATTAAAAATAAATGAATTCAAATAAATAAATAAATAAATAAATAAATAAATAAATAAATAAATGTAAATTTTTCGTACACTGATATCCATAGTACTCTTTTTCCTACTATGGTAGTCAATAGCAGTTTACATCATTGATGTCAAATTACTTGCCTAATTAACCTAGTTCAGCCTTTAAATGTCACTTAAAGCTGAATACTAGCATCTTGTAAAAGATCTAGTCAAATATTATGTGCTGCCATCACGACAAAGAGAAAAGAAATCAGTGATTAGTTACTTATTAAATTATTATGTTTAAAAAAATCTCTCTGTTAAGCATCACTTGGGAGAATTATATAATATATTAATTAATTAAGTCTTCAAAAGTGCATATATAAAAACAACACATTACAGTAGATCCCAGAATGTGTGTTATTAAGTGAGGAACTGCAGTTGGCAGTAACGCTCATCCAGCAGTCAGTCCAGACTCACTGTAATCAGCACGAGTTTTTCTTTTCTGCGTCTGGCAGGAGCCACGGAGCAGGATTTCTGCAGCACTCACATCATTTGAGTCCACTGATGTTTTTGGACCGCCTGCTTATTTTTGAGGATAAATTATAACTTTTTCGAGATAAATGTTAGCATTTTAAAATCTGCTTCTGCTGTGTGCTCTCTCTGAAAGATTGATTTTTTCCTGCTGCTGGTGTGTAAACGGAGACGTTGAGAGGAAATGAGCGAGTCTTTGCCCATGACAGATAACAGAGAACACACACACACACACACACACACACACACACACAAACACACACACACACACACACACACACACACACACACACACACACACACACACACACACACACACACACACACACACACACACACACACACACACACACACACACACACACACACACACACACACACACTTTTTTACCTGAACTCTGGGTTTGGTCTTCAGTCATGCTGAAACTGAAAGATTATACATGTGAGACTTTCTTTTGATATTCTGGGAGACAATTTCAAGATTTAAGCATGCACTGGGTTAAAAATGCTGGGTTTGTTTGTAAGCCAACGGGTCAAGTATGAAAAAAACCCAACTGTTTTAATCCAAATCTGCCCATCTGCTTCTGCTCTGGAACAGCAGTTCTTCTCTGATGATGTCATTGGGCGAAATAAGCATAGCTACGCCCCTCCAACCATTAGTTTGCTTCAAGTGAAAGAAGAGGCGGAGCTTGAGCAGAAAACCCCACCCCTCGATATTCCGTTACAGTTATAAATACGTTATTATTCTGAAATAGAAGTCTGCAGCAACTTCTACTTCACATGGATTTCCCTTGTAGAAAAATCAAGCATCATTCTATTCTTTTTTATTTGGTTCTATTCTATTCTATTCTATTCTATTCTATTCTATTCTATTCTATTCTATTCTATTTCATTCTATTCTATCCCATTGCATTCTATCCATTCTATTCTATTATATTCTACTCCATTCAATTCTATTGCATTCTGTTCTATTCTATTTCATTCCATTGCATTCAATTCTATTTTATTTTATCCATTCCACTCCATTGCATTCTATTCTATTATGTTCTATTCCATTCAATTCCATTCTTTTATATTCTATTCCATTGTGTTGCATTCTCTTCTATTCTTTTCTATTCTGCTCTATTGCATTCTATTCTACTACATTCTACACATTCCACTCCATTCAGTTCTATTCTATTGCATTCTATTATATTCTATTCCACTCTGTTCCATTCTACTCTATTGCATTCTGTTCTATTCCATTCCATTGCTTTATATTCTATTCCATAGGGATGTCCCGATCCGATATTGATATCGAAAATCGGTCCGATATCAGTCCAAATAAATTTATCGGACTGCGTTAAAAATCTCCGAATAAGCAGTCTGTTCCACTCTAAACTCCGTTACAGCTATTTTATCCAGTTTCACAGTTAAATTTTTCCACTTAGGAGTGCATGTCCTTCTCCTGAAAAAAGTTAGCATCAAGCCCTGGAAATGCTTATCTTCTTAAAAAAAATCTAATGTATGATCTAGCCATTCATACATTACTCTCAACGAAATAGGTAAAAGTAAAGTATTCATGATTTGTGCTGATTATTATATCGGATTTGTATCGGTATCGGTTAGTACTGAAGGCTGCAATATCGGTATCGTATCGGAAGTTAAAATGTTGTATCGGGACATCCCTACTATTCCATTATATTCTATTCCATTCCACTTCATTCCACTGTGCTGCATTCTATTCTATTCTACTGCATTCTATTCTACTCCATACATTTCATGTATTGTACTCTATGCATTCCACTCCAATACATTCTATTGCATTCTGTTCTACTCTATTCCATTATATTCTATTCCATTCCACTGTGCTGCACTCTATTCTATTCTATTCTACTGCATTCTATTATACACTCCAATCCATTCTATTCTATTGCATTCTGTTCTATTCTATTCCATTATATTCTATTCCTTTTCACTCCATTTCATTCTATTCTATTGCATTGAATTCCATTCTATTGACTGATAAACGTCAGAAAACAATCAAACTACTCGCTCTACAAACAAATGTGTTGATGACTATACATAAAAAGAAGAATATAATGAGAAAAGATCAGTTTGCAACATCAAGCAGCAGAACGACCAGTGACGGCTGGTCAATAGAAGGCGCTGGGGCACCGCCCCCTTCAAGTTAGACCCCTTTAATATGTTAATGTTTATTATCACAAATATTAACAAAATTTATTGATTTAATTATAACATTCTAACATTTATTGTAGTCATACTAACATTTATTGAAAAAAAATGTATGAACAATATGTTTTCGTATGTGTGCGGGGCGCCGGACTAATGGGTGTCTATGTAGGTACATGAACTTTTGCAATGCACGTGATATGACGATAAGCTCTAATTGGCCTGATTTAAATTGTCTTTGGGGCGCAGCGCTCTGCGTCCCGAACCCTCCCATTTTTGTTGTTAGAACGAATCATATTTGTTTTTATATGATTGGCCTTATGTGATTGGACCATTCTCACCAAAGAGCTTAGAATGCAATTTCTCGAGATGAAGGAAAATTCTGTTGTATCTTTGCAAAGATATCCGTTCACAAGGCGTTTGGATGAAGAAAAAAAAAATGAAAGAGCTTGGACCAGATCGACCTTCCTTGCAAATTCACCAGTAGTCAAGTGATCGCGAGCTCGCATATTCGGGACTTTTCCAGCACTTGTTATGACAAACGGAGTTGGCTGGCAGGTTGTGATGTAAGTCATGCCTTTTACTATTTCCGTGTTTGCCGTTTCAAACAGCATGAAGCAAGAGAGGCTGAATGCATTGGCCATGCTGTCAATAGAGAAGAGACTGGTGACTGAGATGACTGACTTTAACCAAAAGGTCACTGAGAAATTTTCAAGCCAGAAAAAAAGGAGAGCAAATTTATTTTCAAGTAGTGCTACTGGCCAGTGATTAGGCAACATTTGTGTGTGTGTGTGTGCGTGTGTGTTTACTGATTATCTGGATTACTTCATTACTGATAATAAACCCAAATTGAACTAAAATGAACTGATTTGTGATGCATTTATTGTATGCTTTAGTCGTATTTTAGTTTTTTGATACATCACCTAAAAAATGGCTTTTACACTCTTACTTTACCAACAGTTAGATTTTTTTCTGGTGTTTGCGCCCCCCGCCCCCCCCCCCCCCCCCCGCCCCCCCCCCATTTTTTAACACCAGCCGCCACTGAGAACGACCTGATTTTAACGTCTAAAATTCTTAAAATTCTTTATATCAATAAGCATTTTTAGGCAAGTAAAAACATGTTGTGTTGTTTTCAGAAAGAATGAGTCAAAATGAAGTGAGTTTTTCCTTAAAACAAGCAAAATAATCTGCCGATGGGAGAAGCAGAATGATCTTACAAACAAGATTTTTTTTCCTCCCCCATTGGCAGATTATTTAGCTTATTTTAAGGAGAAACTCACTTCATTTTGACTCATTCTTTCTGAAAACAAAACAATGTTTTGCTTGTCTAGAAAATGCTTCATGATTTAAGATTTGTTTGATATTTGAACTAGAAACAAGACAAAAACTCTAAGTAAAAAAAGCATTTCTTGCAGTGTAGCACTTTATCCTATTAAAATTATGACCATCAGCATGAACCGACATGAGAAAGTAATTAGAGATTTAGAGAGATTACGCGGGGAACACAGTCGAAAGTGCAAAGGTAACACTTTTCTATGAGATGCACACGCTCTGGCTGTGTTTGGACATAATTAGTGATAACTGCACGGCTTTATAAGCGGCAACTCAATCTGTCAGCCAAGGTCTTCAGATCTGTCCTCTGACGCAGATCCTGCAGATTGTGGCTTTATTTCCTCCTCTAAAAGCTGCAGGTGAGACCGCGGGATTGTAAAGCTGTGCGTTTCTTTAATCCTTCATCACCTTGTTTCTGCTGCTGTTTATTGATGAAAGGGAGATCTGCTCCTGGGTTTCGCAGGAGAAGCGTGGGGCTCCGCTTCCTCCAGAGCACATGCGAAACCACAAAAGCAGAAGCCGGTTTATTTTCTCCAGCTTTCGTCGCACCTGAGCAGGCCCAATACCTGCATAATTGGATTGATTGGATACTGTTAAAGTGTTTCCCTCTATTATGCATTAATGTGAAGCTCCCCTATAGTAAAAAGGGATTGTTTCGAAAGTTCTGCTATGAATAGTTTTTATATGGCTGTCTGGAATACTCGATTCTGATTGGTCGGTAACAATATTCTAAGGTCTGTTATTCCCAGATAACAACCACTGAATAAGACTCATCACAGTCAGTGAATATGTTCAAATCAATATATTTACATACCCAATCATATGTATCACACCAGGTTTTGGCTGTCTGGTGCCATCTAGTGTCTGAATAATGCGCAAGTTTGTGGATACACAATCAGCTGAATAATGTGCAGGTTAGTGTATACTCCATCAACTGAATAATGCGCAGGTTAGTGTATACTCCATCAACTGAATAATGCGCAGGTTAGTGTATACTCCATCAACTGAATAATGCGCAGGTTAGTGTATACTCCATCAACTGAATAATGCGCAGGTTAGTGTATACTCCATCAACTGAATAATGCGCAGGTTAGTGTATACTCCATCAACTGAATAATGCGCAGGTTAGTGTATACTCCATCAGCTGAATAATGTACAGGTTAGTGTATACTCCATCAGCTGAATAATGCGCAGGTTAGTGTATACTCCATCAGCTGAATAATGCGCAGGTTAGTGTATACTCCAACTGAATAATGCGCAGGTTAGTGTATACTCCATCAGCTGAATAATGCGCAGGTTAGTGTATACTCCATCAGCTGAATAATGCACAGGTTAGTGTATACTCCATCAACTGAATAATGCGCAGGTTAGTGTATACTCCATCAGCTGAAAAATGCGCAGGTTATTGTATACTCCATCAGCTGAATAATGCGCAGGTTAGTGTATACTCCATCAGCTGAATAACGCGCAGGTTAGTGTATACTCCATCAGCTGAATAATGCACAGGTTAGTGTATACTTCATCAACTGAATAATGCACAGGTTAGTGTATACTCCATCAGCTGAATAACGCGCAGGTTAGTGTATACTCCATCAGCTGAATAATGCACAGGTTAGTGTATACTTCATCAACTGAATAATGCACAGGTTAGTGTATACTCCATCAGCTGAATAATGCACAGGTTAGTGTATACTCCATCAGCTGAATAATGTACAGGTTAGTGTATACTCCATCAGCTGAATAATGCACAGGTTAGTGTTATACTCCATCAACTGAATAATGCGCAGGTTAGTGTATACTCCATCAGCTGAATAATGCGCAGGTTAGTGTATACTCCATCAGCTGAATAACGCGCAGGTTAGTGTATACTCCATCAGCTGAATAATGCACAGGTTAGTGTATACTCCATCAGCTGAATAATGCTCAGGTTAGTGTATACTCCATCAGCTGAATAATGTACAGGTTAGTGTATACTCCATCAGCTGAATAACGCGCAGGTTAGTGTATACTCCATCAGCTGAATAATGCACAGGTTAGTGTATACTCCATCAGCTGAATAACGCGCAGGTTAGTGTATACTCCATCAGCTGAATAATGCACAGGTTAGTGTATACTCCATCAGCTGAATAATGCGCAGGTTAGTGTATACTCCATCAGCTGAATAATGTACAGGTTAGTGTATACTCCATCAGCTGAATAATGCGCAGGTTAGTGTATACTCCATCAGCTGAATAATGCACAGGTTAGTGTATACTCCATCAGCTGAATAATGCGCAGGTTAGTGTATACTCCAACTGAATAATGTGCAGGTTAGTGTATACTCCATCAACTGAATAATGCACAGGTTAGTGTATACTCCATCAGCTGAATAACGCGCAGGTTAGTGTATACTCCATCAGCTGAATAATGCACAGGTTAGTGTATACTCCATCAGCTGAATAACGCGCAGGTTAGTGTATACTCCATCAGCTGAATAATGCACAGGTTAGTGTATACTCCATCAGCTGAATAATGCGCAGGTTAGTGTATACTCCATCAGCTGAATAATGTACAGGTTAGTGTATACTCCATCAGCTGAATAATGCGCAGGTTAGTGTATACTCCATCAGCTGAATAATGTACAGGTTAGTGTATACTCCATCAGCTGAATAATGCGCAGGTTAGTGTATACTCCATCAGCTGAATAATGCACAGGTTAGTGTATACTCCATCAGCTGAATAATGTGCAGGTTAGTGTATACTCCAACTGAATAATGTGCAGGTTAGTGTATACTCCATCAACTGAATAATGCACAGGTTAGTGTATACTCCATCAGCTGAATAATGCGCAGGTTAGTGTATACTCCAACTGAATAATGTGCAGGTTAGTGTATACTCCATCAGCTGAATAATGCGCAGGTTAGTGTATACTCCATCAGCTGAATAACGCGCAGGTTAGTGTATACTCCATCAGCTGAATAATGCACAGGTTAGTGTATACTCCATCAGCTGAATAATGCACAGGTTAGTGTATACTCCATCAACTGAATAATGTGCAGGTTAGTGTATACTCCATCAGCTGAATAATGCACAGGTTAGTGTATACTCCATCAGCTGAATAATGCGCAGGTTAGTGTATACTCCATCAGCTGAATAATGTACAGGTTAGTGTATACTCCATCAGCTGAATAATGCGCAGGTTAGTGTATACTCCATCAGCTGAATAATGCACAGGTTAGTGTATACTCCATCAGCTGAATAATGTGCAGGTTAGTGTATACTCCAACTGAATAATGTGCAGGTTAGTGTATACTCCATCAACTGAATAATGCACAGGTTAGTGTATACTCCATCAGCTGAATAATGCGCAGGTTAGTGTATACTCCAACTGAATAATGTGCAGGTTAGTGTATACTCCATCAGCTGAATAATGCGCAGGTTAGTGTATACTCCAACTGAATAATGCACAGGTTAGTGTATACTCCAACTGAATAATGCGCAGGTTAGTGTATACTCCATCAGCTTTTTTTCATTACTGTCGGCTTTGCGTTTTCGACTGTTTGGCACCATCTAGTGTCTGAATAATGCACAGGTTAGTGTATACTCCATCAGCTGTTTTCATTCTGTCAGCTACGTGTTTAATTAAAGAATTAATAAACAAATACGACTCAGAACAATATTTTGGGTCTAATTTTTTTATGTTTTGTTGCAAGTAGCTGAGTAATAAGTGTTATACATTCAGGACGGTTGTTTTCTCAGAATAAATCCTTATACAACAGTGTTTTTACATTGCGTCGAGCAGCTGATCAACCTGTCAAGGGTCATTCTGTGATAACAACCTCCTGGATGTACTTTATCCCTAATTTATTACACAGCTGTCTGGAATACTTGCTTCTGATTGGTTAATTATATCATTCCAATGCATGTTCTTATCAGAAAACAAACTGAATAAACTAAGAACACAGGCTCATACAAGTACTAGATATCAACTTGTCTATTAGTGAATATATGGTAACATTTTAGAGGTGTTCATAAGACATTTTAATATGACATGAATTGAATTGATCAAGACACGTCATGAATATGAATGTGACTCTATGCATGCTTATGATGAAATCATGTTTATGACAGATTTATGCCAAATTAGGTTGTCTTGATTGTCAAGTTGGCATAAAGACATCTCAAAGACATCTCAAACTATGTCATCTTTGCCTTTAAAATCATATATCTGAGTGAATGACACTTCATGACAGTAGTTATAATCATGCATGTTGTTATATTCATGGCATGTGTCTTGTCATGATTATAAACGTGTCTTATGAGTAGGGCCAGACGGAATCTGCGGACATTTTTTGCTATTTCTGCGGAGATTTTTGGTAAAAATCTGCGGATTTCTGCGGAATTATTTTGGGAGTATCATAACTAAAACCTTAATATGTGAAATAAAAAATAATATCTTTTTAACTTGTATTTAATGTTTAAAATGCAAATCCAATTAGATTAACTGTAAATAGTTAACTGTAAAAAAATAAACAGAATTAATGATGGGCTAAAAATCTGCGGAAATCTGCGGAAAATCTGTGGAAAATCTGCGGAATTCTGCGCGCGCAGATTCCGTGTGGGCCTACTTATGAGCACCTCTTCACGGCCTGAGGGACTGGTGGCTCCTGTTAACTGCGCTGACTCTTGGAAAACTGCTGGAGTTTGGGATTCAGTCTCACCTCTGACTCAACACTCATCAGCACTGACAGCTTAATCACTACCTGCTCTTAGTCTGACACACACATGCGTGCATGTACACACACACGCATGTATGCATGCACGTATGCACGGACAGCTACAGAGTACCTTGTACTGCACAAATACACACAAACTCTAAAACACACAAGCGCACAGTCACTATACACACTATACAGTACACAAAAAAACAAACTGTAATGCACTCACTGTAATACTCACACACACAGAGTAGCTACAGATAGTCTTGTATTCCACACACAAAAACCCAAACACACACACACTACACATACATACACTCACACACACTCTCCCACACACAGAAACAGGTACAGACAACCACATATTGCACACAAACACAAGACAGTACACACACTCATAGACACACAGCAGGTATAGAGAGTCTCACACACACACAGAAGCAGGTACAGAGAGCCTCATGTTGCCCACACAGCACCTGGCAGCAGGTGTGTGTGCATCTGTTAATGGATTACGCTGCATATGCCGCCTAAACCACACACAGAACATTTGTGAGCATGTTTGTATGTGTGTGTGTGTGTGAGGTCTGAGTGGTGGACCAGCAATTACAGCTGAAAGATGTTTACACTCTTCATGGTGTTTGCTTTACTGCATCACACCTGAGCTGAACCGCACGCTCAAAGACCTTCTGTGGGCTCTCGCTCGCTTCTTCAGCACAGTGGTGTCGCACTGTGGCCTCACAGCAAGAAGGTCACTGGTTCGAGCCTAGGCTGGGTCAGTTGACGTTTCTGTGTGGAGTTTGCATGTTCTCCCCGTGTTGGTGTGGGTTTCCTCCGGGTGCTCCGGTTTCCCCCACAGTCCAAACACATGCGCTATAGGGGAATTGATGATGGAAGGGTATCCGCTCTGTTAAATATATGCTGGATAAGTTGGCGGTTCATTCCGCTGTGGCGATCCCTGATTATTAAAGGGACTAAGCCGAAAAGAAAATGAATGAATGAATAAACCGTACATTTAACAATCAACATTTTAAAATAAAACAGTAATAATAAATAGTAATAATCAGTATATTGACAATGATTCATTTATAATCATCTAAAAGCGGACTCTGTGTGTTTGTGACAGGTTAATACAAACGTTTCTGTTGTTGCTATCAGACTGGAGTTCACTCCCAAAATATTTATTAGAGATGCACAATTTGATGTAGTTGTCTGGAAATTGGTGCCGTATGTGGATCTAATGTTGTGCTATAGTGTTCGCCGAGAAGAAAAATAATGCTCAGTTCACCCTCTCGCTCTATTATAGTTCATTCATTCATTCATTTTCCTTCAGTTTAGTCGCTTATTTTTCAGGGGTCGCCATAGCGTAAGGAACTATTCCTGCATATGTTTTACACAGTGGACGGCCTTCCAGCTGCAACCCAGTACTAGGAAACACCCACACTCATTCACACACACTCATACACTATGGCCAGTTTAGTGCATCAATTCTCCTATAACACATGTGTTTGGACTGTGGGGGAAACCGGAGCACCCGGAGGAAACCCACGCCAACACGGGGAGAACATGCAAACTCCACACAGAAACACCAACTGAGCCAGCTGGGACTCGAACCAGTGACCTTCTGACACTGAGCCACAGTGTCGTCCCCATTTAATTCAATTTACTTCAAACTTGCTTTACTGACATGACAAATGTTAGGTGTGTATTTGCCATGGCATTTGTGATGTTTACATTAAACAGAACATATGAGAACGAATGACCCAGTGGTGAAGAGGTGAAAAAACACAATAATTAACATTATATTAACCATCAGCAATTTAGGATAAAACAAGTATACTGAATTAAAATTTACAGAATAATTAACAGTCAACATGTTATGATTCATATGTACCAATGTTGAATTTTGTGTGTGTGTGTGTGTGTGTGTGTGTTGTGTTTTTTCTGCCTCAAGTACCCCACAACGAGAGAAATATGATCCCCAAACTACATTTAATATTACATAGAAACATTAAATAATTCATTCTTTAAGCTAAAAGACTCGGAAAAACTTCACGATACACTCAGAGAGGACAAAATGACATCTAAACTGGCTGCAAAATGTGTACACCATTAGAAATGGCTCATTTAAATGCACTTGCCTTATTTAAATGATTATTCTTGTAATTATTATATGATTTTCACAGAGATACTCTTGTTTTTCAGTCCTTTATTTCTCATTTATATTGTATTCATTTAATAGTGTTCATATATTCTATACATATCTAAAATGCTTTAGCAATACTGTACAAAATCTCATGTTGATAAAGCAAATTGAACTTGAACGTGTGTGTGTGTGTGTGTGTGTGTGTGTGTGTGTGTGTGTGTGTGTGTGTGTGTGTGTGTGTGTGTGTGTGTGTGTCTTTCTATGAATGTGCATGACTGCAAATGAGCCGTTTCTCTGCTCTGACATCACACACACCTGTGAACACCCTGACGCTGGAAACTTTCCCATTACGTCATGTGCACACACACACACACACACACACACACACACACACACACACACACACACACTTCCCTTCACATTCAGCTTCATGCGTTTGTCAGATGCTTTTATCTAAAGTGACGTGCAGGATTTACACTTGACGTCCCATGACGTCTGCAGGCTCTAATGTTTACATTAAATATGTCTACATATTTCTCTTACATGCTTATTATTTATCAGTCAATGCTGTCTCAGGTGCATCTCCAGAAGTTCCTTTATGAAACAAAAACTGGATAAAACAACTTCAGTAAACAACTCACCGATTGAAATGATTCGATCAGAGCGAGTCTTTATTTAAGAACTCATAGATTCAATTGATTTGTTCAGAGTGAGTCTTCTGTAAAAAAAACTGACTGATTCAAATGATTCGTTCAGAGTGAGTCTTCATTAAACAACTCACTGATTCAAATAATTCATTCAGAGTAAGCCTTCAGTAAACAACTCACTGATTCAAATGATTCATTCAGAGTGAGTCTTCATTAAACAACTCACTGATTCAAATAATTCATTCAGAGTGAGCCTACAGTAAACGACTCACTGATTGAAATGATTCGATCAGAGTGAGTCTTTAAGAACTCATTGATTCAAATGATTCATTCAGAGTGAGTCTTCATTAAACAACTCACTGATTCAAATAATTCGTTTAGAGTGAGTCTTTAGTAAACAACTCACTGATTCAAATGATTCATTCACAGCGAGTCTTCAGTAAACAACTCAATTATTTAAATGAGTATTTAAGAACTCCTTGATTCAAATGATTCATTCAGAGTGAGTCTTCATTAAACAACTCACTGATTCAAATAATTCATTTAGAGTGAGTCTTTAGTAAACAACTCACTGATTCAAATGATTCATTCAGAGTGAGTCTTCAGTAAACAACTCAATAGGTGCGTTCGACTTCATGCAGCGCTGCGCAGACCGATCGAAGTCTGTCTTAAAGCGGTGCATGCTGGTTAGAAATGTTGGCCGGATTGATGCTGCGCTGACGGCATGTGACTGTCACATGTGGCATCAAAGTACCGCGACAGCGCTTCGAGATCAGACGACTGACTCAGCCCGCGCAGCAACTGAAGAGCGCCTGCATGAGCTCTGATGACGACACCAATATAATACGATTGGCCCAGTTCACCGCATGACAACAACCACGTGTGATTCAGGTTTATTATTGGACAACATCCTTCTCACAAATTTCAAAACAAACAATTAACTGTTGTTCATACACTCTCTATCTTGTACACATCATGCTTAAAAGACTACAGATATTTCACTGCAGCATCATCTTTTGTTAAATAATTTGTTCATACTGACTAGATTGTTTGCACAGGTTTATTCTGCCTTTTTTATACAGACTACTGTATTTAGCTTCATAAACGATATAAATGATATATTTTAGTAAATAACTTAAATATTAACTCAAATAACTCTTACAGACTTGTAATACAATAATTATCATCGTTGATCCTGACGATTTCTTAGCAAATTAAGTTATATAAAAATATGTAATATAAAAATATGATTCTAAAATATTTTATTTTCTGTCAAACCATATTACGCAGAAATGTTAAAAGTGTCATTGATGTACCTGCTCTTTCTGGGAAATTTCTACTGAAAGTGGAGCTCATTTATTTTGGTCATTTTGTTCAATCTTTTTGGATTAAAGGGCTTTTTTAAAAATGCCTTCATTATTCAAAATAATCCTATTCGTGGATATTTATTTCATTTTTATGTGCCCTTATTTTCCCCCTTATTTCTCATGCATTTGTATGTAGGCTACTTAATTTTAATTCATAATTCCCTTACTGTTTAAAAATGAAGTTTGTAGAGACTGTATTTTGATATTATTTGTACTTTATATCTTTTGTTGTTATTTCAATAAATAAATAAATGATCACGCCATGTGATCGGTAATCATGACTGCAGCAACTTGAGTCCCCGAAGTGGCCGGCTTGACAGCTCCGTTTTCAACTCCGCCCCCGCCTGCGCTCGGCTAATCTCGTTGATCACCGGCTGCAGCTGTGCTTAATGTCGAACGCACCTAATTATTTAAATGATCCATTCAGAGTGAATGTTTAGTAAACAACTCACAGATTCAAATGATCCATTCGGAATGAGTCTTTGGTTAAGAACGTAATAATTCAAATGATTGGTTCAGAGTCAGTCTTCAGTAAACAACACCAATTGAAATTATTCATTCAGAGTGAGTCTTTAGTTAAGAACTGGTTGATTCAATTGATTTGTTCAGAGTGAGTCTTCATTAAACAACTCACTGATTCAAATAATTCATTCAGAGTAAGCCTTCAGTAAACAACTCACTGATTCAAATGATTCATTCAGAGTGAGTCTTCATTAAACAACTCACTGATTCAAACAATTCATTCAGAGTGAGCCTACAGTAAACGACTCACTGATTGAAATGATTCGATCAGAGTGAGTCTTTAAGAACTCATTGATTCAAATGATTCATTCAGAGTGAGTCTTCATTAAACAACTCACTGATTCAAATAATTCGTTTAGAGTGAGTCTTTAGTAAACCACTCACTGATTCAAATGATTCATTCACAGCGAGTCTTCAGTAAACAACTCAATTATTTAAATGAGTATTTAAGAACTCCTTGATTCAAATGATTCATTCAGAGTGAGTCTTCATTAAACAACTCACTGATTCAAATAATTCATTTAGAGTGAGTCTTTAGTAAACAACTCACTGATTCAAATGATTCATTCAGAGTGAGTCTTCAGTAAACAACTCAATTATTTAAATGATCCATTCAGAGTGAATGTTTAGTAAACAACTCACAGATTCAAATGATCCATTCGGAATGAGTCTTTGGTTAAGAACGTAATAATTCAAATGATTGGTTCAGAGTCAGTCTTCAGTAAACAACACCAATTGAAATTATTCATTCAGAGTGAGTCTTTAGTTAAGAACTGGTTGATTCAATTGATTTGTTCAGAGTGAGTCTTCTGTAAAACAAAAACAAACTGATTCAAATGATTCGTTCAGAGTGACTCTTTAGTTAACAGGTGCGTTCGACTTCATGCAGCGCTGCGCAGATTGATCGAAGTCTGTCTTAAAGCGGTGCATGCTGGTTAGAAATTTTGGCCGGATTGATGCTGCGCCGACGTCATGTGACTGTCACATGTGGCATCAAAGTACCGCGACAGCGCTCCGAGATCAGACGACTGACTCAGCCCGCGCAGCACCTGAAGAGCGCCTGCATGAACTCTGATGACGACACTGATATAATACGATTGGCCGAGTTCACCACATGACAACAACCACGTGTGATTCAGGTTTATTATTGGACAACATCCTTCTCACAAATTTCAAAACAAACAATTAACTGTTCATACACTCTCTATCTTGTACACATCATGCTTATTAAAAGACTACAAATATTTTACAGCAGCATCATCTTTTGTTAAATAATTTGTTCATACTGACTAGATTGTTTGCACAGGTTTATTCTGCCTTTTTTATACAGACATTCAGCTCCATAAACGATATAAATGATATATTTTAGTAAATAACTTAAATATTAACTCAAATAACTCTTACAGACTTGTAATACAATAATTATCATCATTGATCCTGACGATTTCTTAGCAAATTAAGTTATATAAAAATATGTAATATAAAAAAATGATTCTAAAATATTTTATTTTCTGTCAAACCATATTACGCAGAAATAAAAGTTAAAAGTGTCATTGATGTACCTGCTCTTTCTGGGAAATTTCTACTGAAAGTGTAGCTCATTTATTTTGGTCATTTTGTTCAATCTTTTTGGATTAAAGGGCTTTTTTAAAAATGCCTTCATTATTTAATCATTAATTAATTATTAAGATTTAATTGTTTGTTTTAAAAATTTGTGAGACGGATGTTGTCCAATAATAAACCTGAATCACACGTGGTTGTCGTCATGCGGTGAACTTGGCCAATCGTATTATATTGGTGTCGTCATCAGAGTTCATGCAGGCGCTCTTCAGTTGCTGCGCGGGCTGAGTCAGTCGTCTGATCTCGAAGCGCTGTCGCGGTACTTTGATGCCACATGTGACAGTCACATGCCGTCGGCGCAGCATCAATCCGGCCAAAATTTCTAACCAGCATGCAGCGCTTTAAGACAGACTTCGATCGATCTGCGCATCGCTGCATGAAGTCGAACGCACCTAATAACTCACTGATACAAATGATCCATTCAGAGTGACTCATTAGTAAACAACTCACGGATTCAAATGATACATTGCGAACGAGTCTTTGGTTAAGAACTTGCTAATTCAAATGATTCGTTCAAAGTGAGTCTTCAGTTAACAACTCACCGATTCAAATGATCCATTCAGATTGAGTCTTCAGTTAACTAGTCACTGATTCAAATAATCCATTTAGAGTGAATCTCCAGTAAACAACTCACTGATTCAAATGATCCATTCAGAGTGACTCATTAGTAAACAACTCACTGATTCAAATTATCTATTCAGAGTGACTCATTAGTAAACAACTCACGGATTCAAATGATACATTCCGAACGAGTCTTTGGTTAAGAACTTGCTAATTCAACTGATTCATTCAAAGTGAGTCTTCAGTAAACAACTCACCGATTCAAATGATCTATTCAGAGTGAGTCTTCAGTTAACAACTCACTGATTGACTATGAAAATCAACGTTTACAGGTATTCAGCATTCCTCAAAAGTTCTACTTTAGTTTTCAACAGAAGACAGGTTTAGAATCACTTGAGGGAGAGCAAATAGTGGGTATAACATTTTATTTTAGGGTGAACTATCCCTTCAAGTACAATAAAAATCCAGCACTTTTGTACTCTGACTGCAGTAAAATTGAAAAGCAGCCCTTGATATTTGACTGGAGCACTGTTTTATGTGTGTATCTGCAGTTTTACTCAGGGTCCAGCGCTGGTTGTGAGTGTTTTCAGCTGTTCCTCATGGAGATTCATTAGTGTGGATCCGCGGCTCCAGAACACTGATTGCCTTTTGTCTAGACTCCATCGAGTGCTTTTCACAACGTGTGGACATGCAAGTATTTATGAGGCCAGGGTTTAATGGACAAAGCTCACATTATATGACCTCCAATTCACTCAATTTTACATCCACCTCGTCTGGCAGTCCTGAGACGGCAGTCTGCTGAATCCAGCTCAGGTTTATGGGAACCATGAGTCGAATGAATGAGGGATAATCTGTGTCTGCGCTACTGATGCTTTATGGCATCTCTGATCCATCAAAACACAGATTACATGTGAAATCGGCTCATAAATTGCATTGATTTGTGATTTAAACGGATCTGATCACATCTGTTCACGTGTCAGTGACTCTCTGGTTCATATTGTTCATTCACAGTGAGTTTATAGTTAATGACTCACTGATTCAAATGATCTGTTCAGAGTGAGTCTTCAGTAAACAACTCACTGATTCAAATGATCCATTCAGAGTGAGTCTTCAGTAAACAACTCACTGATTCAAATGATTCATTCAGAGTGAGTCTTCAGTAAACAACTCACAGATTCAAATGATTTGTTCAGAGTCTTCAGTTAACTCACTGATTCCAATGATCCGTTCAGAGTCAGTCTTTAGTAAACAACTCAGATTCAAATGATCCATTCAGAGTGAGTCTTCAGTAAACAACTCACTGATTCAAATGATCCATTCAGAGTGAGTCTTCAGTAAACAACTCACTGATTCAAATGATCCATTCAGAGTGAGTCTTCAGTAAACAACTCACAGATTTAAATGATTTGTTCAGAGTCTTCATTTAACTCACTGATTTAAATGATCCGTTCAGAGTGAGTCTTCAGTAAACAACTCACTGATTCAAATGATCCATTCAGAGTGAGTCTTCAGTAAACAACTCACTGATTCAAATGATCCATTCAGAGTGAGTCTTCAGTAAACAACTCACTGATTCAAATGATCCATTCAGAGTGAGTCTTCAGTAAACAACTCACAGATTTAAATGATTTGTTCAGAGTCTTCATTTAACTCACTGATTTAAATGATCCGTTCAGAGTGAGTCTTCAGTAAACAACTCACTGATTCAAATGATCCATTCAGAGTGAGTCTTCAGTAAACAACTCAGATTCAAATGATCCATTCAGAGTGAGTCTTCAGTAAACAACTCACTGATTCAAATGATCCATTCAGTGTGAGTCTTCAGTAAACAACTCACAGATTCAACTGATTTGTTCAGAGTCTTCATTTAACTCACTGATTTAAATGATCCGTTCAGAGTGAGTCTTCAGTAAACAACTCACTGATTCAAATGATCCATTCAGAGTGAGTCTTCAGTAAACAACTCAGATTCAAATGATCCATTCAGAGTGAGTCTTCAGTAAACAACTCACTGATTCAAATGATCCATTCAGAGTGAGTCTTCAGTAAACAACTCACAGATTCAAATGATTTGTTCAGAGTCTTCAGTTAACTCACTGATTCAAATGATCCGTTCATAGTGAATCTCCAGTAAACGTCTGTAAAATACCTCTAAATATTTAATCAACATATATTTTTAGATTGATGACAGCTTAACGATGATTAAAATTGTCAGTGATTTAAACCATTTGGTGAAAGACGGTTCCTATGTTTAATTGTGCATATTGCACATATGAATATATCAACATATATTTACATAATTATCATTTTTCCTTTGACCCAGACAGTGTTTGTGGGCAGGTTTAGCCTGAGGTGAGCTGAATGCTGTCCATTTAAAAGAGCTGCGGAGTAAATAAACAGAGCTGAAAACATGCATCTGTCTGCTTCAGTACTGTACACACACACATATACACACACACACACAGTCTCTAACCATACACGCTGTGTACTGTAAATAGACTTTTGTTTAGCTATTTTTTTCACAGCCAAAAATAGCCAAACATATTCATCCTTATTTTAGAGAGCTGCTGTGAAGTAAACTCCTCTTCAAACACACACATACAGGCAGAGCTGTGGGGATTACATTCAATCAGATTATAAAAATCAAATACTTTAAAAAATACTCATTAATATTACAGTTACTTTTGATGGATTACATGATTACATATATTTACACAATGTAACAGCAATACATTGATTCAAAATTTTCTCTATCTGTATTTTAATCACTCTTATTGCTGATAAAGAATGACGATTTTTATTTTATTTCTATCAATGAAAATAGCACACGATTATCCTGATTCAACATATGTGATGTCAAAAGTAAAATTAATCTAAATGTTATCCCAAGGAACCTGGATTACATCTGCATAAATGTCTATCATACTGTATCATACATATCTGACATCAGAGTTAGCCTAAATGTAATCTAAATGTAATCCAAAAGTACTTGGATTACATCAGCATAAATGTCTACCATACTGTATCATACATATCTGACATCAGAGTTAGCCTAAATGTAATCTAAATGTAATCCAAAAGTACTTGGATTACATCAGCATAAATGTCTACCATACTGTATCATACATATCTGACATCAAATAAGAGTTAGCCTAAATGTAATCTAAATGTAATCCAAAAGTACCTGGATTACATCAGCATAAATGTCTACTATACTGTATCATACATATCTGCCATCAAATAAGAGTTAGCCTAAATGTAATCTAAAGGTAATCCAAAGGTCCTTGGATTACATCAGCATAAATGTCTACCATACTGTATCATACATATCTGACATCAAATAAGAGTTAGCCTAAATGTAATCTAAATGTAATCCAAAAGTACCTGGATTACATCAGCGCTAAATGTCTATTATACTGTATCATACATATCTGACATCAAATAAGAGTTAGCCTAAATGTAATCTAAATGTAATCTAAAAGTACCTGGATTACATCAGCATAAATGTCTACTATACTGTATCATTCATATCTGACATCAAATAAGAGTTAGCCTAAATGTAATCTAAATGTAATCCAAAAGCACCTGGAATACATCAGCATAAATGTTTACCATACTGTACCATACATATCTGACATCAAATAAGAGTTAGCCTAAATGTAATCTAAATGTAATCCAAAAGTACCTGGACTACATCAGCATAAATGTCTCCTATACTGTACCATACATATCTGACATCAAATAAGAGTTAGCCTAAATGTAATCTAAATGTAATCCAAAAGTACCTGGACTACATCAGCATAAATGTTTACCATACTGTACCATGCATATCTGACATCAAATAAGAGTTAGCCTAAATGTAATCTAAATGTAATCCAAAAGTACCTGGACTACATTAGCATAAATGTCTACCATAGTGTACCATATAAATCTGACATCAAATAAGAGTTAGCCTAAATGTAATCTAAATGTAATCCAAAAGTACCTGGATTACATCAGCATAAATGTCTACTATACTGTATCATTCATATCTGACATCAAATAAGAGTTAGCCTAAATGTAATCTAAATGTAATCCAAAAGTACCTGGACTACATCAGCATAAATGTTTACCATACTGTACCATGCATATCTGACATCAAATAAGAGTTAGCCTAAATGTAATCTAAATGTAATCCAAAAGTACCTGGACTACATTAGTATAAATGTCTACCATAGTGTACCATATATATCTGACATCAAATAAGAGTTAGCCTAAATGTAATCTAAATGTAATCCAAAAGTACCTGGATTACATCAGCATAAATGTCTACTATACTGTATCATACATATCTGACATCAAATAAAGTTAGCCTAAATGTAATCTAAATGTAATCCAAAAGTACCTGGATTACATCAGCATAAATGTCTACCATACTGTATCATACATATCTGACATCAAATAAGAGTTAGCCTAAATGTAATCTAAATGTAATCCAAAAGTACCTGGATTACATCGGCATAAATGTCTACTATACTGTATCATACATATCTGACATCAAATAAGAGTTAGCCTAAATGTAATCTAAATGTAATCCAAAAGCACCTGGAATACATCAGCATAAATGTTTACCATACTGTACCATACATATCTGACATCAAATAAGAGTTAGCCTAAATGTAATCTAAATGTAATCCAAAAGTACCTGGACTACATCAGCATAAATGTCTCCTATACTGTACCATACATATCTGACATCAAATAAGAGTTAGCCTAAATGTAATCTAAATGTAATCCAAAAGTACCTGGACTACATCAGCATAAATGTTTACCATACTGTACCATGCATATCTGACATCAAATAAGAGTTAGCCTAAATGTAATCTAAATGTAATCCAAAAGTACCTGGACTACATTAGCATAAATGTCTACCATAGTGTACCATATAAATCTGACATCAAATAAGAGTTAGCCTAAATGTAATCTAAATGTAATCCAAAAGTACCTGGATTACATCAGCATAAATGTCTACTATACTGTATCATTCATATCTGACATCAAATAAGAGTTAGCCTAAATGTAATCTAAATGTAATCCAAAAGTACCTGGACTACATCAGCATAAATGTTTACCATACTGTACCATGCATATCTGACATCAAATAAGAGTTAGCCTAAATGTAATCTAAATGTAATCCAAAAGTACCTGGACTACATTAGTATAAATGTCTACCATAGTGTACCATATATATCTGACATCAAATAAGAGTTAGCCTAAATGTAATCTAAATGTAATCCAAAAGTACCTGGATTACATCAGCATAAATGTCTACTATACTGTATCATACATATCTGACATCAAATAAAGTTAGCCTAAATGTAATCTAAATGTAATCCAAAAGTACCTGGATTACATCAGCATAAATGTCTACCATACTGTATCATACATATCTGACATCAAATAAGAGTTAGCCTAAATGTAATCTAAATGTAATCCAAAAGTACCTGGATTACATCGGCATAAATGTCTACTATACTGTATCATACATATCTGACATCAAATAAGAGTTAGCCTAAATGTAATCTAAATGTAATCCAAAAGTACCTGGATTACATCAGCATAAATGTCTACCATACTGTACCATATATATCTGACATCAAATAAGAGTTAGCCTAAATGTAATCTAAATGTAATCCAAAGGTCCTTGGATTACATCAGCATAAATTTCTAGCATACTGTATCATACATATCTGACATCAGAGTTAGCCTAAATGTAATCTAAATGTAATCCAAAAGTACCTGGATTACATCAGCATAAATGTCTACTATACTGTATCATTCATATCTGACATCAAATAAGAGTTAGCCTAAATGTAATCTAAATGTAATCCAAAAGTACCCGGATTACATCTCCATAAATGTCTACTATACTTTACCATACTATACCATACATCTGTGACATCAAATATGTGTTAGCACAAACACAAATGTAATCTAAATGTAATCCAGAAGTACTCAGATTACACTTTCACTCTCTACCGTACTTTACAAATAAGGGTTAGCACCAAAGTAATCTACGTAAATGTAATCCAAAAGTATCCAGATTACATCAGCATAAATGTCTACCATTTGTTACCATAGCATACCATATCATAAATATGTGTCATCTAACATGCGTTAGCGCAAAAGTAATCTAAATGTAATCCAAAAGTACCCGGATTACATCTCCATAAACGTCTACTTTACTTTACCATAGTATACCATACATATGTGACATCAAATATGTGTTAGCACAAACACAAATGTAATTTAAATGTAATCCAGAAGTACTCAGATTACACTTTCTCTACCGTACTTAGGGCCTATGTCCTGAGGGGTGTCCAAACTCAGTCCTGGAGGGCCGGTGTCCTGCATAGATTAGCTCCAACTTGCCTTTTAGTATATCTAGTAAGGGCTTAGTTAGCTGGTTTAGGTGTGTTTGATTAGGGTTGGAGCTAAACTCTCCAAGACACCGGCCCTCCAGGACAGAGTTTGGACACCCCTAGTATAAAAGTACCCAGATTACATTAGCATAAATATCATACATTTCTATACCATACATACAGTATGTGATGTCAAATAATTGTTAGCACAAAAGTAATCTAAATGTAATCCAAAAGTAGTTCAATTACATTAAATGTGTAATGTAAAATAATATATTAAAGACAACACTTTTTTTAGGGTAACTTGTAATCCGTTCATATGTAATCCACCCACACATTGCGAAAAACCTCACACAGACCCATTACGACAGCTCTATTAAAATAAGTATGTCCTTAAAATAAATAAATAAATAAAATAAGCTCGCCTTATAGGCTTGTTAATTAGAAGCAAGATCGAATGAAAAAAAGTGCATATTTCCAGGTGGGCCAAAGAAAACCCTTGAAGGTCGTAGCAATTATTTCACAAATGAATGAGCGCAGTGTGGAAATGGCAGCGAGTTCAAACAGAGACTTTTGGCATCAAACCCCATGACGTGACACATCAAATAAATGTCTGCAAAAGTCCTCGCAATGCCTGTCTGCTTAGAAAAATGCACTTATTTTTCAATTAAAAACGCCTCTCTGCTCATCTTTTTTTCAGGCCGTCACCAATAAGGAAAGCTTAGTGTGCTGCGGCGTCTTGTTCATTTTGGCCACTGAGAGTGTAAAAGTGTCATACTGTACTGTGTGGCCCAGAAGCACAGCCAGAAACCTGAAATCACTCCTGAGAGGAGAAAGACACGCTGAAAAGCAGCTCACCGGGCAGAAATCACCGCAAAACACTCACATAATGAGATTAAAAAGATTCCTAAACAGTCCAGATTAAACAGTTATCTTCATATTTAATCTTTTCCTACAGATATCCAGCATTCTAAAATATCTGTATCAGATTTAGATTTAAAAAAAAATAAAAAAAAAAATATATATATATATATATATATTAAACATTTAAACATAAAAAAATTGTCTTGAAACTACAAAAACAATCTTCTACCAAGGTCAAGATCATGTTTTCCCTTAATTTGTGCCCCATAGGTTATAGTTAGCAAATGTAAGCTAAAAATAATTATATGAAATGATATTAAATAAATTCATTTATTCATTTTACTTCGGCTTAGTCCCTTATTTAACAGAGGTCGCCACAATGGAATGAACCGCCAACTATTTCAGCATATGTTCTACGCAGCGGATGCCCTTCCAGCTGTAACCCAATACTGGGAAACTAATTAATGAATATAAGATTCTGATAAGTGTCTTGAAACTGAAATATAAATCTTGTCTTCTCTTTTTATTTTATTTTATCTATTTTTAACCCTATTAGGTTAAATGTATTTGCATCTACCATTTCACAATGCAGACTGTGGAGAAAGGTAATAATGTTGAAAATAATGTTTATTTTCTTGCACATACTGAACAGTTAGCTTCATAATACCTCAGTGAATCATCAGGAGACATGATGATTAGTTTTGTTTTATATATATTTATACAACAGTTCTGTCTGGTTCTCGAATCTGATTGGCTGACAGCCGTGTGATATTCTGCAATAACAGCACTTATACAGCCTCTTCACCCTTCTGTATTACTCCGCACACATAGAGTGTCACAAGATGACGCCGAGCATGGCCGCCGTGTTGCGAGCTCCCAGCAAACTTCGTTGTGTTTTGTATGTTTTACTTGTATTTTTGTTGTTTTTTGTGCTGGATGTACACACTCTAACGACAGACACACACTTCGGGAAATTGGCTCCCTCGTCGCACACCGAAGACCAGACTTTGAGTTCTTCAACGACGCTCTATTTTTCAAGATGTAGCATGCACTGCACTTTAACAAATCCATACTTAAAACAATACTTCCTACAACTATGTGTACACCTATCCATCGTACGTATCGCTGTCAACATTGCCAATTTTACATTGTCTTGTTTTTTTTTTTTGTGAGTAAGTTGTTGTATTTTGCACTGTCTGTATTTTGCACTGTCGTTGTATTTACACTGTCTGTATTTTGCACTGTCTGGAGCCAGCACCTAAGCTTTTTACTCATCATAGCACACGCGCTGCTGATGATGTGACAATAAAAGTGATTTGATTTGAGTGACAGCAGATCAATAAACTCACTCCAGTTTGACAAATATTGCAGCTGTTGGACAACATCATGTACCTTTGAGGCTTTTTTAATCGAGAATGTAGTTGTTTAGATTGCAACTATGCAGTTTATTTATAAAAATAGTGCCTATTTTAAATACTTATAATTTCGAGATTCAGTGCATCGGTGGCCATCAGCCTGTCATACTGAGCAGAGCTCAGATGGTTGCACCACAAGATGGCGACAGAAACCACATAATAACTGTCTAGGGGAGAAAAACTCAACGTTTTCTTTTTCTATTTCAAACCACAGCTGATCAAATCATTATAAAATAGGTAAGTGACATTGTAAGTCGATGTCTCTCTTTTGTATGTTGTAGTGTTGTATTTATACCATAGTAATCTGCTAGTGTTTGCTTTGCTTTGGCTTTTTTTCGAGTTAATTATTGTGATTGCAACAGAGACATGCTGGAAATCTCTGTAGACTGATGACATTTCATGCCGTTCAGTCTCATAATCTTAAAATATGAGCAAAGTCACCTGTTTTGTCATCAATGTAGATATTACGTTAGACAATCAGTCAAATACTAGCTCTAAAGTGACGTATTTTTAAGCAGTGGTTTCTGCTGTTTTGACGTCAGCTGCAGATGTGAATGAATGGCGAAAGAAAGTAGTTCCTCATACAAAGGGATTTTTGAGACACTATGTGTTTGGTTTTCTTTTTTATATACAGGATTATGCCATCAAACTGTTGTATAAACGCAATATCACACAAGTAGCAGTGCCATATGGCTGTATATCATCACTGGTGGGATCCTAAGGTATGCCAATGCACACCTCCCACCAGTGCCAATATACAGTCATATCGCATATTGCTCATATAGCTTGACTGTATATATACAGTAACTTTAAGTCAGAAAAGACACAGGCTTCTCCCAAAAAATAATAAGATATATATTTTATATATATTTTATTAAGTGCAGGGTGGTTGACTTAAATATTATGAATCGCTAAATATCATGGTGTCAGCTAATAAATATGTTAATATTAAAAAAAAGTCACTAGCATCACAGATGAACTGAAGCTTTACTAAATTACTATACAATTGTCCCATTTGGGCATTTAAAATTAAAATGAAATTAAAATTTGAGTGCATTACAGCTCCATATTTTAAATCAAGAAGCATTTGTGCAATGAGTTTTTCCTTAAAACAAGGAAAATAATCTGCCGGTGGGGTAAGCTAAATAATCTTGTTTTTCCTTTTGACGTAAGATTATATCGCGTCCCTCATTGGCAGATTATTTAGCTGGTTTAAGTATTATTTCTGAAGACAACACAATATATTTGGCTTGTCTAGAAAATGCTTCTTGATTCTTGCTGATGATCAAATCAAGTATTTTTCCTCTCTAAAATAAAGCTGATCAGAGTGTCCTGTATGGCGGTGTCAGGACACAGGCGAGATCAAGCCTGTCTGGCCAGTTTTTCTCTCTCCGTCAGGCTGCGGTTCAGCCCGTGTGGCCGCTGGAAAGTTTGGTTAACCAGAGGCGGTGTCTGCGTCCCACCGCGCTCCCGAGAGCTCAGCCGTGGGCGATTAATGGCACTCTTTGTATTTGTTAATGTAGCTTGTTAGGGTTCAACCTTATATTGATGTTGTATATACAGTGGTGAACGTGAAAGCTGTTTTTATTCAGCAATAACTGCGCCTGCGGTGGGGAACGTTGGGACAACATTTATGCTCGCAGATGTCAAATTTTTTTCACACTTCTGACAAATATGGATTTTTCTCTGATTAAGTGAATGGAGGCAGTTTTACTACGCTGTGGAGATCGTCCAAAACAAAGCCCAAAAGGTTAAAGATGTTTGTTGTATAGGAGTTACTTTGAAATAGTTTTGATGATAAATGATAGATAACACAATGAATGTTTTTTAAGCACTTTCTCATGTCTATAAACTGAACATGTAACACTTCAAAGACCTATGCATATTTAAAACTAGCTTAGTGTTGTATCTCGTTTTTCAAAACAAACTTGTACTTTTTTTTAAGAGAGAGTTCACTTAAAAATTTTCTCATCATTCAATCATTCTTTTCAGATTAGTCCCTTTATTAATCAGGGGTTGCCACAGCGGAATGAACCGCCAACTTCTCCAGCATATGTTTTACGCAGTGGATGCCCTTCCAGCCGCAACCCAACACTGCGAAACACCAATCACATGACCTTTTTTAATGCGCATACTGGAATTTGTTCAGTAAACGTGTTTCCATCAGTTTATGAACAGTTAATGCATATAAGTATTCATTAAAAAAAAATCTGAATATTAAAAACATTCAAGGATTTAAGATGCTGATGACCGTTAAACGCATCATAAATGTCTTGTGAAAAGGGATAATGATCCATTCTGCTCATATTAGTAAAAACTACAGTCACAGACTCTTCTGATCCTCCAGAGATTAACGACAGCAGCAGAAAGTGAAATATTAAGCGTACACACACTCAGGGTTACAGCAGCACTCAGTGTCTCTGGCCTGTGGTGAGCAGAGGGTTTTGCGGCAGACCAGTGCAATCCAGTAGCCAACAGCACAAAACCACTAACAACATGAGTAAATTAGTTGGTATTGGATCTAAGTATATCCATTTTATGTGCAGTATGAGGCCATGTCTGCTATAATCCCGATTACACTCATGCGTCTCTTCTCTAGGTTTTGTAGCACAATGTACACTACAGTTGTAGAAAAGGTCCTTTGTTTACATTGCTGTGTTACCATAGCAACTATGGAATCACCACAACAGATCAATTACTACAGTCATTGTGTTACCATACACTCTAAGACATAAAGGTACAGGAGTTGTCACTGGGGCAGTACCTTTTCAAAAGATACATATTTGTACCCAAAGAGTCCACAGTGGTAGCTCAAAGGTGCATATTAGTGCCCAGATGTGCCTAAAAAGTACCTTTGAGGTACCAATATGGACTCTTCAGGTACAAATATGTACCTTTTGAAAAGGTACTGCCCCAGAGACAGCTCCTGTACCTTTATTTCTGAGAGTGTAGCAACTGTAGAATCCTCACCACAGATCAGTTACAATAGTTGTTGTATTACCATAGCAACTGTGGAATCACCACAACAGATCAATTACTGTAGTTTTGTTACCATAGCAACTGTAGAATCATCACCACAGATCAGTTACAAAAGTCGTTTTGTTACCATAGCAACTGTAGAATAACCAAAACAAATCAATTTGAGTGCTTTATTTGGTCGTTTATCCTAAAATGTTGATTGCTTAAAAATACTGTTTATTATTATTATTATTTTATTCTAAACTGCCGATTGTTAAATATATTGTTAATGATTGTGTTTATTTTTTTTTATTCTTATTTCATTTATTTAGTTTTATTTATTTATTTTACTACTACTATCATACTGTCATTTGTTTTCATATGTTCTGTTTAAATGTAAACATCCCTAATGCTTTGGCAATATACATGTAACATTTGTCATGCCAATAAGGCAAGTTTGAATTAGAATTTGAGTTATACACTAGACTATTTACTATAAATGACTATGGTATTTTTTTGTGTTACTTTGTACAATCTTCAAATTATATTCTTGCACAGATGAAATTTGTCACATTTTATTTTAGGGTAAAATTATTGCTCAACTTATTATTAACTCAAACTACCAATTAGCTGCTTATTAATAGTTAGTAAAGTAGTAGTTGGGATTAGGTATTAATAATAGGCAGGTAATAAGATATTAGTTACTAATACGTAAACTAACGAGTTACCAACATTATTCAATTAAAAAGTATCAAATAAAACATTCATTCATTCACTTTCCTTCAGCTTAGTCTATTTATTCATCAGGGGTTGCCACAGCGGAATGAACAGTCAACTATTCCAGCATATGTTTACGCAGCGGATGCCCTTCCAGCCGCAACCCAGTACTGGGAAACACCCATACACATTCATTCACACACACTCATACACTACGGCCAATTTAGTTAAATTCCCCTATAGTGCATGTGTTTGGACTGAGGGGGAAACCGGAGCACCCGGAGGAAAGAACACGCAAAATCCACACAGAAACACCAACTGACCCAGCCGGGACTCAAACCAGTGGTCTTCCTGCTGTGAGGCTACAGTGCTAACCACTGAGCCACCATGCTGCCCTAAAATACAACAAATTAAGTAAAAATAAATACTATTTATTTTGTTTATATTTATATCTTAATAATAGGCATATAATAAGATATTAGTTAATACTGAGAATTGAAATGTAAACTAATGTGATATTGTTTCATTTAAAAGTAAAAATAAAATAAAATAAAGCAAAACTTAATTTATTTTGACATCATAGGTTCTCAATTGAAATAATATTCGATATACGCATACACTATATATATATATAAGTATTTCACAGTGGATGATACACCAGTGTAGATGTACAGTACAGATCAAAATTGTTTTGCCACAGCCTGAGAAAGACGAAGAGTGAAAGAACACAGTGAAACAAACAAAACCAGTGTTTATATCTTTAAAACATTCCTGAAAACACAAAACGTGAAATCTATTGCTTTCTTATTGCTTATTTGCATTCCGTGTCTTGAATTAGGACTATCTGCAAACGCACTCAACAGCAATAATGTGATTCCTGTCGTTAGCTGAAGCTGAATGTTTACTGAATATTATACACACATAAGAGAGATGATCCTGCGACATGACGTCTGCAGTGAGAATGAGCTGTAATAAGAGGACAGAAATGAGGAGACGTGGATATGGCTGTGCGTCTGAGAATTCGGCAACAGCTTGGCTCCTAATGAGAGCCACAGCTCACTTTGATAAACAGGTTGTTTTCCTAGTAAAGTGTGGCTAAAGTGGAACAATTTGTCCCTAAAAGTTGCTGTGACATTATTGCGTGAAGATGGTATCCCAGAAGTGTTTTGGGATATTTATTGTATTTTTTTTTTATTTAGAATAATGCTGAAAACATTGACTTCCAGTAGGAAATACTCCATGGTTTCCAACATTTTTCTAAATGTCTTCTCTTGTGTGTTTAACAGAAGAAAGAAACTCAGGACGATTTGAAACAAGTTAACATTTTTGGGTGAACTATCCCTTTAAGTCACTTTTAAAAACCGACTTGTTGACTTTTTAGGAATTTTATTCAGTTGTTTATGTTTTTCGATCTCCTTCTCTATCTCTTGTTTTAATGATGTTCAGTCTTGTTGCTGTGTTAAATGTGCTCTATATATGCATATATACACACACACACATACACATTCATATAAATAAAGCAAAGTTGAAAACTAGCAGGCGCCGACCCGATGAGTGTTGTTCTAGCTCTGGTTTTGTGTTGTCAGAAACGTCAGAAACCCACTGGTCGTCTCTGGCTTTTTTTGGCTGAAAACTGAAGCCAAGAGGTCGTATAAAGCATGATGCACTCCACCACTCACTCACTCGGCTTATTTAATTAGCTAAACAGCCTTTCCATATGGAAGAACTTTAATTGCTGCAGTGTTGATGAAGCGTTTCCCCAATGCTTAGCTTACACCACAGTGTGGCCCTTTATTCTGCTGCACACTGCAGTAAGATTAAGAGAAAGTCAGGGGTAATGTACATCCAGCGGGTTGTTATTAAATATTAGTACATGGCTGTCTGAAATACTGGAATCTGACTAGTCAGTTGTGACATTTCAAGGTATGTTATTATAAGATGACAACTGGTGAATAACACAGACTCAGCCAGTGCAGAATTATTAGGCAAATGAGTATTTTGAGCACATCATCGTCTTTATGCATGTTGTCTTACTCTAAGCTGTATAGACTCGAAAGCCTACTACCAATTAAGCATATTAGGTGATGTGCATCTCTGTAATGAGAAGGGGTGTGGTCTAATGACATCAACACCCTATATCAGGTGTGCAGAATTATTAGGCAACTTCCTTTCCTTTGGCAAAATGGGTCAAAAGAAGGACTTGACAGGCTCCGAAAAGTCAAAATAGTGAGATATCTTGCAGAGGGATGCAGCACTCTTAACATTGCCAAGCTTCTGAAGCGTGATCATCCAACAATCAAGCGTTTCATTCAAAATAGTCAACAGGGTCGCAAGAAGCGTCTGGAAAAACCAAGGCGCAAAATAAACTGCCCATGAACTGAGAAAAGTCAAGCGTGCAGCTGCCAAGATGCCACTTGCCACCAGTTTTGCCATATTTCAGAGCTGCAACATCACTGGAGTGCCCAAAAGCACAAGGTGTGCAATACTCAGAGACATGGCCAAGGTAAGAAAGGCTGAAAAACCACCACCACTGAACAAGACACACAAGCTGAAACGTCAAGACTGGGCCAAGAAACATCTCAAGACTGATTTTTCTAAGGTTTTATGGACTGATGAAATGAGAGTGAGTCTTGATGGGCCCGTGGCTGGATCGGTAAAGGGCAGAGAGCTCCAGTCCGACTCAGACGCCAGCAAGGTGGAGGTGGAGTACTGGTTTGGGCTGGTATCATCAAAGATGAGCTTGTGGGATCTTTTCGGGTTGAGGATGGAGTCAAGCTCAACTCTCAGTCCTACTGCCAGTTTCTGGAAGACACCTTCAAGCAGTGGTACAGGAAGAAGTCTGCATCCTTCAAGAAAAACAGGATTTTCATGCAGGACAATGCTCCATCACACGCGTCCAAGAACTCCACAGCGTGGCTGGCAAGAAAGAGTCTAAAAGAAGAAAAACTAATGACATGGCCTCCTTGTTCACCTTTCTGAACCCCATAGAGAACCTGTGGTCCATCATCAAATGTGAGATTTACAAGGAGGGAAAACAGTCCACCTCTCTGAACAGTGTCTGGGAGGCTGTGGTTGCTGCTGCACGCAATGTTGATGGTGAACAGATCAAAACACTGACAGAATCCATGGATGGCAGGCTTTTGAGTGTCCTTGCAAAGAAAGGTGGCTATATTGGTCACTGATTTGTTTTTGTTTTGTTTTGAATGTCAGAAATGTATATTTGTGAATGTTGAGATGTTATATTGGTTTCACTGGTGAAAATAAATCATTGAAATGGGTATATATTTGTTTTTTGTTAAGTTGCCTAATAATTCTGCACAGTAATAGTCACCTGCACACACAGATATCCTCCTAAAATAGCTCAAACTAAAAACTAACTAAAAACTACTTCCACAAATATTCAGCTTTGATATTAATGAGTTTTTTGGGTTCATTGAGAACATGGTTGTTGTTCAATAATAAAATTAATCCTCAAAAAACAACTTGCCTAATAATTCTGCACTCCCTATGTTCATATCTATATACAGCTGGGAAAAAAGTATTGAACACGTCAGCATTTTTCTCAGAAACCACATTTCTAAAGGTGACGTTGACTTAAAAGTTTCATCAGATGTTGGTGACAACCAAAGAAATCCATATATGCAAAGAAAACAAATGTAATTACTAGTGAAGTTATGCATAATAAAATCAAATGATGCAGGGAAAAAGTATTGAACACATGAAGAAAGGGAGGTGTAGTTCGGCAGTGAAAGCCCAGACAGCAGCTGAAATCTCTCAGTAGTTCTTCAGCAACACTGCTACAATAGGCACAGACAATAGAAGATTGGAGAAACGTCGCCTGGTCTGATGAGTCTCCATTTCTGCTGCCACATTCGAATCGTCGGGTCAGAATTTGGCCTCAACAACATGAAAGCATGGATCCATCCTGCATTGTATCAACGGTTGCTGCTGGTGGTGTAATGGTGTGGGGGAGATTTTCTTAGCACACTTTGGGCACATTAGTACCAACTAAGCATCATGTCAACGCCACAGCCTACCTGAGTATCTTCGCTCTGGTGGCATGCTTTGGAGGTCTGTCTCTCAAAAACAGGAATACAGTAGACTGAGCCAGGTTGTTAGGTGGTCTAGCAAGTTGATTGGTGAATCACAGCTGAGTATTGAATCCCTGTATAGTAGGCAGCTTTTACAGATTGCCCAGAACATTAGTAGCTGTAGCTCTCATCCTGTGTCTGAGGAGTTTATCCTGCTCCCTTTGGGTCGAAGGTTTCAGATGCTTTTGAGTAGGACAAAAGGGTTCAGGAATAGCTTTGTCCCATCATCTATTGTCTGTAATCTTTTATAATGTACTTTGTATGTGTATATGTGAGTATCAGGGCTTAACATGAACTTTTTTGATCACCAGCCAATGTGGCTAGTAGATTTCCAGCATTACTAGCCACTCGCCATTTTCACTAGCCACAATTTTCTTGTTGGGAAAATATATTTTGTATGCACGAATTTGACTTTGACATGCTAAAATGACTTAATTTAGATGTGTTATGTCCACAAGCCTTCTCATTCATTTAACTTTTTCTGTGTGGTGTGTATTAGCTTGCTCAGTGTGCATGAGCAAATGGGATGTGTCGCAATGCAATCAGTTTTTATTTCATATGAGTTTTCACGGCTCAAAATTAAGGATTTGTTTTAATCTTGAGCTCTTGGAAGCAGCAGGACTGTGGGTGCACGATCATCGCTCTTTGTCCAGTCTATTTCAAAGGGAACCGATCACACCAGCTGCGCTTCCTCTAGGCACGGTGACGGTTGCTTCGCGGAAGTAAACGGGAGCGCGCGCGCTTTTTAACAGTCGTGCGCATCACATTATCTGTGTGTGTGAGTGATCATCCTCTCATTCGGTATTTACCTGCTTTCTGCTCGCTCGATTCTAAGATCACATTTGCACGAATATTGGGTCACGCTTATTTTCAAACCCTGCTTTTAAGAAAACTACAATTTAAAAATAATTTCCAACCAGCCAAAGTGGCTAGTGACGGTGTCTGTCTAACCCGCCAGAGCTGAAATCTACCCGCATTTGGTGGGTTGGCGGGTGTTAATGTAAAACCCTGGTGAGTATGTATATGTGTGATTTAATTGTTTGTATCAAATGCCAAACTTTGCTGCAAAAAGAATCTACCTATGGGTTCTAATAAAGTCAACTCAAGCCATCTCACGTATTGTAGCTGACCATGTCCATCCCTTTATGACCACAGTGTCTCCATCTTCTGATGGCTACTTCCAGCAGGATAACGCACCATGTCATGCTGACGATGTGCAGCTTTATATTCCTGTTACACCAAATGTTTTAGATTCACTTGATTCTTTTAACAAATGATTTAATGATATTAAGACATGGCTGTCACAAAATTTTCTCTGCCTAAATGAAGGCAAAACCGAGTGTATTCTGTTTGACAATTCTAAGAGGTCAGCCATTTCATCTCCAGTGCATCTGGCTCAGTTTCCTCACCTCAGCCATGTGGTCAAAAACTTGGGTGTGAGACTAGACAGTAGTCTAAAATTTGATAAGCAGATTGATTCAGTGATTAAAGCAAGCTTTTTATCAGCTTCGCCTTCTCTCTAAAGTCAAGCCCTTCCTGAGGCCCTTCCTTGAGAAAGCCATCCATGCATCTGTTAGCTCGCGTTTGGACTACTGTAATGCACTTTATGTAGGAGTTAATCAGTCATGTCTTCATCGTTTGCAGCTTGTGCAAAATGCTGCTGCTCGCATGCTGACTAACAGTCGGAAGAGTGAGCATATTACACCAATTCTCCACTCCCTCCACTAGCTCCCTGTTAAGTTCCGAATTAATTTTAAACTTTTGATGTTTGTTTTTAATGCCGTCAATGGCCTTGCTCCTATTTATTTATGTGAAATTTTGCACACGCACAAACTCAGCAGAGCTCTGCGATCTGCTGACCAACTTCTGCTTGAAGTTCCACGGTCAAGATATAAGCAGTGGGGTGATCGCTCTTTTGCAGGGGCAGGTCCTAAACTCTGGAATACCCTTTCTATTGAGCTTCGCACAATCACTGACCTGCCACTTTTTAAAGCCAAGCTTAAGACCCACTTGTTTAAATTGGCTTTTAATGCACAGCACTGACACTTTATGCTTTAATGTTGGTTGGATTTTATGGATGTGTGTATATATATATATATATTGCACAGTCTACTTTTCTGTTGGGTTGTATAATTTGCTTTTACTTGTGTAAAGCACTTTGGTCAACCGTGGTTGTTTTAAAGTGCTATATAAATAAAAGTTGATTGATTGATGTCAGGGCAACGCAGTGGCGCAGTAGGTAGTGCTGTTGCCTCACAGCAAGAACGTCGCTGGGTCGCAGGTTCAAACCTCGGCTGGGCTGGGTCAGTTGGCGTTTCTGTGTGGAGTTTGCATGTTCTCCCTGCGTTCGCGTGGGTTTCCTCCGGGTGCTCCGGTTTCCCCCACAGTCCAAAGACATGCGGTACAGGTGAATTGGGTAAGCTAAATTGTCCGTAGTGTATGAGTGTGTGTGTGTGGAAATTCCCAGAGATGGGTTGCCGCTGCGTAAAAAATTGTGCTGGATAAGTTGGTGGTTCATTCTACTGTGGCGACCCCGCAAGGGACAAAGCCGACAAGAAAATGAATGAATGAATGAATGATTGATGTCATAAAGCACCAATCATCTCAGACTGGTTTCTCGAACATGACAATGAGTTCACTGTACTCAAATGGCCTCCACAGTCACCAGAGCTCAATCCAGTAGAGCACCTTTGGGATGTGGTGGAACGGGAGATTGGCATCATGAATGTGCAGCCGATAAATCTGCAGCAACTGTGTGATGCTATCATGTCAATGTGGAGCAAAATCTCTGGGGAATATTTCCAGTAGCTTGTTGAATCTCGGCCATGAGGGATTAAGGCAGATCTGAAGGCGAAGGGTTTCAACTCCTACTACTAGTACTAGTAAGGTGTACCTAATAAAGTGGCCGGTGAGTGTATATGCTAATTATGAAGTAAAGTTTTTCAGTAACTGTTGTCAGCTTCACATGGTTTAGTAAATGTTAATGGTATGGTGTTTATTTTTTGATCAATAGTTTTACTGTTAGTTTTGGTGCAATAGAAATAAAGCAGCAGTGTGTGGAGATGAATGTGAACGCTGGAGGATGACGCTCCATCACAGCTCACTCTGCTTCTGTAAGTGCACTTTAATGTGAACATATGATGGCATGATTATTTTACCCTCTGGCAGCCGTTCACAGAAAACATTAAGAGCACTTCTAACACTCCAATGTCTTTACCAGCAGGTTCATATGAAAGGTGTGTGTGTGTGTGTGTGTGTGTGTGTGGAGCTGTTGAAACGCCACATTTCTGTCTGCTGAATCACAGAAGTGCAGCCAGAGAAATAAATCCATTCAGCAATGAGCAGAAAGCACACACACACACACACACACACACACACACACTGTACACCCTCCACGACTCCGTCTCTCTCTCTGCAGTCTGTTTGTGTTTGATTCAGTGTGTTTCTGCACGCAGTCTGTGTGTGTGTGTTTGTTTGATTGATTTAGTGTGTTTTTGCTGTGTGTGTGCCCGTGTGTGTTTGCGAGAGATTCAGTGTGTTTCTGCAGTGTGTGTGTGTTTGATTTAGTCTGTGTGTATTTGTTTCAGTGTGTTTCTGCAGTGTGTGTGTGTGTGTGTGCGTGTGTGTGTGTGTGTGTGTTTGTGTGTTTCTGCAGCATGTGTATGTGTGTGTTAGATTCAGTGTGTTTCTGCAGTCTGCGTGCGTGCGTGCGTGCGTGCGTGTGTGTGTGTGTGTTAGATTCAGTGTGTTTCTGCAGTCTGCGTGCGTGCGTGCGTGCGTGTGTGTGTGTTAGATTCAGTGTGTTTCTGCATTCTGCGTGTGTGTGTGTGTGTGTGTGTGTGTTTCTGCATTCTGTGTGTGTGTGTTAGATTCAGTGTGTTTCTGCAGTCTGCGTGCGTGTGTGCGTGTGTGTGTGTGTGTGTGTGTGTGTGTGAGTGAGTGTGTGTTAGATTCAGTGTGTTTTTTGCAGTCTGTGTGCGTGTGTGCGTTAGATTGAGTGTGTTTCTGCATTCTGCGTGTGTGTGTGTGTGTGTGTATTAGATTGAGCGTGTTTCTGCAGCATGTGTATGTGTGTGTGTTAGATTCAATGTGTTGCAGTCTGTGTGTGTGTGTGTGTGTGTGTGTGTGTGTGTTAGATTTTGTGTGTTTCTGCATTCTGCGTGTGTGTGTGTGTGTGTGTGTGTGTGTGTGTGTTAGATTGAGCGTGTTTCTGCAGCATGTGTATGTGTGTGTGTTAGATTCAATGTGTTGCAGTCTGTGTGTGTGTGTGTGTGTGTGTGTGTGTGTGTTAGATTCAGTGTGTTTCTGCAGTCTGCGTGCGTGTGTGCGTGTGTGTGTGTGTGTGTGTGTGTGTGTGTGTGTGTGTGTGAGTGAGTGTGTGTTAGATTCAGTGTGTTTTTTGCAGTCTGTGTGCGTGTGTGCGTTAGATTGAGTGTGTTTCTGCATTCTGCGTGTGTGTGTGTGTGTGTGTGTGTGTATTAGATTGAGCGTGTTTCTGCAGCATGTGTATGTGTGTGTGTTAGATTCAATGTGTTGCAGTCTGTGTGTGTGTGTGTTAGATTTTGTGTGTTTCTGCATTCTGCGTGTGTGTGTGTGTGTGTGTGTGTGTGTGTGTGTTAGATTGAGCGTGTTTCTGCAGCATGTGTATGTGTGTGTGTTAGATTCAATGTGTTGCAGTCTGTGTGTGTGTGTGTGTGTGTGTGTGTGTGTGTGTGTGTGTGTGTGTTAGATTTTGTGTGTTTCTGCATTCTGCGTGTGTGTGTGTGTGTGTGTGTGTGTGTGTGTGTGTGTGTGTGTGTGTTAGATTGAGCGTGTTTCTGCAGCATGTGTATGTGTGTGTGTTAGATTCAATGTGTTGCAGTCTGTGTGTGTGTGTGTGTGTGTGTGTGTGTGTGTGTTAGATTTTGTGTGTTTCTGCATTCTGCGTGTGTGTGTGTGTGTGTGTGTGTTAGATTGAGCGTGTTTCTGCAGCATGTGTATGTGTGTGTGTTAGATTCAATGTGTTGCAGTCTGTGTATGTGTGTGTGTGTTAGATTCAATGTGTTTCTGCAGTCTGTGTGTGTGTGTGTGTGTGTGTGTGTGTGTGTGTGTGTGTGTGTGTGTGTGTGTGTGTGTGTGTGTGTGTGTGTGTTAGATTGAGCGTGTTTCTGCAGCATGTGTATGTGTGTGTGTTAGATTCAATGTGTTGCAGTCTGTGTATGTGTGTGTGTGTTAGATTCAATGTGTTTCTGCAGTCTGCGTGCGTGTTTGTGTGTGTGTGTGTGTTATATTGATTTAGTTAGCTTCTGCAGTCAATGCTGGGGACAACACTAAACACACTACATGGTTGAGTCTACAAGTGCATAACTGCATAGTGTACAAGTGTATATTACATCTGGGACAACACTAACCTCATACGCTCCATGGTTGAGTGTACAAGTGCATAGTGTACAGTATAAGTGCACAGTGTTTGTTATATCTGGGACAACACAATTCATACACTACACGATTGAGTGTACAAGTGCATAAGTGCATAGTGATTAAGTGCATATTACTTTTGAGACAACACTAAACTCATACACTATGCACTTGTACACTGAAGCGTGTATGGTATGAGTTTGGTGTTGTCTCAGATGTAATTTAGACTTATACACTATGCTCTTTTACACGTATCGTATTAGTGCATAAGCGTATAGTGTGCCATTTGGGACGCAACTTAGCTCTTAATTCTCTGAGCACTAATGGTTCCTCTATATAATGATCATTTCTAGTGTGTATCGCCTCTTCCTGTTGAATCGCTGAATGCCTCCTCAATTGTAAGTCACTTCAGACAAACATGTCTGCTAGATGACTAAATGTTGAGCCACAACTAAAGCCTTGTTTCCAGCGCAGGTCTGCTTAAACCCTCAGCAGTGCACAGGCCAGCAGTGTACAGCGGTCAGTCGGTTCCTCATGCTCTGAACACGACCAGCACATCCGTCTCTACTTCCAGCGGACAATTGATGTTTTGTTTTTGACTGTTAAATCTGTTTGACAGCCAGATATTAGTTTCCCCGATGTTTCCCTCAGTAAATCCTCTCCGGTGTCTCAGCCATCGCACTCGCTCTTCAGGGGAGGAGGTGATTTACGAAACGGCTATTTTTTGACGTTTTCTTGATTTCGCTTGGAGCTCAAAGTTCGGAGCGCTTTCCATCTCCTATCATTTTACAAGGATTATGGTATATCTATCAGGCCACGAGATGCAGTAGCCTGCTGGGAATGTGCAGGGCGTATTTTAAGTGGGAAAAAAAACCACACGGAGCTTCAGGAACAGCTGATTTGCACTTAAAGGGACAGTTCACCCAGAAATGTCAACTTTTAATATTGAAGGTGCTGTAAGTTGTTGACTCTTCTAAAGCATAACACATTACAATATGTGTGCAGATATTTCAGAATCATGCTCAGTAAGGGTGTGACAAGATCTCGTACGACGAGATCTCGTGAGATTAAATCGCGGCGAGATTTCTCGTCGAGGCAGGGCCGGATTAACCAATGGGCATTATGGGCACAGGCCCAGGGGCCCATGCGCACTTGGGGCCTCTGCGAGGGGGAAAAAAAATGCTGATTTTGGAGTGTCTATTTAGGTTAAGTGCAAATAGCGCACCTCGTTGTAATAAGCTATTTAAGTGTTTCCCGCCAGCGCCGTTTGATCGACAGAGTCAACATAACTAAAGAGCGCGGTAGACTGCAGGTGGGAGTGGTGTGGCTCGTAAAGAGCATGGATATGTGTTTTGAGGCGATCAATCATGAACTCGGTTCGAATCCAGCGACTGGTGAACACGTTCTTCTTTTTCCCCCATTACATAGCAGATTGGAAATACATTTATTTTCATATATAGAAAGGAAATGTTTTTGTTAAAATTTTTTAATAAAGTATATAAAATATATAAAAATGAGTCACAAGGTGGCAACGCAGTGGCGCAGTAGGTAGTGCTGTTGCCTCACAGCAAGAACGTCGCTGGGTCGCAGGTTCGAACCTCGGCTGGGCTGGGTCAGTTGGCGTTTCTGTGTGGAGTTTGCATGTTCTCCCTGCATTCGCGTGGGTTTCCTCCGGGTGCTCCGGTTTCCCCCACAGTCCAAAGACATGCAGTACAGGTGAATTGGGTAGGCTAAATTGTCCGTAGTGTATGAGTGTGAATGTGTGTGTGTGGAAATTCCCAGAGATGGGTTGCGGCTGGAAGGGCATCCGCTGCGTAAAATCATGCTGGATAAGTTGGTGGTTCATTCCACTGTGGCGACTCCGCAAGGGACAAAGCCGACAAGAAAATTAATGAATGAATGAGTCACAAGGTATTTAATAAGGATAATAACAATTATAAATATTCTATAAACAGTTATTTTCCACCTGGTGTTAAATGTAAGCGACATCTTAATATCATTAATCTGTATTTACAATGTTAGTCGCCCTGCTTCACCCATATTCTCCGACCTCATGGAGAGAGAAACAGAAAAAGCCCCTGAAGAGGAGAGAGACAGGAGAGAACTGGTACAGTGTGTGTGATTTCGGATACTTTCAGCTTTATAATCACGTGCTGTTTGCCTACTCTTCTTCATCACGAGGCAGACAGTAGGAATCATTAATCAGTGTGTGTGTTATGGAGGACTCAGATTCATAGAACTGGATTGGAGAGGTGTTATATCCAAATTATGCATTATAAGTTTGTAGAAGTTATCCATTAAAAATACCCTTAAATATAAATATTTAGTACTGCTTCAGTGAACTTGAACAAGTATATTAAAAACCAATAATTTTCACTAGTTATATTAGTTTTTTTTTATCAAAGTGTGCTTTAAATGCTTTAAAAATCAGGTAAATCTTTGTTGACTATAAATATATGTACCATGTCATTTATTTAAAAAATGTGGGCAAAATATTATAGATTAACTTTATTTAAAAAATATTATATTAATCTTATTTTTTAATTCAACTATAGAGGTGCGGCCTTGTAGGCGGCCTAAAGACATTGTGCCCAGGGGCCTCTGAATTCTTAATCCGGGCCTGCGTCGAGGTGAAAATATGTCTCGTGAGTTGTGATGTTATGATGGAGCGTGAGGGTGAAATCAGCATTGACGATTGGAGGCAGGATTGGATTTGATCTGCAAATAAAGTGCTTTGCACACACCTGGCAACCCAGGCTGGCCTCAGAGTTGCGCTTGTCACTCGGTTGGGTGGGCGGGTGTGACGTAACCGCTTTTTTCACCGGAGTTCAGCAGGTGCCGTATCCAACATGGGCTACAACTACAGCCTCACACATTATGGTTCGTATCCATGCAATGGAATACTTCAGATATGCTGAAAGGTATAATAGTGGTAAACACAAATAAAAAATTACGACGTGGAGTATTCCTATTTCAAATGTGAGCAAGAGTGAGTTTTACAAGTTGAACATGTTTTAAAACAGCGCATGTTTGTAATAAATTACAGCGATTTACTTCAGCTTTACTTCCTCAACACAGCCGCATGTCAGAACAATTATACAAGAAGATGCTTCAATCCTGGTTTGTGGACGTTAAATCAGGTTTATTTTGTACATTAATGTAACAGATATCCATACAGCAGTGGAGATTAACCTGTATCCGGTCACATTTGTGTGCAAAAAGAGTGCAAAGCTAAATGCGCGCACTGTATGTGTGTGTGTGTACTTTGTAACGACATTGTGTGTGACTCGTCGTTGCAGCTCCACAACAGATGCATCAAATAATCATTGGTAAAGTTCTTACTGTAGTATTTCTCACAAACGTTACGTGAGATCTGCTTCCTTTATGTCTGTCTGTTGTCTGAGGCAGCCGAGGGCGGAGACTGAGGCACGCTGACAGGCACGTGGGAACGGTGGGCGGGGAGGACTAGCCTTAAAGGCGCAGTACACAAAAACAGCAAAAAGCTGTTGAGAGCTATAAAATACAAACTAGTGAAAGCTATAAGAAATAATCTGATGAATGTTTTGAGCTGAAACTTTACAGACACATTCTGGGGACACAAAAGACTTATACTAAATCTGGAAAAAGGGGTAAAAATGCCGTTGCTTTTAATTAGAACACGGTTTAAATCAGCCTTAAATCAGACTTTAGGCTCGACAGTCAGGCACGCTCCTGTTGGTGTCGTCAATCTGGCAACGTGCACTTGCATGTGTTTTGAACCAGGAGTGCAATACCTAGTTCAACCACTGAGTGTCAAACTTACATACTGCACATTTAACAAAACATTGACAAATGTTATGATACTTCACTTGTTCCAAAACCTAATGACTTTCTTACTTTCATTTTTTTTTTATTTTGTTGTTAAACAGATATACTAAAGGCATGTTTGGAAACTAGTAGCCATGATTTTTTTCCTGTATTTTTTAACATTCTTCAAAATATCCTAATTTGTGTGCATCAACAATAAAAGAAACTCATAAAGGATTTAGAAAAGTGGAGAATCAGTAAAGAGCGATTAAAATGTATTTTTGGGTGAACTATCCCTTTAATGACTTTGATTATACTACTGTGCTGGGGTGCATTTCCCAAACAACGTAACTCGCGGCTGAACTATCATGGTACGATGCATCGTTTGGGAAAAGAACGATGTAGTGACGAGTGTTTCCCAAAACCCGTAGTTTCTCTGTCGCAGATCCATCATTTGAACCACGTTAGTTATAACGTAAAACGCCCATAATGATGCTCTAAACGGGGTGGAGCAACTTCTTTAGAGAACAACCCCATAATTTCTTTGTGCAAATTAAATTGTTTTACAAGCACACGCATTTAAAATAAAATCCAATATTAGTTTTGGTATAAACATGCACTCACTTTCCATATTCATTGAAATATATGTAAATGGCACATATAGAGCCTGTGTTTGCTTTACTAATATTATTGAGAACATTACATTCTATATTCTAAATTAACAAAAAATCACTTACAAAAGCTAACACTATTCTAATATCATATATAAATCATATACATAAATAAATAATGAGGCTATTTATTAAGAAATGAAATGTAATATTTATTATTTATTAGAAAATGAAAAAAAATCCTATTTTAATAATAATATTAGTAATGATGATGATGATGATTATTAAGTAGGATATTGTTTATTTATTTTTTGAAAAGTCTGCTTTTACAATTTGAGCATGTGCAAACCACTGCAGATATGCTCTAACCAGCAGGCCCGTGTCATATACAAGTACAGATACTTCATAAATAACCCACTATAAATGAAAAGCATTAACGTATGCTATGTTTTTTGTTTTCACAAGCTTTGGAGATTCATTCATTTCATTCATTTTCTTGTCGGCTTAGTCCCTTTATTAATCCGGGGTCGCCACAGCGGAATGAACCGCCAACTTATCCAGCACGATTTTACGCAGCGGATGCCCTTCCAGCCGCAACCCATCTCTGGGAACATCCACACACTCATTAACACTCATACACTACAGACAATTTAGCTTACCCAATTCACCTGTACCGCATGTCTTTGGACTGTGGGGGAAACCGGAGCACCCGGAGGAAACCCACGCGAATGCAGGGAGAACATGCAAACTCCACACAGAAACGCCAACTGACCCAACCCAGCCGAGGTTCGAACCTGCGACCCAGTGACGTTCTTGCTGTGAGGCGACAGCACTACCCACTGCATCGCCTCAGCTTTGGAGATGTAACATAAATTCCGCTTTTAAAAAAAAGTCACCTATAGCTTTCATCATGAGGCTGTGTTCAAAATGACATCAAAGATTTCAAAGGGAGCGCAATTGTAAACATGAAGATCGCTAAAACTGAACTGTAAAAATACTTTGAAAGCAAATTACACCTAAGAGAGATTAACTTAATGCTTTTTTATTTTTAATAATTCCAACCCTTAATGTTAGAATGTTCTAAATGAATAGGGCATAGGGGGGATAAGTGGGAATAGAACACAGCCAGGAACTACGATTCTAACTACAGCTCCAGAGGTGTCGTTTCAAGTGCTCAAGTTTGCGACGCAGTTTGCGAATGTTCGTTGGAGCGATGGATTTGGGAAACAGCAAATTAACAAACTATCTTTGTAATGACGGAACTTGTGACCTTAGTTTGCTAATGATGGTTTTGGGAAACGCACCCCTGATTGGCTGATGAGCATTCTAAGGTGTGCTGTTATTTCCAGATAAATGCACAGGACATTGTAATATATATTTTGAGACACCACCAAAACACACCATTGATTAAATAAATGGCTAAACCTAAAAAAAACTGAAGTGCATTTTACAAACTCCTCATGAATACATTTTCATGAGCTGTAGTTCTTACTAATGTCAATCTGAACAGTGTCTTTGGCTAACCGTAGTATAAGCGCAATAATCGACTATTGAATTACTGACAAATAATGCATGCAAATAAACACTGGGTGTGCATTATTTACTAATAAATCAATGACAACGTCATCAATTATTCCATAGCTATACTACACTACTGTTGAATGCTTGATTCTGATTGGCTGATGAGCAGTCTGATGTTTATTTAAAGCTAAATTACTCTGACATCAATGTTGAACCATAATTAATAAATGCTGTACAAGTATTAGTATGTTAATAAATACATTAAATGTTAACAAGCATGAATTTGGATGTTAATAATGCATTAGGAAATGTTGAACTATGATTATTAAACACTGTTCATACTTAGTTCAAGTTTGTAATTGCAATAACAAACATTAACTAATGAAGCCTCATTGTAAAGTGTGACCAAAATATTAAGAAGGAGCGTTAAAGCTCTTGAAGATCCACCTGTGAGATGTTTCAGACTGCAGCTTTAATGTCTAAAACATCCTCGTGTGGTAAAACCATCCACAACTACAAGCTTCAAGCTTCCGTGTTGCGACTCTCAGCGGCTGTAAATTGTTTTAAAATGTCTTTGTGGGGAGAGAAGGAATTCAGAGAGTGGGCCGGCAGATCATTTACTGGAGTCTCTTCAGTTTATATATAAAAACTGAAGCAAAAATGTAACCTAATTATAATCACAACTGGACAATGGTATCTTAAAGGGCACCTATTATGAAGAAATCCCTTTTAGAAGAGGTTTAAGCAAAGCAGCAGTGTGTGAATATCTCCAGCCTCTAATAGTCAACATGAATTAATTGTATTTGTTCTAATCAGATGGATGAATGAATCACTTTGATTGACATTCTCCCTTTGTACGTGTCATCAGAGGGGGAAAGCCCCGCCCCCTACTGCCCATCTCTCCCTCATTAGCATAAACAGCAGCCCTGAGTGAGAAGCAGCCGTCTGTCCATTAGCCATTAGAGTGTTTGATCTGCTAAAGATAATGTCAGCATAGACTAAGAGGATTATAGATGTGGAGTTTTAGATGAAGCACAAATGAACAGCGACAGGAGCAACATCAAGCATGAAGCACACATGCACACCTGACCAGCACTGATAATGCTAGTCCTGTTTTCAGTTTATCGCTATGGTGATGCACAGGTGTTTGTAGCTCCACCCCTCTTCTGAAATCTCATTTGAATTTAAAGTGACAGTCACCAAAACGCCACAATTAGGATCAGATTCAGATTTCAGAGAGCTGGAAAACATTATTAGTGTGCTATTTTGAGCTGAAACTTCACCACACACTCATTAGACTTATTGTACATCTTGTGAGAATAGGTCTCCGTTAAGTATGAGCAGACAACAGAGAGAAAAAGTGATAATATGGTGCACAAAATTGAAATAATGCCAATCTGAATTTGTATTATTTACCTGTTCATCCTTGTAAAGTGACTTTTTTTTTTTTTTTTTTTTTTTTTTTTTTTTTTTTTTGTCATGGAATTTTTATTCTTGCAAATAGCATTTTACATTTTATGACAACCCATAAAACAATCCCCAAATAAAACAATCAACATCTGAAAATAAACAAATAAAATAAACAAAATAATAATAATAATAAAATAGATACAAATACAAAGAAACAATTATAATAACAAACCATATACATACATACACATATACCTTCACTCAATCCACATCTAAGGTTTTTAATTGATTAAAGAATGCAATAAATTGTTGCCATTTTTCAAAAAACTGTTCTCCCCTACCTCTGATATTGTATTTAATTTTCTCAAGTTTTAAAAAGAAGACTAAATCTTTGAGCCACAATGAAATAGAAGGGGGTTGTGGGGAGGTCCAAGACAACAGTATTCTGCGCCTAGCGAGAAGAGATGCAAAAGCCACAATGTCAGCATGTCTCCGGGTTAAAGGTTGACACTGAGAGGGAACACCAAAGATCGCAATTAAAGGGCAAACAGCTAACTTGACCCCCAGAATATCAGAAACAATTTTAAAGAAAGTAATCCAAAAATTTTGCAACTTGGGACAAAATATAAACATATGACTAAGATTACATGGTGAAAGTTTACATTTATCACACATATCTGAGACATTGGGATATATTTTAGAAAGTTTGGCCTTTGAGAGATGAGCTCTGTGAATCGTTTTAAATTGTATAAAACTGAGTCTAGCGCATGAGGTGCAGGTGCGCACATTGTCTAATACTGCACTCCAGTAGTCATCTTCAAACTCTAAGTCAAGTTCCTCTTCCCAGGCTCTGATAGCTTTAATGTTATGAGAGTTATCCTTTGACAAAATATTTGCGTATATCTTAGAAATGATCCCACTCATATGAGCATTCAGTTTAAATACCTCTTCCCATGGAGACCTTGTAGGCAGGGAGGGAAACTCAGAGAACAGAGAGGAAGCACAATGTCTAATTTGAAAATAACGAAATAGGTGCGAGGGAAGCAGATTAAATAATGATGATAATTCAGAGAAATTTGCAAACACATTGTTAATAAAGAGATCTTCAAAGCATTTCAGACCTTTCTTTTCCCAAAAAGAGAATACAGAATCTGAGAAGGGGGGAAGAAAAAGGTGATTATTTTGTATAGGGGCCATAGTCGATGCAGAAGTAAATTTAAAGTGACGCCGAAATTGAAAGAATATTTTGAGAGAAGCACACACTATTAGATTATCTGTATAATGTGAAGGGGATATTGGTAGAGAAGAGAAGACCATAGCAGAGAGAGATGTTGAAGAACAGGACTTTGCTTCTAAGTTGCACCACGATAAAGAAGAGGCCTGTACCCAAAACACCAATTTCTGAATATTTGCCGCCCAGTAATAATACATAAAATTAGGCAAGGAGAGCCCTCCACTTATCCGACTTTTTTGAAGAGAACCTCTGGAAACTCTAGGGGATTTACCTGCCCATATAAAAGAAGAAATTAACTGATCTATATTCTTGAAGAAAGATTTTGGCAGAAACAAAGGAATAGCTTGAAAGAGGTAAAGAAATTTTGGAAGAACATTCATTTTTACAGCATTTATCCTGCCTAGTGGTGATAGTGGGAGAGATGCCCATCTTGAAAAAGCTGATTTCATGTATGAAATTAAAGGTGTAAAATTTGCTGACTTTAAGGCAGAATAGGAAAGGGTAACATTAACACCAAGATACTTGAATTTAGATCTCTCCAAATGGAAAGGAATGTCACTCTGTTTTATTGTTTGGCCAGATTGGTTTATGGGTAAACATTCACTCTTCTGTAGGTTCAATTTATATCCAGAAAACTTACCAAAATCATTTAATAAACAAATTATGTGAGGAATAGATGCAATTGGATCAGTGATATAGAGTAATAAGTCATCAGCGTATAGGGCTAACTTGTGTTCAATTCCTTTACGGATTATACCTTGAAATACAGGAAGTGTTCTGAGCATTATTGAGAGGGGTTCAATAGCTATTGCAAAAAGTAAAGGAGACAGAGGGCACCCCTGACGTGTGCCCCGAAATAAGTTGAAATACTCAGAATTAACACTGTTTGTATAAATTGAAGCTTGCGGGTCGGCATATAGTAAGCGTATCCAAGATATTAATCCCTCCCCAAAACCGAACCCTTCCAGCACTCTAAAAAGATAAACCCACTCTATCCTATCAAATGCTTTTTCGGCATCTAATGAGATGATTACCTCTGGGGAGTCACTGCTTTGTCTTGAATATATAATATTAAACAGAGTGCGAATGTTAGAAAATGAATAACGTCCTTTAATGAATCCAGTTTGTTCCTCTGAGATAATACTAGGAAGTATTGCTTCTAATCGAGAGGCCAGAATTTTTGCTAAAATCTTAACATCAACATTAAGAAGACTAATGGGCCTGTATGAATTACATAATGTTGGATCCTTCCCGTCTTTAGGCAATAGAGTTATAGATGCTTGTCTCAATGTTGGGGGCAATTTACCTAGATCTAAGGATTCCTTAAAAACAGACAGAAGCAGCGGAGCCAATTTGAAATGAAATTTCTTATAAAATTCCGATGGTAGACCATCTGGGCCGGGGGATTTCTTACACTGCAATGAGTTAATTGATTTGGTAATCTCCTCTAAGGTAATGGGTCCATCAAGTTCAGACGCTAAAATAGAATCAACCCTAGGGAAGTTAATGCGGCCAAGAAATTGGTTTAATTCTTCTAGATTGTTAGAAGCTTCATTTATATACAGAGAAGAGTAAAAGTTTTTAAATATGGAATTAATCTTTACTGGATCAGAAGTTAATGTACCATCTGCCTGTGCAATTTGCGTAATAAAGCGTGAAGCGGCTCGATTACGAAGCTGATGGGCTAAAAGACGACTGACCTTATCCCCGTATTCGTAATAATTGCCACGTGTCTGTAACAAAAGTCTCTCTGCCTCACCTGTGGATAACAAATTAAATTCTGCCTGTAAATTAAGCCTTTGTTTATTTAGCTCAGGGGTTGGGCTATGAGCATATTGGTCATCTAATGCTTGAATATCATCAGATAACTTTTTTATCTTATTCCTACGCTCCTTATTAACATAGGCAGAGTAGGAGATTATCTTTCCTCTTAAAAATGCCTTTAAAGTTTCCCACAGTAAGGAATAAGAGATTGAATCGGTCTGGTTAGTAAGGAGAAAGTCATCTATTGAATTAGAAATATATTCACAAAATGCTGAATCAGATAGAAGTAAAGAATTGAACCGCCAGGGTGATCGAGAAGTATGAGGTAAAAATAAATTAATATCAAGACTTAGAGGCGCATGATCTGAAATAACAATAGGTAAATATTCAGAGTCTACCACCTGAGTAATTAAAGAATTATTAATAAAAAAATAATCAATACGAGAAAAAGATTGATGAACATTTGAGAAAAATGAATATTTTCTTGCTGTGGGATTAAAGTGTCTCCATGGGTCAGTATAACCATTCTGAACCATAAATTCAGAAAAAGTCTTTGACATACCAGAGGGAACTTTCTTAATAGTACTGGATTTATCCAATTCTGGGTCAATAACGCAGTTTAGGTCTCCCCCTAATATTAAAATATGTGTGTTCAGAGCTGGGATCTTTGACAACAAATTCTGAGCAAAAAGAGTATTATCAAAATTCGGGGCATATACATTTACCAAAACTACTGGTGTTTGTGAAATTTTCCCTTTCACAATTAGGTATCTACCATTCACATCAGAAATAACATTGTCCATAGAAAAGTGAACAGTCTTATTTATCAGTATGGCAACTCCTCTACATCTGGAATCAAAGTTGGAATGAAAAATGTGTGATGTCCAACGAGTTTGAAGTCTACCTTGATCCTTAAGTCGCAGATGTGTTTCCTGAAGGAATACAATGTCAGGTTTTTGTAGCTTCAAATGAGTCAGAACTTTGGATCTTTTGATAGGACCATTGAGTCCTTTCACATTCCAACTCAAGAATCTAACTGAATTTCTGGTTTTGTTCATCCAATTGCATTAATATACGAGTTGAGAGAAGGCCATAAACATAGGAGAGCACAAAAAAAAAAAAAAAAAAAAAACACACACACACACACACAGAAAGAAAAAAATAAAACAAAAAAAATAAATAAACACCGCCCATCATCCCTCCCCACCCAGCTCTACCCTGAACATTACTCAATTTCTTCTCTCCATTCCCAAACAATGGAGGCAGAACGCCAAAACTTGTTAACCTCCGATGCTCAAAAGCATTATATATCCGCATCTAAATCACGTGAGGTCACTCCCGAACATATAAAGCAGAAGTGATTTCTGGCAACATGAAAAAACTTGTCTGAACCACTTGGTTAACAGTCATTAATTAACGGAGTACAGCTGTTAATACAATGATGTTCATTGCATATTTATCTCAGTATGAAGTCTAAGAAGTTGAATACCGTTCGTTGAACCACCGCTGGGCTTCTTTAGGGCAATCGAATTGAAACTTTTCGTCGCCCAGGCTGATAATTAGGCGAGCCGGGAATCTAAGAGAGAATCTCACGTTCTTCTCGCGCAGGCCATTTCTCACAACTGAAAATGCTGCCCTCATTTTCGCCACACTAGAGTTATAATCAGGAAAAATGAAGATCTTGTGGCTCTGATAGAAGAGCTGGTTCCAATTCCCTCGCCGGATAACCTTTTCCTTATCGGTGAAGTAGTGAAACCGCACGATCATCACTCTAGCTCTTTGATTCTCCCGGTCGGCCGAAGGCGCGGGGCCAATACGGTGCGCTCTATCCAGCAACGGAGGAGCTGGAAACATCTCTGATCCCAGCACGTCCTGGAAAATGTGCGACATAAATGTGACCGGATCGCTCCCTTCTACACCTTCTGGAAGGCCGATAACCCGGAGATTACAACGCCGAGAGCGCGATTCCAAGTCCTCCACTTTCTCAGTGAGTACTTTATTAGCTGAATTTAACTTTAGCACTGTCTGTTCCAGTGCTACAATGCGGTCGCTGTAACCGTTCATGTGCTGATCAAGTTCGTCAATGCGTCGACCTTGTGACTCGATGCTTGATTTAAAACTCTCAAAAGATGCAACAACTGGAGCGAGAGCAGAGTCAATTGCTGCCTTCACCTGTTCTGCGATGGTAGAAGTTAGCTCGGAGATCAGCGTGGCACGGAGATTTTCCAGATCCAGCGGCAGCCTGTCGCCATGACTCTCTGTCGCGGCCGCCGACGTTACAATTTTTTTCCGCCTTTCAGTCGCCATAAATCCTTCCAAACTATGACCGTTTGATGCGCGATACAAAAATGAAACCACCAAGTGTGTCCAAAGATTCAAGCAGCCAGCCAGATATACTGAAAAACGAAAATGCTCGGGAGCTCACTTCAAGTGTGTCTACCCACTCACATGCTTAACCGGAAGCTCGTAAAGTGACTTTGACAAAATCTACATTGTATAAAACGCTGGTGACCCTATTTTTCCAGATAAGAACGGTGTGGTCACATTCACATTTAGAAGATTAAATCTGATATAAACACCCAAAGTTTGCAATTCGTCGCTTCTACCTAAATGGGTCAATAATTTTTTTGACCTCTCCTCAAACTTTTCTTCTGACCAATCAAGCGCTCTCTAGCATCTGACATGACCCGCCCCCAGGGGCGCCGCTGACCACTACGGGCCCTCTGACAAGCGAATTGTATCTAAAGTGAAAAGCGGACGGGGGGTGGGGTGATATCACGCACAAAAGAATGAAGAGCGGGGTGGGGATGTGCTAGTGGTGGGTGATGTGGCGGATGATGAAAGTGAAGAGGGGGGGAGAGATTTCGCGGATGAAAGTGAAGGGCGGGCGGGGGAGTGATGTCGCGGATGAAAGTGAAGAGGGGGGGGGGGGGTGTTGCGGGCCCCCTTAATGTATGGGCCCTTAGAATCGTCCTAACTCCCACCCCCCCACCCCCCCTAGCGGCGCCCCTGCCCGTCCCCTTCTTCTCATTTGCATTACATTTGATGGGCTTGAGCTCAACCACTCTCACTGGCAGAGCTGTGAGAAAAACAAACACTATTGGTTGTTTTTAAAAAGGGGAGGGGCTATTATATGCCCCACCCTCTCGCCGTGTTTCAGATGAGATTAAGTCAAACATCGACACATTTCAAAGCACTTCACAGGAACTTTAATCATTCATTCATTTTCCTTCGGCTTACTCCCTTATTTGTCAGGGGTCGCCACAGCGGAATGAACCTCCAACTATTCTGATATATGTTTTCCCAGTACTGGGAAACACCCATACACACTCATTCCCACACACACTCATACACTACGGCCAATTTAGTTCATCAACTCCCCTATAACGCATGCGTTTGGACTGTGGGGGAAACCCACGCTAACATGGGGAGAACATGCAAACTCCACACAGAAACGCCAACTGACCCAGCCGGGACTCGAACCAGTGACCTTCTTGCTGTGAGGCCACAGTGCTAACGACTGAGCAACCATGCCGCCCAGGAGCTTTAATTTCAGGTCAAATTCAGTTTTTCTTGCACATGAAAACCATCCAACACTGTAGCTTTCAGGTACACTCTCCAGAAAAAAAAACTGTGTGTGTGTGTGTGTGTGTTGGCGTGTGCGTGTGTGTGTAAATATTTGCTATTCTCTCTTGACTACTTGCGAGCTGTCTGACATTTTCTGTCCTTTTCTCTCCAAATAGCATAATGAGAATTTACTGCATCCTGTTAGCAGTAATCTCGTAATCCTTTCCCCTCCGTTTCTAGAGCAGCGGGCGGCCAGGACTGCGCCCAGTTTCAAAGCTTCTCTGCTTCTAGATAGCGTTTCTCAGAAATCTGACTACTGTATGTGTGGGGTGTAGAAACACACTCTCATGGGAGCTCACCATTAATGTGCTGCTGAAAACATGGACAAGAATCATGTTAGAAAAATACTTTATATTGGGTGGCCTTAACTACTGTGTGCTTGCATCAAAAAAAAATGAATACGGTGTACTTACTGTGTTCATAATGCATTATGGAACGCTTTTGAGTTCAGGTTTGGTGGTATGGATTAGTTTTAAGAGTGGGTTAAGGTGGTAATTACAAATTAATTACACATATGCAGGTATCATATTTTTCCTCTGCATTAAAAAAATAATATTCATTGGATTTACTACATTTTTTTTTCAGGCAAGTGGTTGCAAACAATTTATATGGGCTGAATTTTAACAAACAAATTAAGTTAAACTTTACTACTTTTAATTTATTTGTTAAAATTCAGCCCATATAAACTGCCTGCAACAATTTGCAAAAATCATTTTCATTCATTTATTCATTTTCTTTTCAGCTTAGTCCCTTTATCAATCTGGGGTCGCCACAGTGGAATGAACCACCAACTTATCCAGCACATGTTTTACGCAGCGGATGCCCTTCCAGCCGCAACCCATCTCTAAGAAACATCCATACACTCTCATTCACACTCATACACTACAGACAATTTTAGCATACCCAACTCCCCTATAGCGCATGTCTTTGGACTGTGGGGGAAACCGGAGCACCCGGGGGAATTCCACGTGAATGCAGGGAGAACATGCAAACTCCACACAGAAACGCCTACTGACCCAGCCAAGCCTCGAACCAGCAACCTTCTTGCTGTGAGGTGACAGCACTACCTACTGCGCCACTGCGTCGCCCAAAAACCATTTTAATACTATAAAATATAGGTTTAATACTATAAAACTTCCAAGAAAGTGTGCATCTATCATAACATAATTAATGCATCTGTCTACAGAATGTAAACAATGTTTTATTTTGGATCAATGTGCTGTAAATAAATGTATATTTAATAACACTGACCTGCTGAATTCATGTCAATGCATCAAAGTCAGTAGCTATGTTTCCATCCAAAAATGCGAATTTACTTCATGAGCAAAACTGGATAAAGGACGTGCAAATAAAACAGCGTTTACATCCAACAAGTCAAATTCATCGACTAACTGGCGCCAAATATCAACAGTAAAAATGGAATTTGCTGTGGTAGGAGAAGCTGCGTGAATCTTTTCATCATTTAATAAATGACTTGCACCTCAGAAGGCAATCCTGACACGCAGTGAACACGCGATGGCGTTTGAAGGCGTCAGACACGGAACACAGAAGCTCTTGATTCTGGAGGTCATTAATAATATACAGTGGTGAAAGAGCACTGAAAAATCATACTCAAGTAAAAGTACCATTACCTGGCTAAAAATGTAGTGCAAGTAGAGTAAAAGTATCTGCTGTAAATATTACTCAAAGTATGAGTAAAAAGTAGCCCTTTTTTAAAAGTACTCAAGAGTAGTGAGTAGTGAGTATTATGCTGCCAAAAGCTGATGTGTTTACATGTAATTTGTGCATGTGTGTGTAAACGTAACATTCTGTAGTGCATTTGTTTATTGCCCAGAAGGCACACAACATCATGAGACATTAATATTAGGTTAGATTTAGGTTGTAATGTCAAGTGACCAAAATTAACTGTCAAGCCAGCAGCTAAGGACAACGTTATTTTGATGTCCAATAATGACGTCAAATGACGTTGATATTTGGTTCCAAAAAATCCAACGTTGAGCCAACATCTTAAACCAGCGTCATATATGACGTCAAATACTGACATTTATACATCAGGTACGGCAACCAAAATCCAATGTCTGATAGATGTCATAGGGGTAACGTTCACACAACATCAAGCTTTAACATCATTAGTCGTTGATATTTGATTGGTTTTAGGTTGGACATTGGACATTGGCCTGACGTTGAGTTCTGACGTCAACCCAATTTTCATTTCCAAACAAAATGCAGCGTCCCCATGACATTAGAGTTCAACGTCAATCAGGCGTAATGTTGATGTCCTGTGCCTGCTGGGTGTTTAAGGCCATTTCAGTCATCATACAGTTAAACATCCGTCATCTTCTCATCAGTGACCTGCATCTAAACAGTCTCTGGGTCAATGCGCGTAAATATTTTGAACATCTTCATCCACACTTTTAATACTTCCAAACAGTTTGCTGCAATTATTAAGTGCACACGTCTTGAGGTAGTTCATTATTATGCAATTTACCTTCTATGGTATGTGTGATTTGATTGGACAGGAATCTCAGGACTGATTTTTCTAATTCCCATGGACAAGAAAAATAAAGTAGTGACTGCAGGTTGAAAGAAAGTAGTGGAGTAAAAGTACAGATACTGCACTAAAAATGTACTCAAAGAGAAGTACACATTTTTAAAACTACTCAGTAAATTACAATTCCTGAGAAAAACTACTTAATTACATTAATTTGAGTATTTGTAATTAGTTCCTTAACACCACTGATAATATAATAACACTAACACTGAGATGGTTCCGGCGTTTTATAATGACCAAAACAACATTTCAGATGTTTTACAATGTGCTCAGCCTGCTGGTTTGTCCATTCACACACATTTTTATCATCACACAATCACATGACTATTTTAATGCACATACTGGAATTTGTTCGGTAAAAGTGTTTCCATCGTAGTTTATGCGCATCTTTTCTTAACAAATAAAAAGTTTATCCTACTCAGTCTTGCTGTTACATATTGAGTAACTTTAATTCTGACAATGCTGGTGTGTATTGTTGCTGTGTGTTATGTCCGTTATTATCTATCTCTTTCTCTCTCTCCACATGAGCGGAGATCAGGTGCAGCTGTGAGATGGGCGGCGCCGATTATAAAAGCACGCTGGCCGCTGCTCATCGAGTTCTCTTCCTGTTTCCCCTCGCTGTTGTGTGTATGAGCAGATCGCTCTATGGTTTCTGTGTGGCAGTGATATCCTTCTGTCTGAACCTTTTTTCCAAAGTCATCTGGTGAGATACTCTGTTAAATACGGTAATAGGACGGTAACTTGCTTTAGCGGTGGCTAATCGTTTATCTTTCTGTCTGAACCCCTTTTTCCAAAGTCATCTGGTGAGATACTCTGTTAAATCCGGTACTAGGACGGTATTCTGTGTTAGCTGTGGCTACCTGTTAATTTGCTGCTGAATGATCAAAGGGAATGCCCTTTTTCTTTTGTTACGTTTTCTCCTGTTTAATGGACAGTCAAGGAGGGTAGAATTGTTATTTAATTTATAGAGCTTTTATTTTTGGTTTAGGTAAGGAATTTAATATTAGGTAGCGTACCTTGTTTTGTTTGTTGTTTTGGCCTTTTGTTCCCTTTTTGATATTGGAAGTTTTTGTTTAATAAATTTATTAATCCCTTTCGACAACTTGCCTGTGTGTGCGTGCGTGCTTGGGGAGCAGGAAAGGGGACTCCGGGTGACCTCTTTTTACAGACGGTCATCCTTAAAACTTATGTACGTAGCGCGGTGCGTCCGCTACATAACACTTGCGCATACATTTTTTGCGCATTTTTAAAACTTATGCACATCTTGGCGTTTATATCAGCCAATTTTTTATGCGCATATCCAAAATCAGCAAAAAACAAATAGGTGAATGGACACGTAGCTAGTGTTTGTTTCTTTATAAAGCACGTTTTTAGGAATAACAGGTGTTCACCAACGTGCAGGTATGAGGTCAATCAAATCTAAATAATAATAAAGATAATTATGAAACAATAATAATATGATGGAATAGAAATTGTCAGGATTCTGCTACTTCAGTCTTGTCAATTCTTGTTTTGGTGGCAGAGTCCAGACACTAGTCCTGTCTTGTCTTGTATGTTGTGCTCAGGTTTTCTCGAGTTGAACACTCTTATCCTGTTCATGTCTGTCTTTGTCTTTTGAATGAGCACTGTTTTGGCCGCACTAGGGCCATGCGCACTCCTGCATGATGTGGACGTGCGGGCTCTGGTGTGCTTGGAATGTGCGCTCTCATCCTGGTGTGTGTTTTGTTTGGGTGTTTTGTTTTATTCTCAGAACTCCAGTCTAGTTGGTTTTGGTTGGTGCTGGGTTTGGAAATGTGAGTGCCTTGCGTTCTGTCTCGTCAAGGCCGGAGCAAGCCGAACTGCCGCTCTAGGCAAAGGACTATCATGCTGCCCTCAACCCGAAAGTGAAAACGAAACTGACTAGTTCATAAAGTGAGGAGGGGGTGTGTGTGTGTGTGTGTGTGGTTGTGTTGATGTTGCGGATAACTGTACGTTCACACTGAAAGTAGGGAGAGCGTCAAAGGTCGCTCTGACGACGACGCTGTCTGCCTTCAGCTCCGGCGGCGAGAGCGTCAAAATTCGCTACATTGATCTCGTATTTAAAGGAGCCATTGCAGCATATCAGCAAATCAGTTACACTCCCGCATAAAACATGCTTTCTAGCATGAAGATGTTGCACACTTCTTATCAAATTCATTTACTTACGGAAGATCTAGTTGCATGTGGTGTGACTTTGCTCCACTTATTTATCCAATGTGTCCATATGTCTGAAATATTCTGAAGCAGCAATACTGTTTTGTATTGTCGCGTGACATTCCCGCTTTTTTAAAGAAAAAAATATGTAACATGGATGCACATGAGTAACTCGCCAGTACTTTTTTAATGCATGTTACTGTAAGAAAAACATTGCAAACAATTGGAAATCCGGCGACCGTAATATTAAAACCCTTGGGAACAACTGTGGGCGGAACTAAAGTTCACAGTGACTATGTTCTCTGACTCCTCTCAAGCGGTGGACTTCTACAATCTGATTGGTTGCCGCCGAACCACGTCACAGCTCATTACCATAAAGTTGACTTGATTTCAACTCTCCTCGACACCCACACCGGGGAAGACGCGCCGCGCTGCTCCTCGCCGCTTATCGCCGCCAGCTCCCATTGAAAATGAATGACTTCCGGCTACTTTGACGCTCTTGCCGCTTTCGGTGTGAACGTACAGTAAAAGTCAGCACGTTGGGTTGGGCGGCGGGGCGTGTTTGCCGCCCTCACAATTATGCCGCCCTAGGCGGCCGCCTAGGTCGCCTCTATGAACGCGCCGGCCCTGTGTCTCGTCTCATGTTGTGTAGAGCACGTGGCTCCATGTTTACATGTTGGATGTTTAGTGTTGTGTGTTAATGAGTTCTCTCATTGGCTGCATGTTCTAGTCCTGTTTTGATGTGAGCACATGGCTTGTGTTGTCTCTTTGTGTCATCTGCTCTCCTGTCAATTGTCTAGTCCCACTCTCCTTGTTAACCCATTATTAGTCAATTCTGTTCACTTGTCTGTTAATTATTTCTCCTTTATAGCTCCCTCTTGTCTTTCTTTCTGAGAGTCATGTCTTGTTTCTTTCCAGTCTTGCCAGTCCAGTCTAGTTTGTCTTTCTAGTTATGTTTTTCCCCCTCGGGGTGGTTTTTGTTTTCATATTTATTTTTTAATAAAGACCCATTATTTACTGCATTAGAGTCCTCGCTTCTTTCCCTACAACAACTGTGACAGAAATAGTCAATGAAAGAAGATAAAATAACAGCTCTCAAACAGTGTTAAACGCCAAACTACAGAGATGAGCTTACAAACAGAAAGTGTAACATGTAAAGGCAGACTGCATGTGTTATTGTTTTCTGAAATATAATCACAAATGTATTATTACATAATTGATCCAGCATGAGATTCACAATAGAGACCTACAGAGACGATGTGAACTGTAGCCTGGATCACCTTTTCATGAGTTAAATAAAGTGACACAAACCAAATGAACCACACTTCTGACATCGACGCATTCACTCCACAGTTTTATTGCTTTTAATTTAATTTAATTCTGCTGTTCATTAGTTTGTAACACTGCACATGTGTATGATCAACCTCCCATGAAGAGATGCTGCTGGGGTCTACAGAGGGCTTTTAAAAGGCACTTCACTACAGATTACAAAATACATTCCTTTAAAAAGTCATTTGTAATGTATTTTATTAGATTACTCAAGTTTAGTAACTTAATCTTAGTACTTTATATTAAATCTACAGCAGATTGAAGACTCGTTATCCTCTTTAGCCTGATAATAGCAGGTTGTATTGTTGTTTGTGGTTTATTTTGAACAAGGTTTTGTTTGGAAGTTGAATAAATTTGATTAAAATTCTATAATAATTACTTTGGGAGACTAAAATATTTTTAAGATAACGTAAATTTGATTATCAGTAAGCTTTGCTGTTTACTGAAGCAGCTGTTTTGAATGAATCACTCATTAAAACAGTAACTTGCTTTGTTGCTTACTGAATCATCTGTTTTGAATAATCAATTGAAGAACTGATTCAGGGAATCACTTATTTAAACATGAACTTGCTTTATTGCTTACTGAATCAGTTGTTTTGAACAATCAGTTGAACTAATTTAATGAATCACTCATTAAGACTGTAACTTGCTCTGTTGCTGCTTACTGAATCAGCCTTTTGAATGAATCATTTGAATGAATGATTTAATGAATCACTAATTAAGACAGTATTGTTGCTTACAGAATCAGCTATTTTTATTGAATCTTTGAATGAATGATTTAATGAATCACTCACTCATTAAGGTAGTATTGTTGCTTACAGAATCAGCTATTTTTATTGAATCATTTGAATGAATGATCTAATGAATCACACACTCATTAAGATAGTATTGTTGCTTACAGAATCAGCTGTTTCAAATGAATCATTTGAATGAATGATTTAGTGAATCACTCATTAGGACAGTATTGTTGCTTACAGAATCAGCTATTTCAAATGAGTCATTTAAATGAATGATCTAATGAATCACTCACTAAGATAGTATTGTTGCTTACAGAATCAGCTGTTATGATTGAATCACTTGAATGAATGATTTAATGAATCACTCATTAAGATAGTATTGTTGCTTACAGAATCAGCTGTTTTGAATGAATCATTTGAAGAAATGATTCAGGGAATCACTTATTTAAACATGAACTTGCTTTATTGCTTACTGAATCATCTGTTTTGAATAATCAATTGAACTAATTTAATGAATCACTCATTAAGACTGTAACTTGCTCTGTTGCTGCTTACTGAATCAGCCTTTTGAACGAATCATTTGAATGACTGATTTAATGAATCACTCATTAAAACAGTAACTTGCTTTGTTGCTTACTGAATCATCTGTTTTGAATTAATCAATTGAAGAAATGATTCAGTTAATCACTTATTTAAACAGTAACTTGCTTTACTGCTTACTGAATCAGTTGTTTTGAACAAATCAGTTGAACTAATTTAATGAATCACTCATTAAAACAGTAACTTGCTTTGTTGCTTACAGAATCAGCTGTTTTTAATGAATCATTTGAATGAATGATCTAATGAATGACTCACTCATTAAGATAGTATTGTTGCTTACAGAATCAGCTGTTTTTAATGAATCATTTGAATGAATGATTTAATGAATCACTCACTCATTAAGATAGCATTGTTGCTTACAGAATCAGCTGTTTTGAATTTGAAGAAATGATTCAGGGAATCACTTATTTAAACATGAACTTGCTTTATTGCTTACTGAATCAGTTGTTTTGAACAATCAGTTGAACTAATTTAATGAATCACTCATTAAGACTGTAACTTGCTCTGTTGCTGCTTACTGAATCAGCTGTTTTGAATGAATCATTTGAATGAATGATCTAATGAATCACTCATTAAGACAGTATTGTTGCTTACAGAATCAGCTGTTTCAAATGAATCATTTGAATGAATGATTTAATGAATCACTCATTAAGACAGTATTGTTGCTTACAGAATCAGCTGTTTCGAATGAATCATTTGAATGAATGATTTAATGAATCACTCACTCATTAAGATAGCATTGTTGCTTACAGAATCAGCTGTTTTGAATTTGAAGAAATGATTCAGGGAATCACTTATTTAAACATGAACTTGCTTTATTGCTTACTGAATCAGTTGTTTTGAACAATCAGTTGAACTAATTTAATGAATCACTCATTAAGACTGTAACTTGCTCTGTTGCTGCTTACTGAATCAGCTGTTTCGAATGAATCATTTCAATGAATGATCTAATGAATCACTCATTAAGATAGTATTGTTGCTTACAGAGTCGGCTGTTTTAAATGAATCATTTGAATGAATGATCTAATGAATCACTCACTCATTAAGATAGTATTGTTGCTTACAGAGTCGGCTGTTTTAAATGAATCATTTGAATGAATGATCTAATGAATCACTCACTCATTAAGACAGTATTGTTGCTTACAGAATCAGCTGTTTCGAATGAATCATTTCAATGAATGATCTAATGAATCACTCATTAAGACAGTATTGTTGCTTACAGAGTCGGCTGTTTTAAATGAATCATTTGAATGAATGATTTAATGAATCACTCATTAAAACAGTAATTTATTTAGTTGCTTAAAGAATCTGCAGTTTTTGTGGATTTTTCTGAAGAACTGAACTGATAAGGACAAACTAATTACCATTTAACAAATATTACAAAATAGAAAGCAGTTGTGGATCTTTCAAAGTAACTACAGATGATAAAGAGTCAAAGGGGTGTAAACTTTTGAACAGGGTCATTTTTTTTTAAATTCTGTCATTTTGTCTGTATATCAGTTTATGTAAATATCTGTCATAAGAAATAGCTTATGCCGAACAACACTAAACAATAAAAATGACATGCAATTCTATATTCTGCAAACTTACGAGCAGAACTGTGTAGAGTATGTCTAAATTAAATAAATGAAACTCATATTCAAAAGCAATCATTTTAATCATCTACAATACTTTTAGGATGTAACTGTAATTGATTACACTTTACAACAAGGCTGAATTAATGTTAGTTATTGTATTTGCTAACATGCACAAACAATGAACAATACATTGCATTATACACCTTTGTTAATGTTAATAAAGTTGTTCACTTACAGTGCATTAACTAATGTTAACAAGAATGACTTTAAATTGTAATAACGCATTAGTAAATGTTGAATTAATGCTGTGTTTTTAATTCATGTTGGTAAATATTAACTAATGAAACATTAAGTCATTCGATTACCACCCATTTCAAATGGAACCGTAATGAAATACTATTTGCTATGTTGATTTATTTCATTTAATTTAGGATATGAGCTCAATGATGTTCTGACGTCAGTATTTGCTGTCCGCATGTTCTTAAACGCATTAGAAAAGCAACATGAAAAGCACTCCATCAAATCAGCCTTTTCAGACTGCAAACGTCTCGACTTTGTGTGATTCAGTGGTACTTTTACAGGCGTTATTTAAGCTGGCGCGGGACGCTTGGAGGAGATGAACTCCAGTCTGCATTCAAAACCACTTTCCCCCTTTTTTTTCTCTTCCCAGAACAGAGACGAGCTAAAAATAAGCCTGGGATTTAAAGAGTGCGGCTTTTAATGGCAGCGTGTAAAATGTGCTGTGTGTTAACAGCCCTGCCGAGGCCAACCAGAAGACATGGCGGAGCGGCCCCGAAAACAAATTGGGACAACAATAAAGGAACGGGCTGCTTCTGGATCAGCTTTATGGAGCTGTAGTCTTCTCTATAGTGTTTGATCAGTGTCGGTGACCCACATTCATTACAGTTGCAATGCAAAAAAAAATTGTCTTGGTGGTTTGTGCTGGTTTTATAAATCACACGATATTTGAAAATCACGATGCAATTCAAGGAAAATTAGTTTATATTGAGGAGGTGTGATATATACAGTCTGGTCAATAAAAATATTGTAATAGTTGTTAAATCAACGTTTCACTTTGCATTAAAACACAGTCTAAAAGCATTGACTGCATGATGAAGCCTTTAATAACGCACTCAGAATCTATAAGTGAGTCTCAAATTCAAATGATGAAAGCCATAAATATTCCTGGGTTGGTTTGTGTTTTTATATTTTATAAATTATAATTTAGTTAAACTTGTTTCTTTTCTTACTGAATCTACTACTTTGAATGAATCATTTAAATGAATTATTTAAGGAATCACTCAAAACAGTAACTTGCATCATTGCTGAATAAGCTTTTTGAATGAATCATTTGAATTAATGACTCAATGAATCACTTAATCAGATAGTTACTTGCTTCATCACTCAAGGAATCAACTTTTTTGAATAAATCATTTAAATCTATCTTTTATTGAATCACTCATTCAGACATTAATTTGCTTTGTCACTTACTGAATCAGCTTTTCTGAATGAATCATTTCAATTAATGATTCAATCAATCACTCATTCAGACGTATCTTGCTTTGTCACGTATTGAATCAGCTTTTTTGAATGAATCATTTGAGCTCATGATTTAATTATTCACTTTAAGACTGTAACTTGCTTCCTCACTTAATAAATCAACTTATTTGAATGAATCATTTGAATCTATATTTTAATAAATCACTCATTAAGACAGTAACTTGCTTCATTGCTTAATGAATCAGCTTTTTGAATGAATCATTTGAATTAACCATTTAATGAATCACCATTTAAGACAGGAACTTGCTTCTTCACTTAATGAATCAGATGTTTTGAATGAATCATTTTAATGAATGACTTAATGAATCACTCATTAAATAGTAACTTGCTTTGTTGGTTACTGAATCAACTGTTTTGAATGAATCATTTGAATGAATGATTTAATGAATCACTCAAAACAGTAACTTGCATCATTGCTTACTGAATCAGCCTTTTGAATGAATCACTTGAATTGATTTTTGACTGAATAACTCACTGGATATGTCGATTAATGAAGCAGCATTTTAAGAGAATAATTTGAGTTAATGATTCATTAATACAGTAACTTTCTAAATCACTTAATGAATCAACTTCTTTGGATGAATCATTTGAATCTATATGTTGATTCACTCATTAAGAGTAAATTGTGACAACAAATAAAGGAACGGGCTGCACCATTGCTTAATCTTGTTGAATGAATCAGTTGAATGAATTAATGAATCACTTAAAACAGTAACTTGCATCCTCTTGCTTACTGAATCAGCCCTTTTGAATGAATCACTCTAATTATTTACTAAATAACTCATTAAGACAGTAAATTGCTTTGTCAGTTAAGGAATCAGATTTTTGAATGAATCATTTTACTTAATGATATGATGAATCAGTCATTAAAACAGTAACTTGCTTAATCTCTTAATGAATCAACTTTTTTGAAGGAATTATTTAAATGAATGATTTAATGAATCACTTATTCAGACAGTACCTTGCTTCGTCCATTAATAAATCTGCTTTTTTTAATGAATCATTTGAATTAATGATTGAATCAATCACTCACTCATAAAGACTGTAAATTGCTTTGCCACTCAATGAATCAGCTTTCTGTATGAATCGTTTGAATGAATGACTCAATGAATCACTTATTAAGACAGTAACTTTGTTGCTTACTGAATAAGCTTTTTGAATGAATCATTTGAATTAATGACTCAATGAATCACTTAATCAGATAGTTACTTGCTTCATCACTCAAGGAATCAACTTTTTTGAATAAATCATTTAAATCTATCCTTTATTGAATCACTCATTCAGACATTAATTTGCTTTGTCACGTATTGAATCAGCTTTTCTGAATGAATCATTTCAATTAATGATTCAATGAATTACTCATTCAGACGTATCTTGCTTTGTCTCGTATTGAATCAGCTTTTTTGAATGAATCATTTCAATTAATGATTCAATAAATCACTCATTCAGACGTATCCCCTGCTTTGTCACGTATTGAATCAGCTTTTTTGAATGAATCATTTGAGCTCATGATTTAATTATTCACTTTAAGACTGTAACTTGCTTCGTCACTTAATAAATCAACTTATTTGAATGAATCATTTGAATCTATATTTTAATAAATCACTCATTAAGACAGTAACTTGTTTCATTGCTTAATGAATCAGATGTTTTGAATGAATCATTTGAATTAACAATTTAATGAATCACCATTTAAGACAGGAACTTGCTTCTTCACTTAATGAATCAGATGTTTTGAATGAATCATTTTAACGAATGACTTAATGAATCACTCATTAAATAGTAACTTGCTTTGCTGGTTACTGAATCAACTGTTTTGAATGAATCATTTTAATGAATGATTTAATGAATCACTCAAAACAGTAACTTGCATCATTGCTTACTGAATCAGCCTTTTGAATGAATCACTTGAATTGATTTTTGACTGGATAACTCACTGGATAAGTCGATTAATGAAGCAGCATTTTAAGAGAATAATTTGAATTAATGATTCATTAATACAGTAACTTTCCTAATCACTTAATGAATCAACTTCTTTGAATGAATCATTTGAATCTATATGTTGATTCACTCATTAAGAAAGTAAATTGTGACAACAAATAAAGGAACGGGCTGCACCATTGCTTAATCTTGTTGAATGAATCAGTTGAATGAATTAATGAATCACTTAAAACAGTAACTTGCATCCTCTTGCTTACTGAATCAGCCCTTTGAATGAATCACTCGAATTATTTACTAAATAACTCGTTTAGACAGTAAATTGCTTTGTCAGTTAAGGAATCAGCTTTTTGAATGAATCATTTTACTTAATGATATGATGAATCAGTCATTAAAACAGTAACTTGCTTAATCTCTTAATGAATCAACTTTTTTGAAGGAATTATTTAAATGAATGATTTAATGAATCACTTTGCTTCGTCCGTTAATAAATCTGCTTTTTTTAATAAATCATTTGAATCAATCACTCACTCATAAGGACTGTAAATTGCTTTGCCACTCAATGAATCAGCTTTCTGTATGAATCGTTTGAATGAATGACTCAATGAATCACTCATTAAGACAGTAACTTTGTTGCTTACTGAATAAGCTTTTTGAAGGAATCATTTGAATTAATGACTCAATGAATCACTTAATCAGATAGTTACTTGCTTCATCACTCAAGGAATCAACTTTTTGGAATAAATCATTTGAATCTATCTTTTATTGAATCACTCATTCAGACATTAATTTGCTTTGTCACTTACTGAATCAGCTTTTCTGAATGATTCAATTTCAATTAATGATTCAATAAATCACTCATTCAGACGTATCTTGCTTTGTCACGCATTGAATCAGCTTTTTTGAATGAATCATTTGAGCTCATGATTTAATTATTCACTTTAAGACTGTAACTTGCTTCGTCACTTAATAAATCAACTTATTTGAATGAATCATTTGAATCTATATTTTAATAAATAACTCATTAAGACAGTAACTTGCTTCATTGCTTAATGAATCAGCTTTTTTGAAAGAATCATTTGAATTAACCATTTAATGAATCACCATTTAAGACAAGAACTTGCTTCTTCACTTAATGAATCAGGTGTTTTGAATGATTCATTTAATGAATCACCCATTAAGACAGGAACTTGCTTTTTCATTTAATGAATCATGTTTTGAATGAATCATTTTAACGAATGACTTAATGAATCACTCATTAAATAGTAACTTGCTTTGTTGGTTACTGAATCAACAGT